>JAMPIV010000193.1:0-66882 GCA_024509875.1 Oreohelix idahoensis
CAATTTTGTTCCCCTATTTATTTCTCCCAACCAGGAGATCCTAAATATACTTAATGGGCTAATTATGTCAACTCCGGGTACCAAATAGAGTACCCCAAATATATGTAAGTGGGTTTGACAGAGTAATTGTATAGTGGGTAGATGGTAACTTACGTGTGAATGCAACACAAGGTCAGCTGTGAAGGATCCTGAGATAAAATGTAAACTGTGAATTCTGCAGAAGGCCCTTCTACGCTAACCACTCAACGAACCTATCCACACTTATCTATTTTTTTTTGTGTTTTCTAAATGAATAGGTGGCTAACGTTAAATGTCTAGGGTAAATGATATGTACTAATGTGGTGTGATAGTTTAATAGAACACACACACATGAATAATTTAACTAAGTTCTAATAACATATTAACAAAATGTTATAATACACTATGAACTAATATCAAAAGTGTGTAAAATGTTCTTATGATAGAAATTTTCACTTACATTTATTTTTGTTTCTGGAATCAAGTTTTATTTTGACCAGAAACTTTTATATTTTATAAAAGTGATTTTTAGAAATTATGAAAGAAATGCCCATGAATAATATACATAATAACATGCGCAAGATGTGTACCATATGGTAAGTTAACTAGACTATATTTAGTTTTTGTATTAACTGTATAAAGTAGGTCATTCTAATTTGTGTGAGACCCGTTTTAACATGGATGTTGCTGTTGGGGTGGCCTCATCACTCAGTCTAATATTGACTACACAGTGTTCCAGTAAATTGCATGGAATTTTTATGGATGTTTTGTTAGTAACTATAATTGAGTTGGGTGAATTCTCAGCACACACAAGAGCTCACTCAACCTTTGAAGATGTAGACTCGGAGGCTGAGATCTGTGTGCCCCACCTCCTCCGTGGCTTGGGGGCAATAATAGATTTAAAATGGAGTGCCCCCCCACTCCGTGCTTGGGGCAAAATGATAGACTGGCTCTGGACACAACGATACACTGCACGGAATCCACTCCTGGTAAAAATCTACCAACTTAGATGACATCCGCCTTGGTGGCCAACTGAAAACTCACAGCTTCTGCAATCAAAGTAATTGGTTATGTTGTCCAAAATTCCATTCTCTACCCCTGTCTGGAGACAACGCTACACAACAACAACACAATATAGACAGGTCCAGATCTCTCTGACCATACAGCACATTTTACCATGTTTGGTTATTCACATCGGATAAGTCCTCCCATACTACAGATTTCTGGAAATATGTTTTATTAGTTTTCCTCTCCCCTAAAATAGGATAGGTAATATGTTTCATTGATCTCAACACTTGATCTGTCCTTCCTAATCCTTGCTGGGAGTTTATGTATTTTCTTTGTCTCTAGACCCTGAACTGGAGCGGGGGGGGGGGGGGTCTAGCGGGAACCCTTACTTGTTGTAAGGAAAAGATTATGCTATTGCAGAATCAAATCCCTCGAACCTTAAAAAAAAATTACAATGTATAAAGAATTAGATTTTCAGTCTTACCAGAAAATATGAATATAGTACACAGTAAATAAAGATGCTCAGCAAAAACTCTGCTTGAGCTGCTGGTTATAGTAATGGTGTTCCCACTGAATATTATGTATTATTTCTGGGAAATCACCACTACAATTAATGACTGTGTTACTGGACAGACGTGTGTCGAATGGCAAAAATGGGTGTCGCTATCCCGGTAAGATAAAATGCGTTGGCCAATCAGATCGGAAGAACTAAGCTTTTCAATTCAAAAAATTTGAAAATAAAGTCAAAATTACATCATTTTATTTTCTCAAATGTGACGTCCCGTCCGCACATTTTATCTTTTCCAAAAAAGTCAAAAAGTACATCTCAATTTTTAAAATGTACGTCGGTCACAATTTATCTTTTTCCCACAATTTCACTTGTTTTTTTGGACTAACACATGTAAAACTGCACGAACCTGCTTCCTAAGTTATTTTTAGCCACTACTGTCCGCTACTCCCCCCTTCTTGCATTCTAACTAGATTTGAACACTTGAGTCTCAAGGTTGCGATTTTTGTGCAAATAGTGGCATGTTTGATTCAATGCAGTCTTTCGCTGATGTGAACAACCCCGTCTTTTGTCATTATCTTTCTTATTATCTGTCCGTCTGTATAAATGAAAGTATATTATTTCACTGCTCAGAATGGGCCATCCGGCCAGCTAATTTTTATATTCCTAACATTAATATTAAGAAAAAGTTACTTTTTAAATTTTGTAATATTTCAAGCATCTGCGTTTGCCGCTGAATTCAAATAAAAGGCTTGGTATCGCAAAAGCGTCCAATAAATGACTGTGGCGTATCATATCCAAGGTCCCTTCTGTCGAATTCCTTACTTTATGTCAACTTGGGGGGGGGGGGGGGGGGGGGGGGGGGGGGGGAGGGGGGGGGGGTGGCGGGGGGGGGGGGGGGGAGGAAAACGTGACTTTTCCTCCTTGCCCCACCAATTTGCGTCCATTAACCTCGCTAGTTCAAGTACGCGTTCAGTCAGATTTTTGTCTTTTGATCCTCGTTCCGTTTTGCCTTCAAGTCTAACACCTGATGACCCGCGGCGCGGGCGATCATGTATTCCAGCAGCTTACGCATTGGTTTTTTATCCCTACGTTGTATCATTGGAGATATTTTGACGTTGTATCACTGTTAATTTTTACGACAGTATTACCTGTTGATAGTATTACTTGTTGATAGTATTACCTGTTGATAGTATTACCTGTTGATAGTATTACCTGTTGATAGTATTACTTGTTGATAGTATTACCTGTTGATAGTATTACCTGTTGATAGTATTACCTGTTGATAGTATTACCTGTTGATAGTATTACTTGTTGATAGTACATAGGTATTGATGGAAAAGATATAAGAATACTCAGTAACCTTTATTGGGAGCAAACTGCCACAGTAAGATCCGGAAGAAATTATTCACCATACATAGACATAAAAAGAGGTGTCAGACAAGGTTGTGTGCTGTCCCCCTGCCTATTTAATTTATACACCGAAAAAATTTTCAAACAGATACAGGAAATACCAGGACTGAACATCAGTGGAAGGTCAATAAACAACCTTAGATATGCAGATGATACCGTGTTGTTAGTTGAAAGCGAACAGGAGTTACAAGAACTAGTGAAGCAAGTGAACAATATAAGTCATGAATATTGACTCGACATTAATATTGAGAAAACAAAAACTATGATAATTAGCGAAACAGACGATAAACCCACATTAAAGATAAGCGTAAATGGGAAAATCCTGGAACAAGTCAAGAGCTACGTATATCTTGGTCATATAATAACAGAAGATGGCAGATGTGAAACAGAAATCAAGAAGAGAATAGGAATGGCCAAAGCCACATTCAACAACATGAAACATATACTGACATCCAAACGGTTATCTCATAAATTAAAACTGAGAATCATAAAGTGTTATTTATATTCTACATTTCTGTATGGTGCGGAAACATCAACGATGAATAAGCATTTGGAAGAAAGAATTGAGGCTCTTGAAATGTGGATATATAGAAGAATGGGGCGTATCTCATGGAAATAGATGAAAACAAATAAGGAGGTCCTAGAAAATCTAGGTATGAAAAGAGAACTAATGAGGGAGATCAAAGTTCGGCAGCTAAAATACTTTGGCCACATAACAAGGCATAACACCTTGCAGAAGACCATAACAGAAGGCAGAGTTGAAGGCAAACGTGCAAGGGGAAGACAGCGCTATAAGTGGGAAGATAACATCAAGAGATGGACAGGAAAGAGTCTATCAGAGTGCACCACCAAGACAAGAGACAGAAGACGTTGGAGATCCATTACAGCCAACCTTCGATGTGGAGATGGCAACTGATGATGATGATGAGTATTACCTGTTGATAGTATTACCTGTTGATAGTATTACCTGTTGATAGTGTTACCTGTTGATAGTATTACCTGTTGATAGTATTACCAAACAGTCCTTCTTCTGGAGTCCCCAGGGTAAAAGAGATAGAGGAAGACCCGAGAATCATGTACTTCCTTCATTGGATAGACCGTCGTATTTGATAATGGACAATGCTTTATATCACAACGTTGTGGCACCACAAGATAAAGTTCCTAATGCATCAAGTACTAAAGGTGTAATAAAGATTTGGCTGACCAAAAACAACATTCCATTCAACGAAATGTCCCTGAAGCCTGAATTACTTGGAATTGTAAAAAAGACACAGCATACAAAGATATTTCACATAGACAAGGCAATCCATGAACATGGTCACAGATGTTTAAGATTGCCTCCATACCATTTTCCCTTAAACCCAATAGAATTAGTCTGGGCTAAAATTAAGAAACAGGTAGCAACAGAAAATAGAACGTTCAAATTAAAAGATGTTGAAATACTTACAAAAGCCGCCATCTCCAATATAGCCAGGAATTATTGGAAGAAATGTGAGAACCATGTGTTACAAGAGGAAGAAGAATATTGAACGAATGATGGTTTGTCCTTTATTCAGCCGAGATTGATTATCAATTTCTCAGAGACATCTGATTATGATTCGGATGAAGTTTAATTTCTTTAAAGATGACCTTACCGTTATTTACAAGCACAGTAGAGGAGCAACCGTTCCATTACGATATTTATGAACCGCAAAGTGGTGATACCTATTGAAATAATTAGATCAATGAAGGTCCAGTTTGGTAGCGCACTAAATGTCAATGACAAACAATGTCACGAGTATCTCGCATGCAGATCATTTAAGAAATCATCTTCAACAGGTATTCATATGCAAACGTGATGGCCACATTAGTGTAATAGTAGACACGCCTATGCCTAATCAATTCACAGAATCTGTGACTGAAGTGGTAAAATTTCTTTTCTCGATATACAATAATTAATATGCCGACAAAGATCAAAGGATTTCATTCGTTCATGGGAACTAGACAAGATGCACAGATATAAAGTATATATTTGTTGGGTCTAACCCAATATAACATCGTATGCAAAAAATGGCATTAATACGTTGGACGGTTAATCAGATAATTACATTTGTTTGAGGGCAAAGCTAGTGAAACGTGCTCTAGTCTCTTATTTCAAACACACACTTTATTGACAGGTTTGAACAGAGATCGAGGACGTGTGTTGATTCTGAGACTGCATCTTGTCTCCCTGTCACGTCTGTCTACGGTACTAGTGTACCGTAGACAGACTTGACAGGGAGACAAGTTCCGTAGACAGACATGACAGGGAGACAAGTTCCGTAGACAGACGTGACAGGGAGACAAGTACCGTAGACAGACGTGACAGGGAGATAAGTACCATAGACATACGTGACAAGGAGACTAGTACCATAGACAGACGTGACAGGGAGATAAGTACCACAGACATACGTGACAGGGAGACAAGTACCGTAGACAGACGTGACAGGGAGACAAGTTCCATACACATACGTGACAGGGAGACAAGTACCGTAGAAAGACATGATAGGGAGACAAATACCGCAGACAGACGTGACAGGGAGACAAGTACCGTAGACAGACGTGACAGAGAGACAAGTACCGTAGACAGACGTGACAGGAAGACAAGTACCGTAGACAGACGTGACAGTGAGACAAGTACCGTAGACAGACGTGACAGGGAGACAGGTACCATAGACAGAGGTGACAGGGGGTGAATGCAACATGGAAATATCTTAAGCTGATGTCATGGGGCAGGAAGACGTGGCATAAGTTTGTTGAAGGTCTATGGGTGTTGAAAAGTGACGAAACTGTTGGTAATAAATGCAGTCTCAGAATCAACACACGTTCTCGATCTCTGTTCAAACCTGTCAATGAAGTTTGTGTTTGAAATAAGAGACTAGAGCACGTTTCACTAGCTTTGCCCTCAAACAAATGTAATTATCTGATTAACCGTCCAACGTATTAATGCCATTTTTTGCATACGATGTTATATTGGGTTAGACCCAACAAATATATACTTTATATCTGTGCATCTTGTCTAGTTCCCATGAACGAATGAAATCCTTTGATCTTTGTCGGCATATTAATTATTGTGTATCGAGAAAAGAAATTTTACCACTTCAGTCACAGATTCTGTGAATTGATTAGGCATAGGCGTGTCTACTATTACACTAATGTGGCCATCACGTTTGCATATGAATACCTGTTGAAGATGATTTCTTAAATGATCTGCATGCGAGATACTCGTGACATTGTTTGTCATTGACATTTAGTGCGCTACCAAACTGGACCTTCATTGATCTAATTATTTCAATAGGTATCACCACTTTGCGGTTCATAAATATCGTAATGGAACGTTGCTCCTCTACTGTGCTTGTAAATAACGGTAAGGTCATCTTTAAAGAAATTAAACTTCATCCGAATCATAATCAGATGTCTCTGAGAAATTGATAATCAATCTCGGCTGAATAAAGGACAAACCATCATTCGTTCAATATTCCTCTTCCTCTTGTAACACATGGTTCTCTCATTTCTTCCAATAATCCCTGGCTATATTGGAGAAGGCGGCTTTTGTAAGTATTTCAACATCTTTTAATTTGAACGTTCTATTTTCTGTTGCTACCTGTTTCTTAATTTTAGCCCAGACTAATTCTATTGGGTTTAAGGGAGAATGGTACGGAGGCAATCTTAAACATCTGTGACCATGTTCATGGATTGCCTTGTCTATGTGAAATATCTTTGTATGCTGTGTCTTTTTTACAATTCCAAGTAATTCAGGCTTCAGTGACATTTCGTTGAATGGAATGTTGTTTTTGGTCAGCCAAATCTTTATTACACCTTTAGTACTTGATGAATTAGGAACTTTATCTTGTGGTGCCACAACGTTGTGATATGAAGCATTGTCCATTATCAAATACGACCGTCTATCCAATGAAGGAAGTACATGATTCACAATTCAATCTTGAAATATCTTGCCATTCATCTCTGTATGATAATCCCTATTATCTGTGGATTTTGAAACAAATGTGAGTTCAGTATTATTTAGAAGGCCATGATGGCTGCTTCCTGCATGTGCAATTATTAGGCGCTGTCCTTTGCTGCTTGGTACTAGTCTCTTAGTTATCCTATCAGATGATTGCCATTCTCGTTCATTACTGTGGGGCGCATTGATCCAAGTTTCATCTAAATACTCAAAATCATAACAATCTCTTCTCATTTCTCTGACCTCGCGTAAATATTTGCTTCTCATTGCAACTATATGAGGCTTCTCACAAATAAGGTTTCTACCACCAACATATTTTCTAAAAGAGAATCCCAAACTCCTAATAGTCCTCCATCGCGTAGATTTGGAAATATCAATTTCATTATTCTTTCTTAACCAAATTTTTAATTTCCTTAAAGTCACTGCCTCATTATTGTGAAACATATTGCACATTTCTCTGCGGATCAATTCTCTGTCAAAATTATCCACCACTCTGGGCCTAATTTTCGTGTGTAAAACACTGGAATTAGAAATTTCAGATTTCGCTATCCAGCGGTGCAATGATCGTTTGCTTATCCCCAAGGCATGAATAGTCCTCTTTTGTGGGTTGGAAATAGAATGATATAGTTTTCCTCGAGTAGCTTCATTGCAGAAATAATTAAAAATCATGTTTGTGATTTGCTGTAATGTCATAAAATGTACTCGCAGACTCATTTTTCTTACTTAACCACACAATACTTTTTGTAGACACGCCACTGATTGACAATGTGTGCGTAACACCGGATATAAACTGTTTTATGTTCAAGAAGTGCAATTTAACGCAATTTCACGCTAAAATCGTGCCAATTGTTTGATAAACCAAAAATGTGCAAATGAGGTCGTATAATTTACTGTAGACATTTCAATATGTGTGTGTGTGTGTGTGTGTGTGTGTGTGTGTGTGTGTGTGTGTGATGTGTGTTGGCAAGTAGGATTTTGATATTATATCGCAAAGAAACGAAAATTGAAACCAATGGCCGCATTTTAATGAACAATTTAATTCATAGGGTCTATACCATTTCAAATTCACACACAAAATTTCACTTATATGCGTTATATATTCGCTGAGATATAGCATTTCGAAGTTGGGCAAAGCTAGTGAAACGTGCTACCGGTACCAAATTTTATAAATCATTATCATTGTTGTCCGCCTTCAACTCCACAAGGGGCATAAACGCTTGCTTTCAACAAACTTATGCCACGTGTCCCTGTCACGTGTCGTCATCCCAGGTTTGTCCACATCTTTCTCATCATTTTAATTTCTGTCACCAATTCTCTTCTCCGTGTGTTTTTCTGTTTATCCCGGCTCCTTTATACTGAAGATTTTAGAAAAACGATTGTCTTGTAATACCACCAACAGGTTACCTGAATGTGAGTCCTATCAATGTTCACAATTTGACAATATACATTAAAGAAAATAAATAATATATAAAGTATAACAACAAAACACACAACGTCTCACTAGGTTAATGTCAGCAGTCTCTGTTCCCTTAAACATGCAACTTTTTAGATGCCAACTTCTTTAACGCTATGCAAAGTGTGTGTGTATCTGATGACTTTTATCTATTGTTCCGTATACGCCTCCGCCAATCGCACGTTCTATCCAACTATCGCTATTAGATAGCGTGCCTATCTGATAAACGATCCTTTAATCTATCTATCTATCTATCTATCTATCTATCTATCTATCTATCTATCTATCTATCTATCTATCTATCTATCTATCTATCTATCTATCTATCTATCTATCTATCTATCTATCTATCTATCTATCTATCTATCTATCTATCTATCTATCTATCTACCTACCTACCTACCTACCTACCTACCTACCCACCTATCCACCCACCTCACTTGCAACCAATCTACCTATCTATCTACTTACTGACTGTTAAGTCAAGATTTATTAAGGGGAGTTAAGCGTTAAAAGACTTGTATGCACAGGTCCGTTTTTTTAAAACATGCTCTTGATGATGATGATGATGATTTTTTAGTGGGGAGCTGTATACCCAGTAATTTTTTAACACAGCTCTATTGTACCTGCTTGTTAGTTTGTTCAAAAAAATAACACAAGGAAACTGGTCGAACATTCTATTGATAGGTTGGGGTAGAAGGCGGACGAACTCTACTCACATCTCAGCGAGGGAGTTCGCGCCTGGATGAATTTTTGATGAGCTGTTTTTGAGCAGGGGATATTTCCGTGACAGTTGAAGCCGGGCAGAGCTCCAAAATGGATGTTAGACCATTTTCGTCAGTGTGTCCCAGGATAGGATATATTTTGAATAAAAAGGAATATGTGATAATTAAAGAATATTATATTACTTCTAAGCCAAGGATTATTGCGGCTTGTTTATCATGTGCTGTGCACGTTATTGTAGATTGAGAATAAACATAGCGAACATATTTATATTACTTCCAAGCTAAGGATTATTGCGGCTTGTTTATCATGTGCTGTGCACGTTATCGTAGATTGAAAGAGAACATAGAGAACATATTTATATTACTTCCAAGCCAAGGATTACTGCGGCTTGTTGGCCATGTGCTGTGCACGCTGTTGTAGATTGAAAGAGGACATAGAGAACATATTTATATTACTTCTAAGCCAGGGATAGGCTTAATTATATACTGTGCATGCTGTATACGGATGTGTTGAACTGCTGATGTTCCACGAGGTGCTTATGTACTGTGTTACCATATGTCTACGTTTGCTGTGTCGTAATAAACAGTGTAAAACGTTACTAGGAGTTCAACGTTTACTGACTCCGATGTTTGCTATGGTGTGTGTGGTTGTAAGTGACTTAATATGACTACATGACATTCGCGTTAGTTAACATCTATACATCCACACCCGTCGGCCATCCGTAAGCCCGACACCTGCTGATCGCCTTTATCAGCGTAATTTATAACCATATTTACACACCCCACTTAACCATTAACAGTGATGGGCAGTATGGCTTTAACAGTGATGGCCAGTATGGCTTTAACAGTGGTCGCCACTGATATGGGGCTATTATGAAGTGATGCACAAGTTGTTCTACAAGATTCCAATGTTCCCCAACTCCTATGTTAACAGCGAAAATTACATTAACATTTGCCTCCTGACACCACTCACTGTTAACAGTGGTGTTTTCCAGTGTTTCGGGGTATCTTATCAACTGAAGAAGGAGTACTATACAAGTTCAACGTGTCCAGTCAAGGTTGGCAAAGTTTCCAGTTCTTGTTCCATGTACATTAGATGTCATACAGTATCAAGAACCTGAGAGTGACGAGTTCCAGTACTTTCAACGGTGGATTTTTCTTTGTTCGGACTGTGTGATACTTTATGTACATCAGTGTTGCTGTTACAGAGGCCAGGATTTTTCCTTTTGAAGATAAGTTGTTGTTTGTTTTGTAAACTGTGCCACTGAATGTCTGATTGAGCCTTCCTCAGTACTTACGCTATTAGAACTTGTTTTTTTTTATGTTATATGTTTCATATTTCTGCGGGTTTGGTTGGGTGGAGACTTTCGGTAGGATATATCCCACTTCACCGAGGGCCTTCGAAAGCGTTCTTTAGGGACATTCTTGCGGATTTCCCGCAGTGGAAATTTCCAGTGAACTTTTTGATGACGTATTTCAGTCCACTGTGTCTGGTATTCTGTAATATCTTTGTTTAGGTGTCACGAAACGTCTCAGTGTTTTTGTCGTTATATTTTTCTCTGTTCCTTAGTTTATTAATTAATTTGTTCGTGAGTGTCCTTCTCTCCCTCCTATCTTTTATTTCTATACTCATTTTTTCGTTTATACACGGTTTTGTCGCTTCTATTGTCTTACTTTTCGCAGTGTCATTGCATTTTTGCAATATTTTTCCTTTAGTTCGCCTTATTGTTTAGTTGATTCTGCGAACGTGGTCATTTGTGCTTCATATCTTGTCTTTGTCACTCTTGTCTGTACTGTCTATTTTATCATGCACTGTCAATTTTATAATACATTATATATATATATATATATATATATATATATATATATATATATATATATATATATATATATATATATATATATATATATATATATATATATATAACTGATTAATTATATTATTAATAGTTAAGGTAATTATACAAGTTCTTGAGCAAGGACTTGTCACCAACTGAGTTGGGATAAAGTGAGGTTCTTCATAAGTATATTGACATAAGTTATCTATATCACATAATTAGACATAATATCTAGTTTAGATTATTTCATTACACAAGGAAAATCCCCTGGTATGACTACTGAGGAAGTAAGAGAATTCGCACTTGTTGAATATGCCAAGGCGCAGAAGTCTGAAGAAAAGAAACAGAAAATGGAAACTGAAAAATAAAAATTAGAAGCTGAAGATAGGAGATTGAAGATGCAGGCAGAAGAGAGAAAATTTCAAATGGAAATGGAAAAACAGAAAATGGAAGCTGAAAAACAAAAATTAGAAGCTGAAGAGATAAAAATGCAAAAGCAAATGCAAATGGAGGCCGAAAAACAAAAAAAAAATAGAAGCTGAAGAGAGAAATATGCAACAGCAAATGCAAATGGAAGCTGAAAAACAAAAATTAAAAGAGAGAAAGCTTCAGATGCAAGCTGAAGAAAACCAAAGACTCCACGAGCAGAAGTTGTTAGCTATGGAGCTGGAGAAAATGAAGGTAGTGAATGGGATTAATACACAGAGTGCGACAGACACTCAAACTACTTCTCATAAAACAAATAATAATTCCCAAAAACTCAGATTGCCTCCATTTAAACCTACCTCCGACGATATTTTATTTTTCAAGAATAGATTTGAATTTACATGTGAATCTCAGAAGATGGACAAGGCGGAATATTGTGCATGACTTGTGGAACTACTTACGGGTGATGCAATGAATGTTGTAATGAGATTGGAGGGGCCTGAAAAAAATAACTACGATACTGCCAGGGTTGAATTATTGAAAAAATTCCAACTTTACGAAGACGGTTATCGTCTGCGCTTTAAGATTCTGTTACCGGAGACTGCGGTTGATTTTTCAGAGTTCATAGCAAATATACGTCTAACGTTTTCACGTTAGATTGAACTTTCTAAAACTGAACACACATATGAAGCCCTTATGGACTTATTGCTTCGTGACAAAGTCATGTCGTCAGTTAATGAATCTTTTCTTTGCTTTCTACATGAGCGAAAGCCTGCAAACTTAAAAGATATGGAACAATACTGTCACCAATATGTCACGGCACATCCAAATGTGACTGTTAGCTATTCTCAAGTCAAAGAAGGTTTACCCGTGGCTTCAGCAATACCATATGGCCCTAATTTGCGCCGTAGACCTCAAAGTGCTGATCGCAATTTGGGTGGGAGAGATAATCGTAATTTTGGACAGAACCAAAGGTGTCCATCACGTAACGATTCTCATTCTTCAAGAAACTGGAGACAATTTAACGGTCCTCAACATTTTAGTTCCAACAATTATGGAAATTTTGGAAGGGGTAGCTACAATAGAAATTATCAACCCTACAATAATTGTTCTCATAGACAGCAAAACCCATCAAATAGATATTTTGATCAAAGGGGAAATAGTAATCGCGACAATGCTAACTGGGGCTCAAATCAGAACAATAGTTTCAATAGAGAAAACAACAATGCTTCCAATATGGATAACAGCCGCGATAGATCGCGATATGACGGTAGATCATCAAATAATAGATCGTATCGTCATGCTAACTATGCTCATCAAGAGCACCAGGTTATTAATTGTCACGGTGACTGATAATTTATTTCTCCATCACGTCCCAATTTTATTACTCTTTTAATGTTCTGGTTTCCTCGACATTTTGTATTTTCTTTTCTTTCGGATTCTAACTACGTGGCCCATTTTTCCTCTTGTCAGACCCTACCCCGCGGTTTGTTTACGTTCTGGCCTTCAGCGGTCAGCTAACGGTAACGTTACATCAGCGCACCTGGTGTAGGATGACCAGAAGAATATCTCTTACGTTTAAAGTCTTTGACCACGAGCGAGAGGGGTTTCTGAGTAGTCTTTGATCGCTAGCGAGAGGTAACTTATGCGGCCGGGAAAACAGGTTCGATTTTCAATTCAAGGAGAGATAAAACCCGCGGTTGGTCTTTGTGGTTTTGCCCCTTAGACGAGTTAGAAATCATAATATTATGTATTGTCTATCTGGGGAATTTTCTCGCGGTTGTTGTCTCTGATGTCGTCTCTGGAATAACCTTTGTCTTACTCTTTATTACATTACACGCCAATATATCTGTAGAAAACAAGCCATGCCAGGTGTCCTTGTAGCGTTATTTGTAAACTATACGAGTAGAAGGGTTTAATCAGTCAGACACACTCGTAAAATATTTCCTGCCCGAGAAGACCATTATGAGAATAAGGCAGACGTTAACACAGAACTAAATGTTACTGCCTATTTCTAGTCATTCCTTGGGGTGAGTTGACATCTCCTATAATATATATATATTCATGTTAGCTTTTTATATATATCTGATAGGAACGTGACTTGAATTCATTTTTGAGGATTTCTCCTGGTAATTTAATTCAGTGAAATGTAGCGCTGTCTACCGCCTTAGTTAAGTTGTGTTTAAGCAGTTATAGTTTATAATGGGTTAAATGATAAACTTAAAATAACAGATACTCTCTTGGCGTAGAAACAGTCCATACCAGGATTACCATTGGGTTAAGAGTTGGCTGAATTAACTGTCATTACTGTAAGAAAATGTCAGAGTGGTGGATTATTTACTTAAAACTGAATAGTGAGATGCAGGCAATATAACACTGTATTATAGGAGATAGTCACTTATTCCTTTTTGATAGAAACTTCTAGTGGCAGGGGTGGAATCATTAGATGCTGATTTGTGTAGCTAGACACTAGTCATAAAGTTCACGGAAAGCAGCCACCAGCCATAGAAAACATATATCTTATGATTCAGTCACACCTGTATTACTATAGCAAGAACATTGCATTTTCTATGTATTCATTTGTGGGATGTTAATATTTTTCTCAAAGAGGGGACATACGATTTATTTTTGTAATGTCAAATGCTGTAATCTGTTTATGTAAATTCACTTAATGTTGTAAGATGAATAACATATCCACTCAGCTGTAACTACAGGGTTAGGTTTCCTGTATGTTGAGTTGGGAGAAGAGGAGTAGCTTTTGCTGTCAGAACATTTACTTACAGGTACATGGGTGTACTGCGTGCTTTCTGTGCTTCTCTATGGTGCGGAATGCTGGAGAGTCACAGAGAAGGAAATGTCAAAATTTACCTCTTTTCACACAAAATGCCTAATAAAAATTCACCGAATCTTTTGGCCGAATACCATCACCAACCAAGATCTGCTTACTCGTAGCAAGCAAGAGGACATGCACACCATCATAGCTGGCAGACGCTGGAGCTGGGTTGGTCATGTCCTCAGAAGAGACCCCGATGCCATCACAAGAACAGCTATGCTTTGGACCCCTGAAGGAAAGCGAAAGAGAGGCCGACCAAAAACAACTTGGCGGAGGACTGTGGAGGCTGAGATGCAAAGAATGAACCAGAGTTGGGGCACTGTACGAAGGATGGCCACCGACCGTGCAAAGTGGAATCAATTTGTTGTTGCCCTACAAGACGCCACTAGGCGTGATGGCTACTGACTGCTTTGACGGTCGGTGGTTAAGGATCGAAGAAGAGAAGAAGACATGGGTGTACAAAATAAATTAGCCTATGCGGGCGCATGCTGATAATTGATAGAGTGGAAGGAACAGGAGACTTATATGGTTAAAGACAGCCATAAACTATCATAGCAATGACTACAATGATTTAAATCCCATCGTGGAGCATAACTGTTTGGATAACGTTAGTGTAATTTTATTGTTGGCTTGATGTAAAGGTCGTCTTCTTTGGGTCTCAGTTTCAGGAATACCGAATTGCTAGAGTCAAGTCTCCAGTCAGGCGAAGAACGTCACTGTCTCTTCGTTCTAGAGGGTTTCTGAGTTCATCTAGCCTCACGAGTTGTCACCTCAAATACCTGAAACAAAACTTTTTTTTGTCAACGCCATTCTCTCAAACCGGAATATAAGCTCACGCAGTGTGCAACGAGCCAACGCAAAATCTGAAATTCGTATTGCAGTAGTAGTTTCCTACTCGCCTATTGGATTACCAGTCAGAGCATTTGCGGTTCCCAGAAATATCAAACAGCCCAGTGTCTATAGCAGAATTTAATATCACCACACTTTGTGTGCTTAAACGGAGCACTCAGTCAAAGCACAGTTCAAGCCAGCCCAAACCGCATTAAATACCAAGCACGAAATCAAATGCACAGCGCCGGATAAGAGCGCAAGGGACCCTTTGTCCTCAAGTAACTTCGTCTTGTGTGTGTTTCTTGATATTTAAAACCTCGCACTTATGAGCGGTCAGCCGGAGATAGACAGAGTTCCAGTCCCCCTCGCGCAATTAGGGGTCACCAATGATAGCACCTACATTGAAAGTTTTGTAGGTTTATTCCATCACCTTGAAGGATATCTACATGTAAGACACTTTCTGGAGCTAGCGCATTTGGTTCCACGAAAGCGGACAGACTGACATTCTGTTTATTTTTATTTCTCTGTGATCTACAGGTTTTATGTTGGTGGTCTGTGTGTTCGTTGGCGTATTTTGCATCTTTGTGATTTTTGCTGTAAAATTTATGTTGTTCGTGCTGATATGCATTATTTTCATACATTGCTTCTTTAATAAATTTTACTCATTTATTAATGCGCTGTTCACGAACCTTTCATCCATAATTAACATGTTTTAGCTCTTTACTATAGTCTCTTTTTTTTATCAGAGAAAAGAGAGAGAGCGGGAGGTGCTTAGACAGTGTGTTGAGGCTTGGAGAGAGAGATAACTTTAATAAATCTTCTTCCAAGTTTGTTTCAAGTCCACCTCCTATTTACACCTTATCTAGGTGTAATCTATAACTCTGTCAGTCCACTATCATTGTCGATTTCACTACTATTGTCCAACTCGACAAATACTCTTACACTTTTATTCAACCACGACAAAATGGTTTGCTCGTCCGAGATTTTGAGCCACATCTGCAGCAATCGCAACAGATGAGGTTACAGTCTGGTATGAATCTCTCACAAGATTCTATCTTTATTCTTTGAGTTTAGTGTTCTGCAGATTATAGGAATTTCTATCCCCTAGACAAATCGAACTATTTTTTTTGGAGGAAGTCTGAACAGCGCTTTTTCTCCACAGCAATCATAAATATGTGAATATAATCAAAGCGCTATATGACAATGCAAGATGTTGTGTTAGAACAAATAAAGGGAATACAGAATGGTTTACAGTAGAAACAGGGGTGAAACAAGGCTGTATTATGTCACCACTACTTTTTGGAATAGCTATTGATTGGGTTATGAGAAAACTATACCCACAATGAACAATTGGGTATAAAATGGACAAATGGAAAATTCCTGGGGGACCTGGATTTCGCAGATGATGTAGCATTCTTAAGTTCAACACCAAGACAATCCCAAGAAGCAATAAATAATTTGTGTCATCTCTCGGTTAAAATTGGTCTCCAAATAAATGCCTCTAAAACTAAAGCTATGAACTTTTCTAACGAGACCTTTGATATCATCTTGAACGGGGAAAAACTACAGAAAGTTGAAAGTTTCAATTATTTAGGCAGTAAAATGACTCAGGATGGTGACACAACAAGAGAAATCCATACTAGAATTGCTTTGGCAGCTAGCGCCTTCAATAGATTATCTAACATTTGGAAATTACGATCATTGAATATACATACCAAGCTTCGTCTGTTTAATTCAAATGTTATCTCAGTGTTAACATACGGCTGTGAGAGTTGGAAAATAACAAAATCATTGGAGAACAAGCAGAATACATTCGCAAAATTGGTTTCAAGTCATTGCAAATGAGTTCAGTTAGATTTATAAACCCATCTACGATCGAGTGACCGCTTTCAAAATGGCGGCGTATCAGCGAAATGTGTATCGGACAGAGGAAATCGCCAACGATAAAATAAAACGAAGGGAATCCGTATGAAAAGGATTTTACATTTCAGTACAGGGAAGGATGGTGTATAACTGCATATAAGATGGAACGGTAGGAAGTTCTCATTTACGGAGATATATGCGTATTTCGGCTGCCCACAGTTACGCTAAAAGCATGTAAACTCACTTCTGTTCTAAATATTAAAATCAACAAATAACAGTTTGGGAATTTACATGGATAGGAAGATAGAGTTTTATCAGCTGAATAAAACTAGATAAGATGGAACAATATGGATATTATATATGCTGAGAATGAGAAAGGCAAAATTTCAGTCGACGCACAGATCGGCTGAAATCACGGTTCGGGAAGGATTTTTTCAGGTTAGGTTTAAGCTGTGACGTCGGTACTCTCCGATACGTCCGCGCTATACGTATTTAAAGCGGATCGGTAAACTGAGAGAGATACACAACGCAAGAGGTTGAGACAAGACTGAGGGCAGATAACGCCACGACTCTAAATCCATCTGAAGTGTGAGCGGATCGCCAGAAAATTTCAGTCTAAGTGTCTGGAGTCTGAGGGTAAGCGAATTTACGATAGCTATCCTGTATAATAATTTCTTTTATTTTGTATTACAGGTTCATTTAGAATTCACAAAATATGCCTGTATAATATTCATTGATATAACGTATTATTATTTTAATATGATTTATTCATGTGCTTAGTGGAAGATGGTTGCTTGTACAAAAACGTATCAAAACTAGCCCCACAGCCAAATAGAAAATATTTATTATATTTAATGCTGTATCTCGTCGATATTAAATGCATTATCGCTTACGAAGATAAGGGCAGTCCCATGACCAGAGATTGTCATAGGGAAATGAAGTGTTAGAAACTTCATCATGGAAGATCCCAGTTACGAGGCTAAGGTGACTAGTCCCCTTCCTCGCTGCCTTTGCCTTCCCTAGTTCGAGCGCACAACTTTGTACCCATTTACAGCTGGTAAACTGGAGTGTTCTACAGCCAGTTTCAGTAGAAAGCAACCTGATCACGTGGTCACTCACTCTATTTATTTTATGTATTAATTTTGGGTAGTTGCTAAGATAGCATCAGATTTGAATTTGTACTTGATATGATTTGGAAGGATCAAGTTATAGAATATGAAGGGATGTATAGGAGCGGATTAAACCAGATGATGTTTATTACTGATATGTTAATATTAATTCTGTATCATTGAAATGATGTTACTTGCTATGACTGTATAACTCTGACACCTGATGACTGACTTGTCTGACTTATGTGCTAGTCAGTTATACTTAATTGAAATGTTAATATTAATGCTATATCACTGAAATGATGTCCTTACTTACTATGATTGTATAACGGTGACATCTGATGACTGACTGGTCTGACATCTGTGCTAGTCAGCTACAAGTCTAGCCAGATACTAGCCAAGGCTGATATGTTGCAGGTTCCATGAAATAACTCAAACCAGACTGTCCAGTATCAGAAGCCGGTGCAGTTCCTCCGAGGCAATCCCACAAAAGTGCAGGACCCCAAAGAGTGAACTTCAACTGATCATTGGCATCCCTACTGTTGGGCCTACCAAGTCTGATATCAGCAAAGGACAGTTTCAGCAGTATCAAGTTGGAAAGATAAGTGTCCTGTTTGACACTGACCACCTATACATGTGAAACAGCCAATAGTTGAAAACAATAAGTAACCATACATAAACTCAGTCAACTGATGACAGTTATCCTTAAATTCAAAGGACTAATAACAGTGATTTCAGTAACTTTATTATTTAAGATCTTGAAGTCTAAACAGAAAATAATAGTAATTGTGTGAATATTTATATATATATGTGTATACTCTTTTCCAACTAGTAGAAATAGAATATTAGTGTAATTATTAAACTATTTTAACTGTACCTGAGGATTTATTCACTTTTTCCATTTTGTGGGTTCAGTGAATGTACATTTTACTTATCCCCTAGCATATAAGTAATCATAAGATAGTCACAGGGAGGAGACACCTTAAATCCTGGTACTACTTCTTACCAACTGGGCCAGGGTTTTCACAGTCTGACTATTTTTTATGATAACAATACACCAGTGCTTATTTCTAAGACTGGGGTATTACTTGTAAGGTCAGAACTCTTTACTGGCATACTCTTACATAATAAATAAATTTAAATAACCTCCCGCTACAGTGGGGGCTCGTCTGCGGGATATATCTTTGATATTCCTGAGCCAACTTTCTATTTCTGCTGTGTAGAAATTTTGTTTTGTAAATTTTTTTGGAAAGAGTAACATAGTAGGAAATAATTATATTTTAGGAGTACCATTGAGTACAGATAAAGAAAGCTGTTTCATATATGGTGAAGTCAGTTTAATTAACTTTAATTTTAACTAAGTTAATTATATTGTAGTAAATTAGTTTGAGTAAGATCACTTGCCCTACTAGACTACAGATACATCATGGCTGACTTGGTCAAATTTAGGTCTGCTACACTGCAGGTGGGAAAAGAGCTTGGCATGGATGGTGACGTTCTGATCCGGTATGTCACGACGGAATGTGAAAAGTACACCGAGAGAGAAGCAAAGCAATTAGAAGCAGAGAGAAGCCAAGAAATTAGAAGCAGAGAGAGAAGCCAAGAAATTAGAAGCAGAGAGAGAAGCCAAGAAATTAGAAGCAGAGAGAGAAGCCAAGAAATTAGAATTAGAAGCAGAAAGAGAAGCCAAGAAATTGGAAGCAGAAAGAGAAGCCAAGAAATTGGATGCAGAAAGAGAAGCCAAGAAATTAGAAGCTGAGAGAGAAGAAAGGAGGTTACAAGCAGAGAGAGACCATGAGCTGAAAATGAGACAGCTTGATCTTGAACTTCAGGCTGGGACTATCACCCATGGTAATAGCTCACCTCATTCTGCGAATAGCTCTTTTCAGAACACAGCAAATGGGGCCATGAACTTCCACCTAGATCCATTTGTTGAAAAGGAGGACGCAATAGAGTCGTACCTGGATAGGTATGAAAGGCTAGCCTCTACCTATGGACTGGAAAAGGAAAAATGGAGTCTAAAGTTATCCCAGGGATTGAGAGGTATTGCATATGATGTGTTTCTGAAACTCCCCAAAGAAGATCAGGAAAATTATGAGATACTAAAGCAAGCCTTACTGATCCGGTATGAAAAGAACTCTGAGGCATATAGGAAGAAATTTAGAACTTCTAAACCTCTACCTGGAGAAACATATAACCAGTTCTCAGCTAGGCTAGAAACGTATTTGTTGAAATGGAGTAGTTTAGGTAAGTATCAGAAAACATACGAGGATCTGAAAGAAATGGTTATGTTAGAGCAAGTGAAAGATTCCATGTCTCAAGAAATGCGGAAATTCCTTATGGAACAAGGAGCAGAGAGGCTGGAAGACACTTTGAAATGTGCAGAGAGGTACCAAGCCGCTCAAGCTGAACTAGTAGGAACGAAAAGGAAGCAGGTAGAAGGATATAAGCCACCACCGCAGAATACCCAGTTTGACCAGAAGGATCATCCATACAGAAATAAGCCAAGATTTGATAATAAGGACAAGAACCCTCAGACTCAGGAAAAGAAACCCTACAAACAGGGAGATAAGTGGTGCAAAATTTGTAAGATGAGCAACCACAACACTGTAGATTGTAGAAGGAAAACCCCTCATCACGCTGCATGTTTAGCAACAGGGAATAGGACAGATATGATGGAACTGACAGGGAGTCAGAATAGCCTCCGTCATCCCCCTGTGAGTGAGCTCGTAACCGTGAACGGCAATCGAGTCATGTGCTTATATGATACCGGCCTGGATTTCGACTCAGTTGTGAGTTCAACCCTAGTGCACTCTGATCAAATTACCACAGACACCGTGGAAATACAAGGGGCAACTAAGGGAACAGCAACCATGACACTTCCTATAGCTAGGATCAATGTGAAATCTCGCTACGTGGAAGGAGTGATAACAGCCGCAGTGATAGATGACCCTATATACCCGCTGATATTGGGGTGTAGGTATGTATTTTTGGGTGACCCAGTAAAACCTGTTGTCCTGGCAGCAGTCCAGACCAGGTCGAGCACCAAAAACGAGGAGGAAAATCCTAACAATACTCAGCCAGAGCAGATGAAACAGGCTCAATCAGAAGATGACACATTGAAGCCTTGTTTTGGCAAATTGCCAAAGGCCCATAACCCTCCAGAAAAAGGAGACTTGTATATGAAAAATGGACTACTGTATAGAAAAGCTGGTACAGGACCTCAAGGACATGGACAGCTGGTAGTACCAAAGTCATACAGGGAGAAAGTTATGGAGCTCGCACATGCTATTCCATTTAGTGGACACATGGGAATTGGTGCCACCAGTCAACGGATAGCTTGTCACTATTACTGGCCAGGGATCACGGAAGATATCAAACGATATGTGAAATCTTGTCCAGAGTGTCAACGTGTAGCCCCCAAGCATGGGACTGCACCAGCAACTCTAGGAGAAATGCCAATCATGGGTACTCCATTCGAGAGAGTTGCAGTGGATATTGTTGGACCCCTCACTAGGACTAAGAGAAGGAATAGTTATATCTTAACTCTAGTTGATACATGCTCTATGTGGGGAGAGGCCGTAGCCATGGCATCTATAGATTCTAAGCATGTGGCAGAGGCATTGTTGACAATATTCACCCGGTTAGGCTTTCCACATCAAATATTGACGGACAATGGTTCCCAGTTCAAGGGAAAGCTAACCCAAGAAGTGTTCAGGATTTTTCAAGCCAGACATTATCATTGCTCTCCTTATCACCCACAAGGAAATGGTCAAGTCGAGCGGTTCAACGGTACGCTCATTTCTATTCTCAGGAAGCTGGCAAGTGAAAAACCTGAAACATGGGATGTATACTTACCCGCTGCATTATTCGCATACCGGGAAGTCCCACACAATTCCACAGGAATGGCACCGGCCACATTGTTGTTTGGTCGGCCTATAAAAGGTCCACTGGAAGCATTGCTGCGGACTTGGACAGATGAGAAGGCAGAGGAAAGTGTCACCTCATCAATTCAGTATGTAAATGAGTTGACCACTCGACTGAAAATGGGCTGGAAATTGGCTAATGACAATCTTCGCAGAGCCAGAAAGAAACATACTGAATACTATAACAAGAAAGCAAAGGATAGGGAACTTGCTGTTGGAGAAAAAGTGCTTCTTCTATTGCCCAGCAGTAACAACAAACTGCAGATTGGTTGGCAGGGTCCATATAACGTGCTAGAGAAAATATCGAGGACTAATTACAAAATTGACAAGAAGGGCAAAGAAAGGGTGTACCATGTTAATCTGTTAAAGAAATATTATGACAGGACATCAACGGAGGTAGCTCATATGATGACTCTGGCCATCGCAACCGAAATGAAGCATGAACCACTTACCTCAATAGAGTATCCATTAAGACCGACTGAGACATATGAACAAGTCAAAATTAGTACTCAGTTAACTCAGGAACAGAGGGAGCAAGTTAAAGAAGTTTTAAAAACACATGCAGATGTGTTAACTGATAAACCAGGATGCACCAACTTATTGACATATGATATGAAGGTCATCGATCCAACACCTATCTGCATGAAGACCTACCCTATACCATATGCCAAGGCACAGGCATTGAAGGAGGAAATTGATTATCTGTTGCAAGAACAAATCATTTCCAAGTCAGAATCACCTTACAGTTCAAGTGTTGTACTGTTGAGAAAACCAAGTGGAGAACACCGACTCTGTATCGATTACCGGAAATTAAATGCGATCACAGAAACCCAAGCTGATCCATTACCGGATACCAATCAGCTGTTCTCGACGCTAAGTACTGCGAAATATTTCTCTAAGGTCGATTTAAGTAAGGGATATTACCAGATTCCTGTCAAACCCGAGATCCGACACATGCTGGCTTTTAGCACTTCGGATGGTCACTACGAATTTAATGTACTACCATTCGGGTTGAAAAACGCACCAAGCGTATTTTCAAGGATGATGAGGAAATTGCTGGAACCCTTGAACAACTCTAACATCACCAACTTTATGGATGACATTCTCATAGCCACGGAAACATTTGAGGATCATCTACATTCTCTATCAATGTTACTGGGTAGACTCAGAGAGGCAGGTTTGACTGCTCGTCCAACAAAGTGTGTAATCGGATGTCAGGAATTAGAATTTTTGGGACATACAATTTGTCATGGAAACATGTCTCCTGATCCCAAAAAAATATAGAAAAGTTAAGGAATGCACCTAGACCACAGACAAAAAAGGATGTGAGGTCGTTCGTATCCTTAGGAGGATTCTATCAAAAGTACATCAAAGACTTCAACACCTTATGTGCACCTTTGACGGATCTGACAAAGAAAGGAAAACCTGACACAATAAAGTGGACGGCGGAGTGTGAGCATGCATATTCAGAATTGAAGCATAGACTCACTAGTAAGCCTATTCTGAAGTTACCAGATCTGACGCAAGAGTTTATAGTACGGACTGATGCAAGCAATGTAGGAATTGGGGCCGCGCTTTTGCAAAAATCTCAGACCCAGAATGAGGAACTGTTTCCTGTGGCTTATGCCAGCCGCAAGTTGAACGTGGCAGAAAAGAATTACTCTACTATAGAGAGGGAATGTTTAGCATTGGTGTGGGCCATCAATAAGTTTCAACCCTATTTGTATGGCAAACCATTTGTGGTCCAGTGCGATCATCAACCCCTATCATTTTTGGCCTCATCACGTCATGCAAACACTCGCTTATTAAGATGGTCATTATTGATTCAGCCATATTCCTTCACTATTGAATATATTCCGGGAAAACAGAATGTAGGCGCAGATTTTCTAAGTCGCCATCCCACAGAGCTTGAGGAGGATAGAAGGAAGGAAAACTAACCTCGGAATGGTCGATTTGCAATTGTCTTGTACCCAATAGTTAAGCTAGATATCATCCAGCTTAAAATATGGGGGAGCTATGTCGCAAAATTGGTTTCAAGTCATTGCAAATGAGTTCAGTTAGATTTATAAACCCATCTACGATCGAGTGACCGCTTTCAAAATGGCGGCGTATCAGCGAAATGTGTATCGGACAGAGGAAATCGCCAACGATAAAATAAAACGAAGGGAATCCGTATGAAAAGGATTTTACATTTCAGTACAGGGAAGGATGGTGTATAACTGCATATAAGATGGAACGGTAGGAAGTTCTCATTTACGGAGATATATGCGTATTTCGGCTGCCCACAGTTACGCTAAAAGCATGTAAACTCACTTCTGTTCTAAATATTAAAATCAACAAATAACAGTTTGGGAATTTACATGGATAGGAAGATAGAGTTTTATCAGCTGAATAAAACTAGATAAGATGGAACAATATGGATATTATATATGCTGAGAATGAGAAAGGCAAAATTTCAGTCGACGCACAGATCGGCTGAAATCACGGTTCGGGAAGGATTTTTTCAGGTTAGGTTTAAGCTGTGACGTCGGTACTCTCCGATACGTCCGCGCTATACGTATTTAAAGCGGATCGGTAAACTGAGAGAGATACACAACGCAAGAGGTTGAGACAAGACTGAGGGCAGATAACGCCACGACTCTAAATCCATCTGAAGTGTGAGCGGATCGCCAGAAAATTTCAGTCTAAGTGTCTGGAGTCTGAGGGTAAGCGAATTTACGATAGCTATCCTGTATAATAATTTCTTTTATTTTGTATTACAGGTTCATTTAGAATTCACAAAATATGCCTGTATAATATTCATTGATATAACGTATTATTATTTTAATATGATTTATTCATGTGCTTAGTGGAAGATGGTTGCTTGTACAAAAACGTATCAAAACTAGCCCCACAGCCAAATAGAAAATATTTATTATATTTAATGCTGTATCTCGTCGATATTAAATGCATTATCGCTTACGAAGATAAGGGCAGTCCCATGACCAGAGATTGTCATAGGGAAATGAAGTGTTAGAAACTTCATCATGGAAGATCCCAGTTACGAGGCTAAGGTGACTAGTCCCCTTCCTCGCTGCCTTTGCCTTCCCTAGTTCGAGCGCACAACTTTGTACCCATTTACAGCTGGTAAACTGGAGTGTTCTACAGCCAGTTTCAGTAGAAAGCAACCTGATCACGTGGTCACTCACTCTATTTATTTTATGTATTAATTTTGGGTAGTTGCTAAGATAGCATCAGATTTGAATTTGTACTTGATATGATTTGGAAGGATCAAGTTATAGAATATGAAGGGATGTATAGGAGCGGATTAAACCAGATGATGTTTATTACTGATATGTTAATATTAATTCTGTATCATTGAAATGATGTTACTTGCTATGACTGTATAACTCTGACACCTGATGACTGACTTGTCTGACTTATGTGCTAGTCAGTTATACTTAATTGAAATGTTAATATTAATGCTATATCACTGAAATGATGTCCTTACTTACTATGATTGTATAACGGTGACATCTGATGACTGACTGGTCTGACATCTGTGCTAGTCAGCTACAAGTCTAGCCAGATACTAGCCAAGGCTGATATGTTGCAGGTTCCATGAAATAACTCAAACCAGACTGTCCAGTATCAGAAGCCGGTGCAGTTCCTCCGAGGCAATCCCACAAAAGTGCAGGACCCCAAAGAGTGAACTTCAACTGATCATTGGCATCCCTACTGTTGGGCCTACCAAGTCTGATATCAGCAAAGGACAGTTTCAGCAGTATCAAGTTGGAAAGATAAGTGTCCTGTTTGACACTGACCACCTATACATGTGAAACAGCCAATAGTTGAAAACAATAAGTAACCATACATAAACTCAGTCAACTGATGACAGTTATCCTTAAATTCAAAGGACTAATAACAGTGATTTCAGTAACTTTATTATTTAAGATCTTGAAGTCTAAACAGAAAATAATAGTAATTGTGTGAATATTTTTATATATATATATGTGTATACTCTTTTCCAACTAGTAGAAATAGAATATTAGTGTAATTATTAAACTATTTTAACTGTACCTGAGGATTTATTCACTTTTTCCATTTTGTGGGTTCAGTGAATGTACATTTTACTTATCCCCTAGCATATAAGTAATCATAAGATAGTCACAGGGAGGAGACACCTTAAATCCTGGTACTACTTCTTACCAACTGGGCCAGGGTTTTCACAGTCTGACTATTGTTATGATAACAATACACCAGTGCTTATTTCTAAGACTGGGGTATTACTTGTAAGGTCAGAACTCTTTACTGGCATACTTAAATATGTTTTTCATGAGTAGCTCTTTAATCTGAGATAAGAAGCTACAGATAGTCAGTTAATAGCTTGCATCTGTACCAAGGGAGGGTGTTCATTCGGATGATAGTAACCAATCCTCTCAATAGCTGAGTACTGACAGAAGTGGGGTGAAGTGATAGTAATACGTTTTACATCACTTACATTTTTTTTGGAGTTTTTTGGGGTTTTTGCTTGTCGCCATCAGAGTATCTAGAAACTTCTCGATTTTTTAAAGTTTTCCCATGCTAGCCTAGATTTTATTGATTATTGAGTGTTAATTCACAAGAAAGTTAATCAGCCCCTAGTGGACTAGATAACTAAGATCTCTAGGTTTATTCTTCTATAGTGTTTGCTCACCCTGATATAATTGCCGATCTAGCTAAAGTGCATAAGATTGCCCTTGAGGTAGCTAAGAGCATGAATTACGAGGATAGCGAAATTCAGCCTTTTCTAGAATATGCAGTGAGCATGCAGGATCAATACCCAGTAGACGACTAGTTTAACAGCCGTTTAATCTTGGCATGGCCCTGTATAAAAGATGGGGAGAGTGAAGCAGACATCCGAAAGTATGTAGATGAAGTTATAGAAGAGGAAAAGCAACTACAAGAAAAGGACAAGCAATGGAAGATTGAACGACAAGAAAGGGACAGAGAAGAACAAGAAAGGGGCAGGCTACACCAAATCAGAATGGATGAACTGGAAAGCCAAATCCGGAGGATGAAAACAGATACTAAATGTAGTCACTCTAGTTCCTCCGCTATTGCGCCCTTGTCTGACAATGCCCTTGTAAACCTTGCACTCCTGACAGATAACTTGCCTGCTAAAACCGCGCCCCAACTCCAGAAAATTGACTTTCCTTTGGACTTGGATCCGAAGCCCAAACAAGGAAAGAATTTATGTCGGGACAGCAGACCTAAAACCACGGGAAAAAGTACGAAACGTTACCAGGCATGGAAACTGCACAAAGGTGAGAGAGGTGCTAACAAGCTTTATAATACGGATTGTTACCGTCTGGCAAGCGGTGAACCCCGTGCCTCTCACGCTCCAGATCGAGCACCCCCTAACTGACACGGGACGTCGAGAAAAGGGAGCCACACCCTATCACGTCATATTTCGCAAACTTCCCGGCCGGACAGCAAAAAACCATATGCAGAGGCGTATCCCTCCAACTCAACGATCGGCGAAAGGTGGTACCGCTCCTCTCATCACCCTGAGCTGCAAAGGTGCAAGAATAAGTCGCTTGCTAAAAGGGTAAAAGTTTCCAATTCGTTCCAAGGAACATTGGAAAAACAAACCGAGAGTTCTATCTCGGGCACTTCGCGATCTAACGGGATCTCAAACCGTCCAGTCCTTTGCATGCAGTCTGCGGAGCCTGTAATCCAGGAAGTGGATCTCGCATTGCAGGACAAAGTGCAACTGACGCCAGTAACTTCCTCCGGGGAGGGCAAAGTTGATGTTTCTGGTGGACACAGGGTTTCTGGCGAAAGGATCCCTGGTACTCCATCCGAGTCTCTCATACTTCTCAGGGCAGAAGATAGTGAGAAAAGCGGCCTTAATACTTTTCAAGGAGCTATTGTTGACAGCTTTGGCTCACTTCATGTTAGTAACGGTAAAGCGACTCAACAAATTCTGCAACTCGCAGATAATACCTATCTTTCTCCAAAGATAGAAGCTACTGAGATCCGTTATGATTCAGTAGAAATCCAGAATGCGATCGATTACTCTACGCTTCAGGCATCAGAGTTCTGTCATTCTAATCGCATTATTCCAGTGGTCTCAACCCCACTGATGGACAGCAAAGTAATCGCCTCCGACAGGCCGTTACAGAGCAACTTGATCATTTCCGTTGACCAAGCCAGAATTACGAGTGGCAAGGCAAGGAAAGTTCCAGACCCGCCTATTGACGGCCATGGTCTGAAGATTGATCAACGTTCCCACCGAAACAGGGGAGTAGGTGGGGAAAGGAAGAAGGAGAAATATGCTAGCGTTTCTTCGGCCAGCAAACGGCTTCATTTGCCGACTCGGGTTACACGCGCGCGGAAAATTCCGATAGGCTGCAGCTATCTCAGGTCATGTAAGTAAACGAGCGTGTCACGAAAACCCATAAGGAAACGTAAACATCCCGAGTCCAGCAATGATTTCACTGTATGTAACAGGCATATTACCTATGCAGTGGTCAGTGAGTTCAGGCGGCGCCTAAGCTCAAGACAATTACGGATTTTTATCCAGGTGATAAACAGGTCAAGCGAACTGTGTAACCAAGGTCAGGTTCACAGGGAAAGGATTTACGTTAGTGCCGAGTTGCCTCGCAAAATCCTATTCGCCGAACGTCTATTAGACAGAGGAAAGAAATTAACTCGTAGCCACATGGACAGACAGAAGTTGGATACGAATTTGGCTTATGAGTATAGGATGTTTCAAGGACATATAACGGACGTCTATGAAAAAGATAAATTACTGTCCTTTAGTCCGTAGTTCACGAACTTTAAAAAGGGGTGCTAACTTGTCACGGTGACTGATAATTTATTTTTCCATCACGTCCCAATTTTATTACTCTTTTAATGTTCTGGTTTCCTCGACATTTTGTATTTTCTTTTCTTTCGGATTCTAACTACGTGGCCCATTTTTCCTCTTGTCATACCATACCTCGCGGTTTGTTTACGTTCTGGCCTTCAGCGGTCAGCTAACGGTAACGTTACATCAGCGCACCTGGTGTAGGCTGACCAGAAGAATATCTCTTACATTTAAAGTCTTTGACCACGAGCGAGAGGGGTTTCTGTGAAGTCTTTGATCGCTAGCGAGAGGTAACTTTTGCGGTCGGGAAAACATGTTTGATCTTCAATTCAGGGAGAGATAAAACCCGCGGTTGGTCTCTGTGATTTTGCCCCTTAGACGAGTTAGAAATCATAATATTATGGAATGTCTATCTGGGGAATTTTCTCGCGGTTGTTGTCTCTGATGTCGTCTCTGGAATAACCTTTGTCTTACTCTTTATTACGTTACACGCCGATACATCTGTAGAAAACAAGCCATGCCAGGTGTCCTTGTAGCGTTATTTGTAAACTATAAGAGTAGAAGGGTTTAATCAGTCAGACACACT
The DNA here is from genome assembly GCA_024509875.1 of Oreohelix idahoensis. NCBI lineage: Eukaryota > Metazoa > Mollusca > Gastropoda > Stylommatophora > Oreohelicidae > Oreohelix > Oreohelix idahoensis. The sequence goes on from JAMPIV010000193.1 coordinate 29,352, forward strand.
CGTAAAATATTTCCTGCCCTAGAAGACCATTATGAAAATAAGGCAGACGTTAACACAGAACTAAATGTTACTGCCTAGTTCTAGTCATTCCTCGGGGGTGAGTTGACATCTCCTATAATATATATATTCATGTTAGCTTTATATATATATATATATATCTGATAGGAACGTGACTTGAATTCATTTTTGAGGATTTCGCCCGGTAATTTAATTCAGTGAAATGTAGCGCTGTCTACCGCCTTAGTTAAGTGGTGTTTAAGCAGTTATAGTTTATAATTGGTTAAATGATAAACTTACGATAACAGATATTCGTTAGGCGTAGAATCAGTCCATACAAGGCTTACCATTGGGTTAAGAGTTGGCTGAATTAACTGTCATTACTGTAAGAAAATGTCAGAGTGGTGGATTATTCACTTAAAACTGAATAGTGAGATGCAGGCAATATAACACTGTATTATAGGAGATAGTCACTTATTCCTTTTTGATAGAAACTTCTAGTGGCTGGGGTGGAATCATTAGATGCCGATTTGTGTAGCTAGACACTAGTCATAAAGTTTACGGAAAGAAGCCACCAGCCATAGAAAACATTATATCTTATGATTCAGTCACACCTGTATTATTATAGCAAGAACATTGCATTTTCTATGTATTCATTTGTGGGATGTTAATATTTTTTCCCAAAGAGGGGACATACGATTTTTTTTGTAATGTCAAATGCTGTAATCTGTTTATGTAAATTCACTTAATGTTGTAAGATGAATAACATATCCACTCAGCTGTAACTACAGGGTTAGGTTTCCTGTATGTTGAGTTGGGAGAAGAGGAGTAGCTTTTGTTGTCAGAACATTTACTTACAGGTACATGCGAAGAACGTCACTGTCTCTTCGCTTTAGAGAGTTTCTGAGTACATCTAGCCTCATGAGTTGTCACCTCAAATACCTGAAACAAAACCCTTTTTTTTGTCAACGCCATTCTCTCAAACGGGAAAATAAGCTCACGCAGTGTGCAACGAGCCAACGCAAAATCTGAAATTCGTATTGCAGTAGTAGTTTCCTACTCGCCTATTGGATTACCAGTCAGAGAATTTGCGGCTCCCAGAAATATCAAACAGCCCAGCGTCTATAGTAGAATTTAATATCACCAGACTTTGTGTGCTTAAACGGAGCACTTAGTCAAAGCACAGTTCAAGCCAGCCCAAACTGGATTAAATACCAAGCACGAAAGCAAATTCACAGCGCCGGATAAGAGCGCAAGGGACCATTTGTCCTCAAGTAACTTCGTCTTGTGTGTGTTTCTTGATATTTAAAACCTCGCACTTATGAGCGGTCAGCCGGAGATAGACAGAGTTCCAGTCCCCCTCGCGCAATTAGGGGTCACCAATGATAGCACCGACAAGGAAAGTTATGCAGTTTATTCCATCACCTTGAAGGATATCTGCACGTAAGACACTTTCTGGAGCTAGTGCATTTGGTCCCACGAAAGCGGACAGACCGCCACTCAGTTTGTTTATTTGGTCAGCCGAAGATAGACAGTCATCCAGTCCCCCTCGCGCAATTAGGGGTCACCAATGATAGCACCTACATTGAAAGTTTTGTAGGTTTATTCCATCACCTTGAAGGATATCTACATGTAAGACACTTTCTGGAGCTAGCGCATTTGGTCCCACGAAAGCGGACAGACTGACATTCTGTTTATTTTTATTTCTCTGTGTTCTACAGGTTTTATGTTGGTGGTCTGTGTGTTCGTTGGCGTATTTTGCATCTTTGTGATTTTTGCTGTAAAATTTATGTTGTTCGTGTTGATATGCATTATTTTCATACATTGCTTCTTTAATAAATTTTACTCATTTATTAATGCGCTGTTCACGACTCTTTCATCCATAATTAACATGTTTTTGCTCTTTACTATAATCTCTATTTTTTAAAACAGAGAATAGAGAGAGAGCGGGAGGTGCTTAGACTATAAAAGTGTGTTGAGGCTTGGAGAGAGAGATAACTTTAATAAATCTTCTTCCAAGTTTGTCTCAAGTCTACCTCCTATTTACACCTTATCTAGGTGTAATCTGTAACTCTGTCAGTCCACTATCATTGTCGATTTCACTACTTTTGTCCAACTCGACAATTACTCTTACACTCTAACTCAACCACGACATTAATGATCAAGGTAACAATAATAATAGTGTCTCTAATGCTACTGCTTGCTCTGCTTTCGATTTCGAGACAGCATCTCAGTGCCCGGAGTGCACAACTTTGTTCCAACCTACAGCTATAACTACCGTGAGTTGCGGACATCCTCTAACCGCTCTTCCTGCCTTAGCTGCGCATGACGGAAGAGGGTCTCTTATTTTACATAAGGGGTTTGTTAATAACAATCCAGTCTCAGTTCTCTTTGATTCTGGAAGCACAACGGTTGGGGTTAAGCAGTCTCTCATAGATCCATCCTGTGCCACTGGAGATGTAGTGAAACGTGTGACATTTGGTGGAACAGTTGAAACTTTTCCGACTGCTATCGTCCACATAGCCACTCCCTTTTTTACGGGACATGTCCACGCATGTATACGCCCGAATCCTATTGCGGACCTTATCGTCGGACGTATACATGGAATTAAGGACTGTACCCCGCAACAGATTGCTATCTGGGAAGAGCAAAACATTCAGGCTGCTTATGCAGTCACTACTAGAGCACAAGCTCAAAATCTTTTCCAGACTCCATCTGCTGAAATTAATGAAGTACATAATCCGAATGTTCACTCCGTGATTTCACGAGAGTCTTTTATCAAACTTCAGCGAAACGATACTTCATTAAAAAAAATGTTCTCCTAGTTAAAGAAGATAATACAGACGGTGACTTAAATCTTAAATATTGGTTCTCAATTAAGAATGGAGTACTAGTCCGAATGGTACGATGTTCTATTTCGTCCGTGCGTTCGCAAATTCTTGTACCTACGGACATGAGAGTTCGGATCTTACAACATGCCCACGACTCTCAGTGTGCTGGACATATGGCATTTTCCCGTACTAAATCTAGGGTTCTTGCTTCCTTCTTTTGGCCGGGTGTAAATAGAGATATAGGTAATTATTGTCGCTCCTGCAAGATATGTCAGGAGGGTAAGTCACGAGGTCCACGCCATGCAGCACCTATCCAAGCTATGGATATTCCTATTCGCCCTTTTTAATAAATGGCAATTGACAATATTGGCCCTTTTAAAATCAAATCTGCCAGGGGACACCAATTCATCCTTACATGCATAGACATATGTACACGTTTGCCAGAGGCTACACCTCTCAAGAGCATTTCTACTGTTGAGGTTGCAGATGCTCTTTGGCTGATATTCTCACGTCTAGGATTTTCCAAACAAATCTTATCAGATCATGGCACACAATTGGTATCAGACTTGATGTCTCAGGTGATGGCCACGCTCCGCATTGAAAAGTCTTTAAGTAGTATTTTTCACCCTATGTCAAACGGGTTAATCGATCGTCAGAATACAACGCTTAAGAATTTACTTGGAAAGATAACTGAGGACCATCCTCAGGATTGGGACAGGGTTTTACCCGCTGCTCTTTTCGCGTATAGAGAGGTGCCTAATGAGCATACGGGGTTTTCACCATTCGAGCTCGTCTTTGGTGCGCAACCTCGAGGTCCCATGTCGTTGCTTCACGAACTATTAACTGCTGATGATATCAACGATGACACTAAATCTTCCTTGGAATACGTCATTCCTCTGAGACAGAAAATTATCGATTCATGTAGGCTAGCTACCTCTGCATCTGAGTTTGCCAAAGAGAAGGCGAGGCACTTCGCAAATAGATACAGGTGTCTACGACAACTCTATCCGGGTGACAAGGCATTGGTATTTTTCCCTCGTAGAAACAATCGTCTTCTCATTTCCTGGAAGGGCCCTTATACTATTATCTCAAGAATTTCTGATGTCGACTATGTCGTCGATGTGGACTGGAAGCATAAATCCTATCATATTAATATGCTGACAGAATTTCATGAACGACCAGACTACCTACAGCCTGTTTTTCAAGCAACAGACGATCCTCTGGTCCGTCATAATCATTATACATCTCTATATGTTATTCAGGAGGAAGAGGCTACCTTCTCTGATGTAAATCTTCCTCTTCCCGTTATCCCACTACATTCGACAGAATCATGGGAAAATATAACTATTTCTTCGGAGTTATCTACTGAAAGATAGCGACAAGTCTCCTCTCTTTTGCAAACTTTTCAGGACGTCCTTACTGACATTCTAGGTCAAACATCGATCATTACACAATACATAATACTGACTGATTACAACCCTATTAGAGTCCGACCTTACCCAATCCCATTACATTTTCAAACACAGGTCGAAAACGAATTAGATCAAATGATACAGTTAAATATAATTGAGCCATCTACTTCGGCATACTCCTCGTCTATGGTTATTGTCCGGAAGAAAGACAATAACATACGTCTCTGTGTCGACTATCGTAAATTAAACCAAGTGACTTAATTCGATGCAGAACCAATGCCCTTGTTAGAAGATTTACTCATCAAGCTTTCTCATTCACTGTTCTTTACGAAACTCGACTTGACCAAGGGATATTGGCAAGTTCCTCTTACTGAACGCACCAAACCTCTTACGGCCTTTTCTACACCTCGGGGTTTGTTCTAATGGAACTTCATACCTTTCGGCCTCTCGTTAATGCCCCAGCTACTTTTGTACGCATGATGCGTCGAATCCTCTTACATCGTCCAGATGATATTGCGTACTTGGACGATATTTGCCTTTTTAGTGATTCTTCGGAAAATCATTTTCAAGGTCTTTCTGAACTTTTGTCTACACTGCGCTCTCATAATTTGGCGGCCAAACCTTCTAAAGCCTATGTTGGGTTCAGCGACATTTCTTTTTTGGGTCACCGGGTTGGTCATGGTCTCTTACAAACGGAGGACCATAACACGTCAAAAATCCTCAACATCACTACTCCTAAAACAAAAAAGCAAGTTCGTAGTCTCCTTGGTCTAATCCAATTCTATGGAAGATTTATTCCAAACCTATCGTCAATCACTGCACCTCTTTCAACCCTATTGAAGAAGGGGTCACCTAACATAGTACACTGGTCCTCAGAATGCCAGTCCTCTTTAGACAAGATTAAGATACTGTTTTCCTCTCATCCAATCTTAAGACTACCCACTGCAATCCCACAGGGATCGGGGCTGCATTGATGCAAGAGTATTCTGAAACTTTACATCCAGTGATGTATGTCTCTAGGAAGCTGACTGCGGTAGAACGGAACTACTCTGTACTAGACCGAGAATTATTAGCTATGGTCTGGGCAATTCTTAAACTCCAGAGATTTCTCCTGGGCGTGCACTTCATAGTAGAAACCGACCAAAAAGCTCTCACAGCTGTACAGAATAAGGACTTGAAGAGCTCAAGATCCACTCGTTATGCTATTTCTCTACAGCCTTTTCACTTTTCTGTACGAGCTATTCAAGGTTCGAGTAATGTGATTGCAGACATATTGTCTCGATGCCCACATGATTCTGCTTAACTGTCATCGTCTAGATTTCTTTTTAGTTTCCGGGATCTCTTATATACCAACGACTCTAGTTTACATTAACTCACTCTAGTAGAATACTTTCATAACCCTGTTTTATTCTTGACTCTAAAAGGGTCTGTGCTACCCTCTCTGTTACCCTTTTTTGTGTAACGGAGGAAGGTTTGATTATCGCCATACAGGGGCCGGAAGTTTACATGACCACATTTGTTAAGTTAAAATTATTTGTTGCCTATCATAAAATCTTACCTTTACCAAACAAAGATTTTCATTTGTGTTTTTTCACAGCAAATGCTTTTCCATGAGAGTCAGAGCTGCTGTATTGATTGTTTGAGCTGTTTACCAATGGTAGTTATCGCAAGATTTGCTGTTCCTATGAAATCATTCGGCAGTTTGACTCCACACTAGATGTGTTTGTACCTTCGTGCTCACAGGATTTCCAAGATTACTGAATTTGTCCTTGATGTGTAACTTCTTTAGGACAGTAGATAGTATTAGTACAGTATGTTAGAGAGTTATATATTATAATTTGGTATAACCTCTTTATGATAATATGTTGGTTCATCCTTATCCATCATTGCATTACTATATAGTTCATATACTACTGTGTTTTGTACAGTTGAAAGTAGGACAATTGTAATGATGCTACTATTTTACGTAGCTGATCATTGCGATATATATCGGTATTGTACTTTTTGAAGAAAATGAAGACAAGAGAAGAGGGTATTTTTTCTGACATTTTAATGTTTTTCTTTGCATGGCGCTTGATTGTGCGCTAGGGGTAACTATGTATAGCAATATTAGTACATTGAGAAAATGTTTTTCTGATGTTGTGATGTAATTTTTTCATTACCGGCACTTGATTGTGCGTCAGGAATAGCTATGTATAAAGGTATTGGTAATTTTGATAATTATATCGGTTCATCATTGGTACTCCATGGGCTTATTAACTTGGTTATCATGCGCATTATGCTACTTTTTTTCTCTCTCTAGATGATAGCTAGTTATTTGTTCTTTGATTAAGATATGCACTGTTTTTTTATAATTTATGCTGTTGTGCTATAATTGGGTTCATTTATACAATGCATTGTTTAATGTATTTGTTTACCATGAGATATCATTGTTTTCTTTAATCTTATTGCATTGTTTTCTTTCATTACTGCCTATTTTTCTTGTACTTCACATGCTCTTTTTACTTTACACTTACTTCTATCCCTCTTTTGTTCATTTTTGTTAACATGACTTAACATAGTGTATCCTTATGTGTAGATATTAGTATTCTATCGACCTCAAATTTTTTGTTTGATGTATTTTTTCAAAAAAAAAATGATCATATCATTTTTTTTTCTCCCCGGGGGTCGGTGTAGTATGTTAAGTCAAGTTTTATTAAGGGGAGTTAAGCGTTAAAAGACTTGTATGCACAGGTCCGTTTTTATAAACACGCTCTTGATGATGATGATGATGATTTTTTAGTGGGGAGCTGTATACCCAGTAATTTTTTAACACAGCTCTATTGTACCTGCTTGTTAGTTTGTTTAAAAAAATAACACAAGGAAACTGGTCGAACATTCTATTGATGGGTTGGGGTAGAAGGTGGACGAACTCTACTCACATCTCAGCGAGGGAGTTCGCACCTAGATGAATTTTTGATGAGCTGTTTTTGAGCAGGGGATATTTCCGTGACAGTTGAAGCCGGGCAGAGCTCCGAAATGGATGTTAGACCATTTTCGTCTGTGTATCCCAGGATAGGATATATTTTGAATAAAAATGAATATGTGATAATTAAAGAATATTATATTACTTCTAAGCCAAGGATTATTGCGGCTTGTTTATCATGTGCTGTGCACGTTATTGTAGATTGAGAATAAACATAGCGAACATATTTATATTACTTCCAAGCTAAGGATTATTGCGGCTTGTTTATCATGTGCTGTGCACGTTATCGTAGATTGAAAGAAAATATAGAGAACATATTTATATTACTTCCAAGCCAAGGATTATTGCTGCTTGTTTATCATGTGATGTGCACGCTGTTGTAGATCGAAAGAGAACACAGAGAACATATTTATATTACTTCCAAGCCAAGGATTACTGCGGCTTGTTGGCCATGTGCTGTGCACGCTGTTGTAGGTTGAAAGAGGACATAGAGAACATATTTATATTACTTCTATGCCAGGGATAGGCTTAATTATATACTGTGCATGCTGTATACGGATGTGTTGAACTGCTGATGTTCCATGATGTGCTTATGTACTTTGTTACCATATGTCTACGTTTGCTGTGTCGTAATAAACAGTGTAAAACGTTACTAGGAGTTCAACGTTTACTGACTCCGATGTTTGCTATGGTGTGTGTGGTTGCAAGTGACTTAATAGGACTACATGACAGTCGCGTGAGTTAACATCTATACATCCACACCCGTCGGCCATCCGTAAGCCCGACACCTGCTGATCGCCTTTATCAGCGTAATTTATAACCACATTTACACACCCCCACTTAAACATTAACACTGACGTACCTACATCCCTACCTACCTATTTTCCTACTTTCCTACCTAATTACCTGCCTACCCACCTGGCTTCCTGACTGCCTGCTGGTTTGTTTTTCAGTCTGAGCCATCCAATTCATTTTTTGTACAAATAAATAAATATTTATTTCGTGTTTTGCGAATTAATACAGATGAAGATGAGTTTATAACAGTTACAAATCTTTCGGATATTAAGCCTGAATGTAGTGTCGAAGTCGTACTTCTCGCTTAACTCATCGCACACTGTTTTCTGTCCGTAAAGAAAGGAATCCAAAGACACAGACTAATATACACAACTTACGTTGTGTGTTCTATCAATAATCTTCTCAGAAATTTGACAAATATTTTGATATTTCCTAGCTCAGTGGTCTATGATTCGATCTCCAGATGAGGTGTGATCTTTTTAGGCCGCAAACGGCTCCTGGGTTGACCCAGCCCCAAATGGGTACCAGAGAAACTCTGGGAAGTAAATAAATAAATAAACAAACAACACACAAAGGTAGTTATCACGCACTCAGTGAGAAATAAAGAACTCTGGGAAGGTTAAGGCGGTCGGCGTGATGCTGACCACATCACCCCTAGTTTGCCGACGGTCAAGAAAATATGGGCCTAACATCATATTCCCATATGCCTCAATGGGCGTGTAACGGGATCCTTTTACGTTGTGTGTTCTATCAATAATCTTCTCAGAAATTTGACAAATATTTTGATATATTTATTGTATATTTTGAAAGCACGTAAACAATTTTCGACCCCCTCTCAATAGGTATGTTGGAAAACAGTATTGACTTTTATATGTGGACTTCTGCGGTAATATAACCGACGGATTTTTTTTTTTATGTTGGACTGGACGCGCCTCGCCAACAAGAGGCGAAAATCTTATTTAAAAATAAAAAGAATGTTGGCTCCAAATGTACGTGGTTAGAACGCTTACCTCTCGCGGTTAAATTACCTGATTCGGGGATCGAAATTTGGAAGCTTCATGCTCCGGTCTACCGAGCTGTAAATGTGTACCTGACTGCTCTTGACTTAGGGAGGGCAAAAGGCATCGAAAAAAGGAGCTGGTCAACCCAACTCTTAAAAAAAAAAATCCATGCTAGTATGGGGAAATCTCTAACACAGTGATTTTGATCCGGTGTGCCGTGGCAAACAGGTGTGCCGCGAAGGGTCTGTAGTTGTGCCGCGAGAGTTTGGGGGAAGGTCGGAAAAAGTAAGTAGGCCTAAACAAGAAAAAAACTGAGGAATAAAAACAAAATCATCAAGGTAAATGTTTCATAAAATGTCGATAAGAATGAAAACAATAACAGTTTAATTTTTTTTAAAGTTGTTAAAGTAAAATTCTAAGAATTTCCTGATCCGAAGATAACACTGCTATGTACTTTTACAACCACACCTTTCATCCTTGTCGAGCCACTGCGCATTAAAGTAACCTCCCCTTGTAATAAAATTTACCCGTTCAAACAAGACCATTCTTTACAAGCACAAAAGGTCTTTTATATTTGGAGATGCGTCCTAATATAACCGACTAAACGAATCAAAACTTTATTTAAAAAAAAATAAAAAAATAAATAAATAATAAAAAAATACAAGCGGAGGTCACTATATATACTTGTCTACAGAGAACCTTTCCCGCATTGTGTTTGTTATTTCTATTTTGTTTCAGTTATTTTGTTATTTTCGAATTTAGTTCATTGTTATGTTTCGGGGCGTATTAGACATGGACGGATTTCTAATTAAAAAAAACGTAAATTAGATGATGACAATGAATCAAGTGTAGCTGTCACTAGTTCTGGTAGTATAACACTTAATTCAGTTAGTGTTACTTCTAACACAGTCGGTGCTCCAATATAATGAAGGACTACATGTATTTATCGTTCTGATCAATGTCATCTGGAGAACAGCAACAACGCCTTAAGTGTGTTGTTTGTGGTGAGAAACTGGCAAACTGTTTTTTTGTAACTTAAGTTGTGCCTCGTTTTGGCGAGGCGCGTCCCGTTCAACCTAGTCGGTTATATTAGGGCGCATGTCCAAATATAAAAGACCCTTAGGTGTGAGATTGTACCTATGAACTGACAAACAAATGAAGGTTCCTAGTAAAAGCTCAAGAGACACATTTACACAAAGCACTCACATTTATACGAGAAACCAACTGAATATTTTAAATAAAGGCTTATAGCTGATCAAACACGCCAAGCTCAACAATGGACCTAAATCACAACTATTTCTGACAAAGCTCAAGAAGCAAGTTATACCATTGCAGAAATCATGGTAAAAAGGATGAGATTACATAGCATTACTGAGTCAGTAATTTTACCAGCATGCTGTAAAATTGTAAATATTATGATTTTTAAAATGTCTGATAACACTATTAGTCGCCGTATACAACTCGTCTCAAAACTATTTTATTTAAAACATGTTTTTTCATCATTTCATTAAGAACAAAGACAGGTAGTGTGACAGAGAGACAAGAGGATGGGAGCACATTTGTAAGGCCATTGGAAAAGATCCTTGGATTTTTATTTTATAAATGACATCTTTTCAATGATATCTCATGTCAATAATTGGAATAATAACAAATATGAATATTAATTTTTTTTAATCGTTTAAAATTCATTAAAATTTTAATTATGTGTTACTTAAAAAAAAACCACGATTACATTTTTAGCTACTGAACTTTTAAACACAATCTCACCGGTGCTACGGAGTTCGTGCACTGTACTGAGATCCTCCGTGTGTGATATAAGGGAGGAGATCGAAGCAATATAGCATAATCCGTGTGCAATGAAGATAGTCCTTAAAACCAAACCAAACCAAACACCGGCTTAAAACTAATTCTTTGAATAATAAAATATCTCCGGAAAAAAACTGATGGTGTGCCGTGACAAATTTAGCACCTTGCTCAGTGTTCACAAAGATTGACAATCACTGCCCTAACAGTTCACTCCCCTAAGTCAGTATCTGTGGTGTCACTACCTTCACCTTTACTTTTACGTTCATGTGAAGACGTTCTCACCAAAATATGTCAAAATATAGTTATGGAGACAAAATATCGATATGGAGACAAAATATCGTTAAGGAGACCAAATATCGTTATGGAGACAACAAAACAAATGAATGGTCACTTATTAAATCAATGACGAGAAACAACGATCAGCGAACGTCCCAAGAAAGGTTTAACACCTGATCTCGAAGAAGAAAAAGTGATCTTAAGTGTTGAGTAAAGGAAGCTACAGGGATGAACTTAAGATGTATTAGGAAGGAAGCTCTGAATGAATGGTGATTACTGTCCGTCTCCATCCTCATCTGTCACGCGCAGCTCACGCCTTCACCGGCCACGTCATTGAACAGGCCAAGGAAGTAATTCGTTAAATATGAATGAGACGTGGGCAGGAAGAGGCCAAATTACAGCCGCAGACCTCATCTCGCCTGCCTGGATAACTGGATAATGCAATGGGAGATAATTACTTTGACAGAGAGACGATGAAAAGTTCACGCAGCGGTTGTCTTCTGTTTGCAGTGTCGTATTTGTAATTGCCCGATAATTTTCCAGAGAATAAAGTGATAACAACCATAATGAAATAGTCTTAATTATCTCCCACCCAGACCTGAATGTTGCTCTTATTAATTTACCACCTCGTCGAATCAGTACTGCTTTATTCTATTTCCACTTTTGGCCACAATTGATCTGAGGTCATATTTTGATATAAAATAGTTTAATCTATCAGCTTACATAATATCTTACAGTTAAGAGTTTGGATCATCATGAAAAATTTCATTTTAATGTGATATATCCTTCTTTACAACTAGTAACACACAAACTTTAAACGCGTTTTTCTCAAAACAAGCTCAAGGGGAGACGACCTGTACTCTTCCAACCACTGAGGATACACGGAAATAGCGATACAGGACAGTCCTTTTTCTGGAATTTTCAATGTAAAACGACTAATGGGAGAACCAGAAACACTCGATGACGAGCTTCAGACATAGACTTAAAAAAAAAAAATGAAGACAGGGAGAGAACTTAACTACTGGTGCAGAACATTCATAATAATTGTTCTCTGTTGATCCTCTACGAAGCATGAAACCACTAAATGTAGCTGGTCCATCTGCATGAAGCCTGCACGAAAGCATTATTTTGCTACAGAAAAGTGGTTTTACAGAAGAATATTAAAAATACCATGGACAGCCAAAAACAGTAATGTGGATGTCCTGAAAGAGGCCAATGCGCAAAGGAAACTTATGTCACAAGTTAGAAAGAAGCAATTCACTTTTTTGGGGGCATATTATGAGAAGAGGAAAGTTGGAATATATCGAACCAACAGGTAAGATTGAAGGAAAAAGAGATAGGGGAAGACAAAGAGAGCAAATATTGGACAGTTTGACTTCGTGGCATGGAAAGAAGTCAACATCAGAATTGATAAATTGTACTGTAGACAGGAAGTTGTGGAGAGACATGATCTCCTACGCCACTAGGCATGGTACATGAAGAAGAAGACACGTGATATTTTCTGTAGCAATGTGTTTTAATAGACGATGTTGCCAGGCCTGTGAACAACCTTGTGTTATTCGCCTCTCGTGAATGGTCAGACAGACAAGTGGCCTTATTCTTTCTTTGTCTCCTCCAAGATCCCCGGGATCTGTAGGGACAGTACGGGACAACAGGGCTAGGTATGTCATGACTGAAGTCTCTCATGTTCCACCTGGAGTTGAAACGTAAAGAATAAATACATGTAGACGCATCCAGCTCCTCGTGTGGCATAACGCAGGGTTCGATACAGGCCAGAAATAATAACAATACTGCGCTTAACCCAACATCTTGGAAAATACATCTTGGGTTTTTTTTTCAAAGTCAACTTGATTATGTTCAAGCTAAAGATAGGAAGAAGAAGAAGAAGAATATGTTTAAAGAAATCAGTGGTCAACTTGAGGTTGTTGGTATCTTTTTTTTTTTTGAGGAAGATGAAGAGAACTACAGTAAGACGTGGAGGAGGATGGATGAGTATGACAAAAAATTATTTCATTTTCTTGTGGCGTGCTCTCCCTTTGGCTGACGTCCTAGATCTTAGCCGCTTTTAGGGAAGTACCCAATTTTTATATTTAGTTTTATTTCGATTCTTATGTGTCCTATTTAGCCCTCACTTTCTTTCCTGTCCCTAATGATGGCCTTGTGGCTGCAACATTGGCTATTTTCTTTGTCTTGTGTTATCGTAAGACGAATCATCTTTTTTCGATTTTGTTTTCATATCCATCCATCGTATCTTTTATGGTAGCTTCTTCCAGGAATGTTGCTTGTGATGGTCATATGTGCTTACTCTGTTTCTCATATGTCAGGTACCTTGGAAGTAGATGTTCAACAGTCATTGTGTCGGTTCTACAGCTACACTAAACAGTAGTTCCTATCTTTAGCGTTAGTAAAATACGAATAAGAAGGGTCATCAGAGCAAGGTTAGCGACCTCGTTATGTAGGTCTATAAACACATGCTATAGAAACACCATAACAGGGAGTGCATCAGAGCAAGGTTAGTGATCTCGTTATGTAGGTCTATAAACACATGCTATAGAAACACCATAACAGGGAGTGCATCAGAGCAAGGTTAGCGACCTCGTTATGTAGGTCTATAAACACATGCTATAGAAACACCATAACAGGGAGTGCATCAGAGCAAGGTTAGCGACCTCGTTATGTAGGTCTATAAACACATGCTATAGAAACACCATAACAGGGAGTGCATCAGAGCAAGGTTAGTGACCTCGTTATGTAGGTCTATAAACACATGCTATAGAAAACACCATAACAGGGAGTGCATCAGAGCAAGGTTAGCGACCTCGTTATGTAGGTCTATAAACACATGCTATAGAAACACCATAACAGGGAGTGCATCAGAGCAAGGTTAGTGACCTCGTTATGTAGGTCTATAAACACATGCTATAGAAACACCATAACAGGGAGTGCATCAGAGCAAGGTTAGTGACCTCGTTATGTAGGTCTATAAACACATGCTATAGAAACACCATAACAGGGAGTGCATCAGAGCAAGGTTAGCGACCTCGTTATGTAGGTCTATAAACACATGCTATAGAAACACCATAACAGGGAGTGCATCAGAGCAAGGTTAGCGACCTCGTTATGTAGGTCTATAAACACATGCTATAGAAACACCATAACAGGGAGTGCATCAGAGCAAGGTTAGTGACCTCGTTATGTCGGTCTATAAACACATGCTATAGAAACACCATAACAGGGAGTGCATCAGAGCAAGGTTAGCGACCTCGTTATGTAGGTCTATAAACACATGCTATAGAAACACCATAACAGGGAGTGCATCAGAGCAAGGTTAGCGACCTCGTTATGTAGGTCTATAAACACATGCTATAGAAACACCATAACAGGGAGTGCATCAGAGCAAGGTTAGCGACCTCGTTATGTAGGTCTATAAACACATGCTATAGAAACACCATAACAGGGAGTGCATCAGAGCAAGGTTAGCGACCTTGTTATGTAGGTCTATAAACACATGCTATAGAAACATCATAACAGGGAGTGCATCAGAGCAAGGTTAGCGACCTCGTTATGTAGGTCTATAAACACATGCTATAGAAACACCATAACAGGGAGTGCATCAGAGCAAGGTTAGCGACATTGTTATGTAGGTCTATAAACACATGCTATAGAAACACCATAACAGGGAGTGCATCAGAGCAAGGTTAGCGACCTCGTTATGTAGGTCTATAAACACATGCTATAGAAACACCATAACAGGGAGTGCATCAGAGCAAGGTTAGCGACCTCGTTATGTAGGTCTATAAACACATGCTATAGAAACACCATAACAGGGAGTGCATCAGAGCAAGGTTAGCGACCTCGTTATGTAGGTCTATAAACACATGCTATAGAAACACCATAACAGGGAGTGCATCAGAGCAAGGTTAGCGACCTCGTTATGTAGGTCTATAAACACATGGTATAGAAACACCATAACAGGGAGTGCATCAGAGCAAGGTTAGCGACATTGTTATGTAGGTCTATAAACACATGCTATAGAAACACCATAACAGGGAGTGTATCAGAGCAAGGTTAGCGACCTCGTTATGTAGGTCTATAAACACATGCTATAGAAACACCATAACAGGGAGTGCATCAGAGCAAGGTTAGCGACATTGTTATGTAGGTCTATAAACACATGCTATAGAAACACCATAACAGGGAGTGCATCAGAGCAAGGTTAGCGACCTCGTTATGTAGGTCTATAAACACATGCTATAGAAACACCATAACAGGGAGTGCATCAGAGCAAGGTTAGCGACATTGTTATGTAGGTCTATGAAAACACATGCTATAGAAACACCATAACAGGGAGTGCATCAGAGCAAGGTTAGCGACATTGTTATGTAGGTCTATAAACACATGCTATAGAAACACCATAACAGGGAGTGCATCAGAGCAAGGTTAGCGACATTGTTATGTAGGTCTATAAACACATGCTATAGAAACACCATAACAGGGAGTGCATCAGAGCAAGGTTAGCGACATTGTTATGTAGGTCTATAAACACATGCTATAGAAACACCATAACAGGGAGTGCATCAGAGCAAGGTTAGCGACATTGTTATGTAGGTCTATAAACACATGCTATAGAAACACCATAACAGGGAGTGCATCAGAGCAAGGTTAGCGACATTGTTATGTAGGTCTATAAACACATGCTATAGAAACACCATAACAGGGAGTCCATCAGAGCAAGGTTAGCGACATTATTATGAAGGTCTATAAACACATGATATACAAACACCATAACAGGAGTGCATCAGAGCACGATTATTGTATAGAGGCTCGCTGATCATCATCTCCTTTTTCCCCACTTCTTACAGTGTACGGAAACCAGAACTGCAGATCACCCTCTTGAGAAAGCCCCAGTCACAGGATAAACTCTTGCAAAGGTGGTGCCTGAAGCACGTTTTTACATGATGAAATTGCCATCTCATGCACAACTTTACAATAATAGCTTTTTCCTCTCTCCCTCTCTCTGTCTTTGTCTTCTTGTTTATTCCTGAGAACTACACCGGACAAAGAGGCGCATTACAGTCTAACAAATGTAAGAGAAAATAATGCAACACTTTACAGCACACAGTTCTTCAAACTCACATGCATAATAATAATAATCATAATAATATAATAATAGCCCCTACAGTCATAACTATGGAAAAAATTAATCCTTATGCATCCAATTGGGAAAGCAGGCAGTGGTGTGATAACACGTAACTGACTGGGGGATGTCCAGCTTGAAGCGGCAGTAGCTATCTAGTGAGATGTTACAACCTCTGCAACTGTCGGAAGTAGCCCCTGGCGCCATGCTCTACGCCAAGTGGGCAAAATGCTTATTGCCAGTAACTGCTACTTCACGTGTTGTGCCGACACCTGTAGGGTGAGACTGATGTGTCCTCTCCAAGGCGCGAGCTTAGGAATAGTTAAATGGAGATAAAGTTGTTAATCCTACATGTAGTTTCAAGTATATTACGAGTATTTATTTTTCATGTATTTATTTAGAACTGGCCTTCTCTGCTGCAAAGTCCTCAAGTAGAGATAAACTCAACCCAACAGTATCGCCATTATGATGACGTCAATGATAAAAGGATTGTTTCTGAAAGAGTTTAAATAATGGAGAAGCAATGCACTTTTGTTTTGTTGTTAGGTATAGAATTTAACTCGTACGTGTCAAAAAATATACGTGACAGATACAAGTAAAAGCCAAGAGATGTTTGTGTGGGTCTCTTTTCCGTATTGTCCCGAAACGGTGGCAGGAGCATTGTTGGTTACAGACGTTTTAAAAAGACCGTTAGTATTTAGGACTTAGAATAAGCAACTTTCAAGAGTTTCAGAAGAGAAATGCCGGAACAAGAACATAGCAGACGAGGTTACCAATATGATATAGTACATGGAGTTGGAAACCTCAACTTGCATAATAAATGTTTATCAAACTAACGATACACGAGTTTGGGGTCCTTATTGCAAGATTCCCACAAAGAGGTCAGCTATACTTCTGGTTTCTTGCCTCGTTGGTCGCAAACAAGGATATAAATAAAAGACTTAATTGTATAGGTAATAGAACTTTATTTGAAGTATGGTAGCATACTACGTAACGTGTTAGCTTATTAGAAAATATAAATCTTTGACAACATTTCTTCTTCTTGTTTGAACTCTAGTCGCCGACTGTCAAAGCAGTTAGTGGCCTTCACGCCTGGTACCGTCTTGTAGAGCAGCAACAAACTGCTTCTACTTTGCTCGGTTGGCGGCCATCCTTCGTGCAGTTCCCCAGTTGTTGTTCATTCTTTGCATCTCGGCCTCCACAGTTCTCCGCCAAGTTGTTTTTGGTCAGCCTCTCTTTCGTTCTCCGTCCGGGGTTCATAGCATAGATGTTCTTGTGATAGCATCATGGTCTCTTCTGATGACGTGTGCAACCCAACCCAAGCCTCTGTTAGCTATGATGGTGTGCGTGTCCTCATGGTTTCTTCGAGTAAGCAGTTTTTAGTTGGTGATGGTATGATTTAGAGAATTTTCTTCTGGCAGAAGCCATTTTTGCAGAAGTAGATGAGAGCGCATGCGTTGCTAATTTGCGTAAGCGCAAAACTTCAGAGCTTACGGTCATCTGCTTACTGTAACACTGCATGGCGAATGATGACTGCGGACGACAAAATACATTACGTTTGAAATAACTAGCTCAGTTGGTTATTTATTCCGTATTTAATTAGGTCAGCCATGTTGTTAGGGGTTAGGATTAGAGTTGGGTTTAGTTTTTGTAACTCTAATGCTAACAGTAACTGTGCAGTTTACTTAATTGGCCACTGGATTGATAGAATTTCAGGAAAAATGGAAGGCACGTCTCAGGGTTTTCAGTTCAATCCTTACAAGATATATTCAAAACAAAACTAGCAGGGAGAGGGAGTATTTCGTGGTATCCAGCTCTTTAAGACGAGCTAAATGAATGGATTTTAACTCAGTGGCCAAATTGTTGCATCATTACTCGAGGAGCAATACGAATTCGCTGCCTTCAATTGAAAAGGAGAAAAATATAGCAACAAGCCAGAAACTTCGACATTTCTTGCATCTCAAGCTGGTATGTCGTTTTATTAGCCGCTTTTCACTGTCTCTTTGCCAACGCACAAACATTGCTCAGAAAATGCCAGCAGTTTTGGTGGGAAAAAATTAGAGCTTTTCATAAATTCATTATTGAAGCATCGTATTTTGTGCTTCGACTTATAATTGGGTAATTCATTTTGGACGCTTTTTAGGTTCAAAAGTCTAGGGGTCGACTTATAATTGAATCGACTTATACTCGAGTATAATCGGTAGTTCATGAACACTTTGGACGCAGTCGCCAAAACACATAGTCCATGAACAACACAAAGACAAATTCACCAAAACATATAGTTCATGAGCAACCTTAAAGATACACATCCATCATACCATACAGTTCACGACAAACATAAAGACGTGCAGAAGTTATCAAACCATATAGTTCACAATCAACATAAAGACACACAAAAACAAGTAGTTTATGAACAACATAAAAACATTCACACAGTCACCAAAATATATTTATAGTTCACTAAAAACATTCACAGTCACCAAAACATGCAGTTCACAAACAACATATACATAGTAACAACAACATGTAGTTCACAAAATAACATACAAACAGTTACCAAAACATGTGGTTCACAAACAACATACACATAGACACAACAAGATGCAATTCACAAAATAACATACCAACAGTCACCAAAACAAGTAGTTCACAAAAATACATACACTGTCACCGTGAAAGCACCTGCTTTTTATGTTGATTGATCACATGTTTGTATGTCAAGGTTCAATTCTTCAAGTTACAGTTAAATAAAAGGCTATACTCCTCAGAAAGAAATTTCCTCTAATCTGTTGAGACGAGTGCAGCTTCGATCACACAGATATTCTGACTAACCCCGCTATGATCTAAATTAATTTGTATACCATTACCACCATCACAAATCATTCACGATATATTTATAACACATAAGGAAGGGAAACCCGAGGCCTGTAAACAGTAAATAAATATTAAAATAAAAGGTATACCCTCTGTTCTATACTTACTGTTCTGAGTCTACTATCATTTACTAGACACAGTATTAAGGTCTGTGTCTTGTGTGGACTGGCCAATACTGTATAATAGGGGAACAACAGAAGTGATTGCGTCATTGTTAGGCTGAACTGCCCATTGTAAACTTCCGGTGTTGTGTCTTGCGGTTTGCACTGATGACCAGTCATCGAAGCATCATTTATTGGTGATGCCTAGATGGCTTGGAGGATAGTGTGATTCGCTTGCATAGCTAGGCGGTGTTGTCGCACGGTAGGACTGGGGTTCGAATCCTGGGTAAGCCACTCACGTCTGTTGTTTTTCTGTTGTCTAGAGTTCTACTTCTTTATTTCTTACTAGTGCCTGAAAATATACCTTTATGTTTGTCTAATATTTATTTACGATATATTTAAACAACACAATTCTTTACATCAAAGAAAAGGTTCTCAAAATATTTCATATAAAACTACCATGTCATTTTATTATCTTTAATTAGAAGATCACCACGATTCATCATTTATCTCAAAATAGAAAACATCAACAATTCAAACAATGAAGTAATCATGGTTGTCTTCATAGAGGCCAGAGAACACTAATAAGTCTGCATGTCATGTAATCAAATCATTGAATTTTTCAGGACGTCCTATCTTACAATTTAAATATCGATTATTTACAAATCACTTATATATTACCAACATTTTTGTGCTCTTTAAAATAATCATAATAACTACTAGATTCTTGTCATTACTGATATAATACAGCTACAATCTACTTCTTCATTTCTCTCCTCACAATTCTTATTTAATCTATAGTTTGATAACCGCTCGTGGATCCACTATCCAACATTTGTGGAGTAGAACCAAAATTATCATATTTCGTCATGCTCTATGACGTTAGAAAACAGTCTCAACATTCTTCATATAAACTACAATCCACAGAGCATCGGAATGGCCAGATCACTCCCCAAACTCTGCAACTCAACGAATGTTCGCTTCTACTGCAATCGACATCTACAGTGTGAAACCACATTTTACACCATCCCTATCTCAACAATTTCACTTAATCTGCATCTGCAGAACAAAAACACCAGCTATACAATCCCTTCAATCTAAACATCGTAATAAAAATCTTCTCTACTATTATATAAATTATTTACTGTATTTACTAAAACATAAAAATACATCTACTGAAATATGTCGCACAAAAAGCAGTGCGCACCTACAAAATGTTACCTCTACACCCTGAATCTTTGCTCTTCTAATTTAAAAAAAAAAAAAAACCACACAACGTCCAAGACTTTCGTCAGATTATGTTAGTCTGCCTCTGAAATGTTTCTACGTGATTATGGATATAAATTCTCCTGTTTTGAACGTTCAGTTCTCACGCTGTGATCTCTGTCACTCAGTGCGACCTGTCTATTAATCACTTTGACACATAGCTAGTCATAAAATGATCTGCTGTACTACAGCAACCTCACTGCCCATTTTTATTTAAAATGAAAAGCTAATTACTACAAATAATTCTCATTCTATATCGTCTGCTAAATTATCAAGTCTTCTTAAACATCTCTAAAGTCGCATGTGCTTCGCGCGCGGCTACATCACCAAAACATGCAGTTCACGAACAACATTCACACAGTCACCAAAACATATAGTTCATAAACAATATAGACACACTAAGTCACCAAAACATATAGTTCATTAAAAATATAGACACACACAGTCACCAAAGCATATAATTTATAAACAACACAAAGACATTAACGCACAGGCACCAAAACATATAGTTCATAAACAACACAAAGACATGAACGCACAGGCTCCAAAACATGTAGTTTATAAACAACACAAAGACATGAACGCACAGGCACCAAAACATATAGTTCCTAAACAACACAAAGATATGAACGCACAGACACCAAAACATATAGTTCATAAACAACACAAAGACATGAACGCACAGACACCAAAACATATAGTTCATAAACAACACAAAGACATGAACGCACAGGCACCAAAACATGTAGTTCATAAACAACTTAAAGAAATAAAGTACCCGCAGGAAATGGGAACAAAGCACGGAAAGTTCACACGTAACCAAAATATTCAAAGTGTTGTTATTAATCCCGCTTTGTAATTAAAACGTGTTTGCACAATGAATGACACTCTGTTTGTTGAACAAACCAACCATTTCAACTATGCTTCGTTGAGTTACGAATGAAGTATATTTATCATTTCACGGCAGTAAGAATTTGTTATTTATACCTTCAGCTCCCGAACGAAAGTAGGCTTTCAACAAACTTATGACAAGTTTCGCTGTCACGTGCTATCACCTCAAGGTCTTTCTATGCCGTTTACATCCCAGTCATTTCTGTCCCAAGTTTTCTGCTCCATGGGCTGTTCGGTCCCATCATTGTTGTTCTTCGTCTTTCAATTTTCTCCTTCCTCCGAGGCCAGAGAAGTGGGACATCTTGTACGGAGAAACGAAACAACTTGCGCAAACATCCAGATATGACTACGTGGCATTGGGCCGAAGGGCGGAGAGCCCAAGCGGTGTTGGATCAATAACAACACCAACAATAAAGGGGTGCTTGCGTAGAGTAGAAGTTTTAAACTGTATGAAAACTGCATCAGTGCGGAATTAATGGATAGAACCAGATAAATACTAGTGGATCAAAACGTTTGACATTCAAACAAATCAGTTCATAGCTTTGCAATGCAGTCCTTGTTGTAAAATTCCCAGGGTAAAATAACAGAGGAAGACAAAAAGCTGTTGAAAAGGAAATAGAAGACGGATATTAGAAAGGTGAAAATTTATTATAACAACCTCGAAAAGATTTCCCATGATAACAGGTCAGAGTGTAAACAGTTGTTGGAGGTCCTGAGTTGAAGGGAAATAATAAATAAAATGAATGAAAGTCGAGATAACTGATGAAATAATATTTAGCAAGAGTTATATAGTTCTGTGTTACGGGCCTTTATTATTTTATCTTATCGGTACAGCTGGTATCACCTCTACTCTTGTTACAATAATTACTCCAGACAAGCACATTTAAAAGAAAAATAATAATTCCTATTTTGTTCTTAATTATTTTCACCCAACACGCCTCCATCAAATTTCTTGGGAAATAATTATAATGTTAACGCTGCGAGTGGGTTTCATCTGTTAAAGCGTTAAGTGTTTGTTTGCCTCAGGATAGTTTTACAGTAACAGGAGAAGAAACATTGTTAAAGGGGAAGATTTATAGCATGACGATGAGGATGATGACCGAGAGGGAGGGAGGGAGAGAGAAAGGGAAAGAGAGAGAAAAGAAGAGAGGGATAGAGAGAGATAATTAAAAATAATTTATACTTAAAAGATCTATAATTTTCATTGAACTCCCTCAGGGTCATTGACCTTCAGCAAACTTATGTCAAGTCTTACCGACCGTGCCATCCGCTCCACGCCTTTGTATATCTTCCTCATCATTGTTATTTCTGTCTCCATTCCTCTTCTCCATGCATGTCGGTCTACCACTGTTTATTTCATCATAAATATTCCAGAAAACAAACTGTCTTGTAATGCTATCAACAGGTTTCCTCAGTGTGTCCTATCCATCGTCATCGTCTTCTTCTCATCGCTTGTTCCACTGAAGCCTGTCTAGTTCTTGTCCTCAGCTCCACATTAGTGATCTTGTCATCAGCTCCACATTAGTGATCTTGTCATCAGTTCCACATTAGTGATCTTGTCATCAGTTCCCCATTAATGATCGTTCGATCAGCTCCACATTAGTGATCTTGTCATCAGCTCCACATTAGTGATCTTGTCATCAGTTCCACATTAGTGATCTTGTCATCAGCTCCACATTAGTGATCGTTTCATCAGCTCCATATTAGTCATCTTCTCATCAGTTCCACATTAGTGATCTTGTCATCAGTTCCACATTAGTGATCTTGTCATCAGCTCCACATTAGTGATCTTGTCATCAGTTTCACATTAGTGATCTTGTCATCAGCTCCACATTACTGATCTTGTCATCAGCTCTCCATTAGTGATATTGTCATCAGTTCCACATTAGTGATCTTGTCATCAGCTCCACATTAGTTATCTTGTCATCAGCTCCACATTAGTGATCTTGTCATCAGCTCCACATTAGTGATCGTTTCATCAGCTCCACATTAGTGATCTTGTCATCATCTCCACATTAGGGATCGTTTCATCAGCTCCACATTAGTGATCTTGTCATCAGTTCCACATTAGTGATAGTTTCATCTGCTCCACATTAGTGATCTTGTCATAAGCTCCACACTAGTGACCGTTTCTTCAGCTCCACATTAGAGATCGTTTCATTAGCTCCATGTTACGTGCAGTCTTTGATATCTTACAATATTATACATTGGTATTCTTGTTATCTTCGCAAATATTTTGTAAACAAAATAGTGCTTAAGGGAAAGTCATTATTGAGTTACTTCCCTTGAAAGTTGTGTCGGCTCTTCCGATCAAACTCCGCGGATAAATCCAGTTCTCTGCGATTTATTCTTTGTTTGGGTAATAATAGATTGTTCTTGCTTCAGAATATCTATGGCCTGAATTTATGTGTATTGTTTGTCTGAGTAGGACGAGTCTGTCTTATATCTGTATATCTTTACATATCTAAGTCGAACTATATGTTCTGTTGTCTCTAGAGAGGTCAAAGGCTATTCGGCGGATGTGTCGCTAGAAGGTGGTGTGATTTGGCTTCGTCCTGATAGGGACTGTGTTTTCTATGTCGGCCTGTCGCCGGGGAAAAAGTGATCTCAGTATTTGTGGGGAAGGTGATAGTCGTCTAAACCTATCGTGTATGCTTTACCCCAGTGTTTATTCGTATTGCCAAGGAATGGCAGTTTCATATTTCCTATACCAAGGTAATCAAAGATACTCTTATGAACTCTCGATCGAAGCCACCATTTTCGATAGTTACGATTTGAATGTCTAAGAGAATATATTTGACTCGATGAAAACGACTTCGATTCCTAGCAGCACTATATCCTGTAGATTGCAGTCAATTGTTCATGATCAAATCTACAGAGCAATGAAATGTTTTATGAATGACTAACTTTAGGACAGATTCATTATCTGTATCCAAACGTGAGTGACAGCTCACGAGTGAAGCCATCTTTGAACCAAAACATGTAGTGACTTTCAAGAAGAGAAAAGGGATGCCCGTATTATCGCTTGATTAGTCCAGAGATCACTGCTACACATGAGAACCCATTGCTAGCGGTTCAATATTATTATATGGAAAAATATGTGCTGAACATTATGTTGAAGAATCGTCGCTAGACGAGATTAGGTTTAGAAGCCATCTGAAGTATTGTTTATAAGCTGACGTGCTCAGTCAGTGAAGTCAGATGATATATATGTATGGGCGATACTGAGTGCTTGGCTACTGACAGTCCATTATACACTTATTCTACATGAGTGCCCATGTAACATTGCAAGACCATTTATCCACTGTACTATGATGTATTATGGCAACCTGTGATTTGTCACTATCTGTGCTGTCGAGTGTGTACGTCCAATTAAACTTTAGAAAAGGTACACAGTCGTTGGTGTCGATGACTTCCAGCCATACATGAGTGTGAGAAAAGAACATTTTTTTTTGTCAACACCACGAACCTTTATCATCATTCGCACATTATACACTCAATCCATGTCTACACACCACTGCGTAGGTCAAGTTGACATTCCATACACTACAGTGGAGCAAACAACACCATAGAGATCTTATCAACTGATGATGATGATGATGTCTGCTTCCATCCACTTATATCTATCTTTTGGTGGATATCATTAACGGGAATAAAAATCCAACTTTATCAACTTTATCAACTGGTGGACCAGCTTTCTGGGTTTGACCTCGCAGAAGTTCAGAAGTCAACAGAGTACCGATACCAGACCGTTTCCTGTGGCTGATACGACACACTTGCAGTATTGGTTTGCTATTTGTCAACACTTCGTCACGTGATCTGTCAAGTGAATGCAGTATGTAGGTCAGCGTTGTTGACATTTTTACATTAGACATTACAGAGTTTCACAGAACAGTTGGATCAATTCTTGTCAATATCAACAGGAAGACAGTATGAGTGAACTAAGAAGTCCTATTTTCATCGATGGATCTTCTTGTTTTCTGTATATGAACTTTAATATTTAAGGCCAGAATGTTTAATTGAATAAAGTGGCAGTTTGTTTATTTTCATAAAAATAACTTTGCCTTTACTGTAAAACTGAGCCTATTTTGCAACAATACTATCATACACATAATTTATATATATTTATGTTTACATGTTATTTGTTTGTATAGTATGTTAGTTTCTATGTCAGCGGGTTGTGTTTAAGGTTGGGCGGCGTCCTCACAACAGAATATCCCACGTCATAGAGGGTCCGTTGTGGGCGTTTTCTATAGGTGCAATTTTCTTGATTGAAAATTTGCTGCGACAACTGTTGCTTTTGTGTTAGCTGTGGAGTCTGTAATTATTGTTATTTTTGTAATATTTCTTTTGTTCTTTAGTTTTGTTTTGATTTGTTTGTAATTTGTTGGTCTAACCTTTTCTATCTTTCAGTTCTATTCACAATTTATATTCATATATTGTGACGTCATTTGTGTTGTTATTCTTTGCAGATTCAGTGATTATTTTCATTGATTTCCCTATTTGATTTATTTTGATTTCTGCAAACGTTCTTGTATTGTCAGTCCTATTTGTACTTTATGTATTCTGTTGGTTGACATATGTTTTATATAGGTATATTTCATAAGACACAATTGCCTGTGCACTGCACTTGGATTATGGTATAAACCAGTACCTGATTATTATTACTATTATACAAGACCTTATTAAAGGCTTGTGACCCACAGATATTGGGATAGTATACTGATTAATCAAGTCATTGAGAACTTGTGGTATTATTATTGGTTCAGGTGATTAGTATTATTGTTAGACATCATGTCTACTTTGGAATACTTCATTACACAAGGGAAAGCCCTTGATAAGACTGGTCAACAATTGGAACAATGGGCAGTTGCTCAATATGACAAAGCATTAGCTGCAGAAGAGAGAAGAGCTATGGCAGAAGAGAAAAGATTAGAAAGAGAAGCTGAGGCTGCTGCTGAACAAAAGAAATTGCAGATGCAGGTAGAGGAAAGGAGATTTGAAGCTGAACAAAAAAAATTAGAAAGAGAAGCTGCTGCGGAACAAAAAAGATTAGACAGTGAAGCTGAACAAAAAAGATTAGACAGGGAAGCTGAACAAAAAAGATTAGACAGGGAAGCTGAACAAAAAAGATTAGACAGAGAGGCTGAAGAAAAAAAAGCAATAAGAGAACATGAATTTGAGTTGGAGAAATTAAGATTGACAAGTATGAGTAATGTTAATCAGGCATCTAGTGGTAATGATAAACCTTCTACTTACAAGGTTAAGGTTCCTCCGTTCAATCAGTCCAGTGACGATATTACATTCTGGCTGGATAGATTTGAACGTTCTTGTCGTACACATAATGTGGATAAATCACAATACGCTAATCAATTATCAGAAAACTTGAAAGGTGAATCTTTGACTAGATTATGCCTTGTAGGAGAAGCAGATAAGGATAATTATGATGTCATTAGGGCGGCTTTGATAAAAAAATATCAGCTAAGTGAGGCAGGCTATCGCCTTTTATTTAAAACGATGGTGCCTGAGACGGGTGTAGAATTCTCAGAATTCACTGCAAAGGCACGTCTCACAGTTGATCGTTGGATTGAGCTTTCCAAAACAGAAAAAACGTATGAAGGACTTATGGATTTGTTGCTCAGAGATAAGATTATGTCATGTGTGAACAAACCTTTCCTTGAATTTATACATGAGCGTAAACCCAAATCTCTAAAAGAAATGGAAGAATATTGTTCCCAATATGTCACTGCACACCCCGACGTGACTTTTGGCAACACTAAGATTAAGGAGAGTATGCCAGTTGCTTCAGCAACACCATACAATCCCAATTATTCACACAGATTTCAGGGACCTCAAAACAGATTTGATAAAAAAGGTAACCATAATAGTTATCAAAACCAAGGTAACCAATCATTTCAGGGTTCTTCTTCAAAGAACTGGAGACGACCTGATAGCTCTCGACACAGGGGTGGTCATAATTATAGGAATTTCCGTAGAGGAAGTAATTATAGAAACTATCAGGGTTATCCGTCTTGGAGTCAACAAGATCATAATTACAGAGATACTCATTATAATGAATATGATAATGGTAACCATGGGAACTATGACTCAAACCCAAATAGGGGTTACAATAGAGGTAACAATAACTACAGAGGTGATAATAACCGAGGTAGATCTCAAAACAAAAGACATAAACCACATTTTCAGGCAAACTCTGCACAACAAGAGTCCCATGAAGCCTATAAACAGAGTAAAGATAATAATGATGCTAGTAATATGGCATGTGCCGCTTTTGATTTTGGGAGAGCATCTCAGTGCCCCAATGCAAAACGTTATTTGAGCCAACCACAGTGTCTACTTTAAGCTGTGGCCATCCTCTTCCTGCTCTTCCAGCATCAGTCGCGCATGATGGAAGAGGTTCTCTTGTCTTACATAAGGGTTTAGTGAATAACAATCCAGTCTCTGTGCTATTTGATTCTGGATGCACCACAATTGGTGTTAGGCAGTCACTCGTAGATCCTTCCCGTGCCACTGGACAAGTAGTCAAATGTGTAACATTTGGCGGAACATTAGAGAAATACTCTACTGCTATCATTAGGATTGCTACTCCTTTCTTTACAGGAGATGTACACGCATGTCTTCTTCCGAATCCGATCGCTGACCTCATCATCGGTCGCATTCATGGAGTCAAGGAATGCACTCCGCAACAAATTTCCACGTGGGAAAGGCAAAACATGCAGATTGCTAACGCTGTAGTCACTAGAGCTCAGGCTCTTAATATGCCTCAAACTTCATCTACTGAAGATAATGAAGTGCATAACCAAGATAATCCCTTGGTAATTTCTCGTGACTCGTTTATAAAACAGCAAGAAGATGATCCCACTCTGAAGAAATTCTTCATTCTTGCAACTAAAGGTGATCCGAATAAAGACACAAGTCGTAAATCGTGGATTACAAAGAAGAATGGCGTACTTGTACGTATGGTTCAAGACTCCATTACGTCAAGTCATTCTCAAATCCGGTTCCCAAGAATTTGAGAGTTAAAATTTTGCAGCACGCTCACGACTCTCAGTGTGCTGGACACATGGGTTTTTCCCGTACTAAGTCAAGAGTCCTTGCGGCTTTCTTTTGGCCATTGGTAAACAAGGACATACGGATTTATTGTCGATCTTGTAAAGTATGTCAGGAAGTTAAATCCAAAGGTCCACGGCATGCTGCACCCATTCAGGCGGCGGACATTCCTTTTCGGCCGTTCCAAAAAATGGCTATAGACATTATTGGTCCATTTAAGATCAAGTCTGCCAGAGGACATCAGTTTATCTTGACGTGTGTTGATATGTGCACACGTTGGCCAGAGGCTATTCCTCTGAAGAGCATTACTACTGCTGATATTGCAGATGCTCTTTGGCTTATATTTTCTCGTCTGGGGTTCCCCGGAGAAATATTGTCAGACCATGGCACCCAACTAATATCAGATACCATGTCTCAAGTAATGTCTACTCTGCAGATAGATAGATCTTTAAGTAGTATCTACCATCCAATGTCTAATGGTATGGTCGAACGCCTTAATAGAACACTTAAAAACTTACTGGGGAAGATAACTGAGGATCATCCTCAAGACTGGGACAGAGTTTTACCTGCGGCCCTCTTCGCTTACAGAGAGGTACCCAATGAACATACAGAATTTTCTCCCTTTGAACTCGTCTTTGGCGCGCGTCCGCGTGGCCCTATGTCGTTGCTTCACGATCTCATAACATCTGACAATATTGACGATGACAAAAAGTCATCCTACGAATATGTCATCGCGTTGAGACAAAAGATTATCGAAGCATGCAAATTAGCAACTTCTTCTTCTGAATTTGCGAAACAGAAGGCAAGGCAATTTGCCAATAAGAAGAGATGCTTACGACAACTTTGTCCTGGTGACAAAGCATTTGTATTACTACCTTGTAGGGAAAACAGATTACTTATTTCTTGGAAAGGTCCGTACGATATAATATCGAAAATTTCCGATGTCGACTATATTGTCGATATTGATGGGAAGCATAAAACCTTCCACATCAATATGCTTACTGAATTCCATGAACGTCCGGATTATTTGCAACCCATTTTCCAAGCAACGGACAATTCTCCAGTACAACATGGTCATTACTCATCACTGTCCGTGATACAGGATGAGGAAACAAGTTTTTCAGATGTAAATCTTCCTCTTCCAATGATCCCACTTCATTCTAGTGAATCATGGAAGAACGTTACTGTCTCTCCTGATTTGTCTCTAGGAGAACAGCGACAAGTTTCAACTATGTTGCAAACATTTCAGGATGTACTCACTGACATCCCTGGACAAACGCATGTCATTGAACATGACATTGTTCTAACTGACCATACTCCTATTAGGGTTAGACCTTATCCTATACCTATACATTTTCAAGCACAGGTCGAGAAAGAGTTGGATGAGATGATAGATTTGAAAATAATCGAACCATCCACCTCTGCATATTCTTCGCCGATGGTTATTGTGCGTAAAAAAGACAATAACATACGTCTTTGCGTTGACTATCGAAAATTGAATCAAGTAACGAAGTTCGATGCCGAACCTATGCCTTTACTGGAAGAGCTACTTACTCGACTCTCCAAATCTCATTTTTTCACTAAACTTGATTTGTCTAAAGGATATTGGCAAGTTCCTTTATCTGAACGCGCCACACCTCTCACGGCTTTTTCAACACCTAGAGGTTTGTTCCAATGGAATTTTATGCCTTTCGGTCTTATGAACGCACCAGCTACATTCGTACGCATGATGCGCCGAATCCTATCTTATCGGTCAGATGTCATTGCATATCTAGACGACATCTGTCTTTTCAGCGATACTTGGGAAGATCACTATTCAGGGTTAGATGAATTGCTGTCTACTTTGCGTGAGCACAACCTGACAGCGAAACCCTCTAAAGCCTATATTGGTTTTAGCGAAATTTCTTTCCTAGGCCACCGAGTTGGTCATGGTTTCCTAAAGACAGAGGACCATAATACTAGTAAGATACTTAACATCTCAATCCCTAAGACTAAAAAAGAGGTGAGAAGTCTGTTAGGTCTTATTCAATTTTATGGCAGATTCATTCAGAATCTATCCTCTATCATGGCACCTCTCTCAACACTTCTAAAGAAAGGTTCGCCTAATGTGGTCCACTGGTCTCAGGAATGCCAATGCTCTCTGGATAAGATTAAAACATTGTTTTCAACACCACCTATTTTAGTGCTACCTACTAAAGATAAGACATTCGTTCTTCGTAGTGACGCTTCATCCACTAGGATTGGAGCGGCACTAATGCAAGAGTACTCTGGAACTCTGCATCCTGTAATGTATATTTCCAGAAAACTTAATGCGGCAGAAAGGAATTATTCGGTTTTAGACCGTGAGCTATTAGCTATGGTTTGGTCGATCCTCAAACTACAGAGATTCCTTCTAGGCGCACATTTCATAGTAGAAACCGACCAAAAAGCTCTTACTGCTATACAGAGTAAGAATTTGAAGAGCTCGAGGTCGACTCGATATGCAATTGCTCTTCAACCTTTTCATTTCTCTGTGCGAGCTATTCGTGGATCAGATAATGTGATGGCAGACATTCTGTCAAGATGCCCACATGATTCCACATAACTATTAGGGCTTAGACTTCTTGATATGTCTAGTTCTATAGTAGTTCCTTTTCTATATCATGATAGATGCACATTTGTAATTTAATAATATAATGATTGTATCACTACATAGCGGTTCATTGATGTTTATTCACCGCTGTGCTTTGATGATTTTTTCTTCATAAATCATAAATTTAAGATATCTAATACGAAATGATGATATGAATTTTTTAGGCATTGTGTAATTGCCAGAGTTGTATTATACTTTGATGACACCTTCCTGGAAAAATATACTTGTAGAGAAATAATTTCTCTCAGTTTATGAGACACATTCTCACCAGTCGCTCCATAAGTCGACTTAGCCTCATATTAGGCGTTATAGGTATTCCTGATATTTTCATCTGCGCATTATTCATGCGTTGTGAGCCTATTGTACGTTGCTCCTAGATGTATTTCAAAAAAAGAAAAAAAAATGTTCCATTTTTTTTCCCGGGAGGTGTGGTAAGACTGTTACGTGCAGTCTTTGATATCTTACAATATTATACATTGGTATTCTTGTTATCTTCGCAAATATTTTGTAAACAAAATAGTGCTTAAGGGAAAGTCATTATTGAGTTACTTCCCTTGAAAGTTGTGTCGGCTCTTCCGATCAAACTCCGCGGATAAATCCAGTTCTCTGCGATTTATTCTTTGTTTGGGTAATAATAGATTGTTCTTGCTTCAGAATATCTATGGCCTGAATTTATGTGTATTGTTTGTCTGAGTAGGACGAGTCTGTCTTATATCTGTATATCTTTACATATCTAAGTCGAACTATATGTTCTGTTGTCTCTAGAGAGGTCAAAGGCTATTCGGCGGATGTGTCGCTAGAGGGTGGTGTGATTTGGCTTCGTCCTGATAGGGACTGTGTTTTCTATGTCGGCCTGTCGCCGGGGAAAAAGTGATCTCAGTATTTGTGGGGAAGGTGATAGTCGTCTAAACCTATCGTGTATGCTTTACCCCAGTGTTTATTCGTATTGCCAAGGAATGGCAGTTTCATATTTCCTATACCAAGGTAATCAAAGATACTCTTATGAACTCTCGATCGAAGCCACCATTTTCGATAGTTACGATTTGAATGTCTAAGAGAATATATTTGACTCGATGAAAACGACTTCGATTCCTAGCAGCACTATATCCTGTAGATTGCAGTCAATTGTTCATGATCAAATCTACAGAGCAATGAAATGTTTTATGAATGACTAACTTTAGGACAGATTCATTATCTGTATCCAAACGTGAGTGACAGCTCACGAGTGAAGCCATCTTTGAACCAAAACATGTAGTGACTTTCAAGAAGAGAAAAGGGATGCCCGTATTATCGCTTGATTAGTCCAGAGATCACTGCTACACATGAGAACCCATTGCTAGCGGTTCAATATTATTATATGGAAAAATATGTGCTGAACATTATGTTGAAGAATCGTCGCTAGACGAGATTAGGTTTAGAAGCCATCTGAAGTATTGTTTATAAGCTGACGTGCTCAGTCAGTGAAGTCAGATGATATATATGTATGGGCGATACTGAGTGCTTGGCTACTGACAGTCCATTATACACTTATTCTACATGAGTGCCCATGTAACATTGCAAGACCATTTATCCACTGTACTATGATGTATTATGGCAACCTGTGATTTGTCACTATCTGTGCTGTCGAGTGTGTTCGTCCAATTAAACTTTAGAAAAGGTACACAGTCGTTGGTGTCGATGACTTCCAGCCATACATGAGTGTGAGAAAAGAACATTTTTTGTCAACACCACGAACCTTTATCATCATTCGCACATTATACACTCAATCCATGTCTACACACCACTGCGTAGGTCAAGTTGACATTCCATACACTACAGTGGAGCAAACAACACCATAGAGATCTTATCAACTGATGATGATGATGATGTCTGCTTCCATCCACTTATATCTATCTTTTGGTGGATATCATTAACGGGAATAAAAATCCAACTTTATCAACTTTATCACTCCACATTAGTGATTGTTTCATCAGCTCCACATTAGTGATC
Source organism: Oreohelix idahoensis (assembly GCA_024509875.1). Classification (NCBI taxonomy): domain Eukaryota; kingdom Metazoa; phylum Mollusca; class Gastropoda; order Stylommatophora; family Oreohelicidae; genus Oreohelix; species Oreohelix idahoensis. The sequence goes on from JAMPIV010000193.1 coordinate 62,396, forward strand.
TTGTCATTAGCTCCACATTAGTGATCGTTTCTTCAGCTCCACATTAGTGATCCTTTCATCAGCACCACATTAGTGATCTTTTCATCAGTTCCACATTAGTGATCTTGTCATCTGTTCCACATTAGTGACCTTGCCATCAGTTCCACAATAGTGATCTTTTCATCATCTTGTTATCAGTTCCACTCTACCCTCTTCACTTTCTCTATTCTACGCAAGCACCCATTTATGAAAGTCTGCAGTCTTTTGGTTGTTGTTTTTTGTTGTTGTCATACATCTTTCAGTCGAGGAAGTTGAGGGAAACTGCGGTAAGACGTGGAGTACAATGGATGGGTGTGAAAAAAAATCGAAAAAAGGTGATTCGTCTTACGAGGACAAAAGACAAAGAAATAAGCCAACGTTACGGCCACAAGGCCTTCGTCAGGTAAAGGAAAGAAAGTGAAGGCTAGATAGGACACATAAGAACCTACATAAATATAAAAATTAAACCTAGGTACTTCCCTGAAGGCATCGAAGTCCTACCACTTTTGCTGCCCACGAACGTGATGCCTAGATGGCATGGAGGATAGTGTGATTCGCTTGCACAGCTAGGCGGGGTTGTCGCACGGAAGGTCCTGGGTTCGAGTCCTGGGTAAGCCACTCACGTCTGTTGTTTTTCTGTTGTCTAGTGTTCTACTTCTTTATTTCTTACGAGTGCCTGAAAACATGCCTTTATGTTTGTCTAATATTTATTTACTTTCTATATTGCTGCCTATATATACACTGAAGCACGTTAAAAACGCACCACCTGTATAATCCAGGAACAGAGTGTGAAATGTAAATATAAGTGTTTACAAGTTTACATATTTGGAATCTTTATTCATTATCTTATGAATCCATGCTGGTCATTAATTTGTACATTTGATTGTTATGAAATTCATTGCATTCTGTGCAGGCAAGGGAGAAAACCAAAAATGCAACCAATAAAAAAATTCATTCACACTATCCTCAGTTACTGGTATGTACACCGTGTGCTTGCAAACAAGCTTAGCAGCTGCTCCGCATGGAACGCACAAGTCTCTGAAGGAAATTCCGGGGAATCAAGTCCCATTCACGTGTAAGAGCAGCTTCGAGCTGTTGCAGATTAGCTGGAGAACCTTGCCTGTAGACTCTGCGTCCAAGCTCCTCCCACATATGTTCTATAGGGGACATGTCTAGTGATAGGGCAGGCCAATCAATCGTCACAATGTTCTGCTGCTGTAGATATTGCTGCGGAATGCATGTGGTGTGCGCACGTGCGTTATTCATTTTTCTGTTGACACTTACTTTCTTTCGCTTGTCTGTGAACCAAGAAAAATACGGAAAAACACAGTGGAATTATATATCGCATTATCTTACTTACTTAGTCGTTCCTCTTCTACCGTGAGATGTAGAGGTTTGGAAGAATGAGCGCCATACTATCCTATCGGCTGTCTTCCTACTGGCCTCTTCCATTGTAGTCCTCGGTCCTTCAGAGATTGTCTAATGTTGTCTTCCCAGCGGACTCTGGATCTTCCTGGAGGTCTTGATCCCTGGCTCGTAGTTTCCCATGCTTGTCGCCATGGCCGATCTTCTCCACTTCTGCAGACATGGCCACACCATCTTAGTTGGGACTGTTCTACTTGCGTCTGCAAGGGTTGCGTTTTTATCCCTTGACGTATCGACAGGTTGCGGACATGTATGTTCTTGGTACTTCCACCACTTTCCTCAGATACCTAATTTCTGAGGTTTGGATCTGGCTTGTGTGGGTTGCAGTTATTGCACATGACCGACATCCATACGTCAAGACTAGGACATAAGTTCAGCGGTATACCGCCATCCTCGTCTTCTTACCAAGTTCTCTTTTGCTGAGGAATCCTCGATTTACGGCTTGAAAGAGTCTCCCAGCTGCTGGTCTTCGGGTAGCCAATTCTTCTTTGATGTCTACCTTCCGGTCTATGACAGCTCCGAGGTATTTAAAGTGGTTGACATGCTCCAGGACCTGTTCTCTCAGCTTAATCTAATGTTTTCTGTCTTCTCGTGATATCGCCATGGTTTTTATTTTATAGCTGCTTATGACCATCCCTCTCTTCTCCAGCTCTTCCTTCCAGACTTGCAGGTTGGAGTGAAGATGTGCCTCTGATTTAGCAATCAGGGCAACATCGTCAGCAAATGCCAGCTCTGAAATGCAGACATATCTCATCTTCCATTACCCCATTGAATAATTTCAAGTCCTCTCCTTACATGCCTTGATGAGATCGTCCATGAGGAGTATGAACAGATATGGTGACAGGATCTAATCTTGTCTTACACGAGTGGTGGTCCTGAACGCCTCTGAATTATGGTGTGTCGTCCCCACATAATTTCTGCAAGACTTGTCGAAGCTCTGTATAGCATGACTCAGTGGTGAGGGAGTCTTCTTCCTTGACAAAAAGTCCCAAATTTTGCTCCAGGGGACCTTGTCAAACACCTGTTCCAGAAATAAGAAACAAAGATGGATCTCGCTCTTATACTTAAGGGCCTTTTCATTCAGCTGTCTGAGTGTGAAGATTAGGTCTTGAGCACTTCGGTTGGCTCGGAAGCCACACTGAACCTCATCCATTTGTGGCTCAGCTAGGCGTCTGAGTCTCTGCTCTAGGATTCTAGAGTAGATTTTACCAGAGATACTGAGAAGGGATATGCCTCTATGGTTTCCTCACTGTCAGTTGTCACCTTTTTTTAAAATCGATGGCAATCTCCCAATCCTTTGGTATGGTCTTGTTGCACCACGCTGCCTGTAGGACCCTTAGGAGTAATAGGTCGCCTGCTGCTCCCATGTACTTCAACATTTCTGGTGTTATACCATCATGTCCTGCTGCTTTGCCCATCTTGATTTTCTCCAGTGCTGCCTTCAGTTCTTCCATCTTTATGCCATTTTCACCACCATTGGTTTCCTCTTCTGTGCTAGTGGTTATCATTTCTGATACTTGAGCTTGCTCACCAACAAGGAGTTCTGAGAAATATTCTTTCTATCTTTCCATTACTTCCTTTGGGACAGTAAGAGATTTGCCTTGCTTGTACTTTATAAAAATTACAGGACACTGTTTTTTCTTCCTCTAGTTCTTTAGGGTTTTGTAGAACAATTTCTGGTTTTCGTGAACACCGTTTTTTAGCTTTTCTCCAAATTCTTTACAGGACTTCTGTTTTGCTGCTACTATAGCATCTTGTTCTTTGCTTCTGTTCTGAGTACCAAATATTCATTTTTCAGTTGTTCATGCTGTGTCTTTAGCTCCTAAGTATCGTTTCTCAGACGATGATGGTTATACCGCACCACCCAGGACCTTCCGAACGGCACCCACGCCTAGCTACCGAAGCGAATCACACTATCCTCCTGCCTAGCTAAGTTCGATTACCCGGTAAGCCACTCACGTCTGTTGTTTTTCTGTTGTCTAGTTTTCTGCTTCTTTATTTCTCACGAGCGCCTGAAACATACCTTTATGTGTATAATATTTATTTATCTACTGTTTACAGGCCTCGGGTTTCCCCTCTTTATTTGTTTCAATGTTTATAAAATACCAAACCTACCCTCTGTCCTGTACTCTTCTGATTCTTCTATCATTAACTACACATAGTAATAAGGTCTTTGTCTAGTGTAATCTGACCTATAATGTATAATAGGGGGACAACAGAAGTGATTGCGTCATTAATTAGGCTGGATCGCGTTAGGTCCATATCCGGTGTTACATGCTGCGAATCGCGCTAATGACCCCTGTCTTTAAAGGACTACTTTTTGGTGCCTATCTGGCAGGGAGGATAGTGGGATTCGCTTCTGTAGCTAGGCTTGGGTGCCGTTCGGAAGGTCCTGGGTTTCATTCTCCGGTAAACCACTCACTTCTGTTGTCTTTCTGTTGTCTAGTTTTCTGCTTCTTTATTTCTTACGAGCGCCTGAAACATACCTTTATGTGTATAATAGTTATTTATCTGCTGTTTTCAGGCCTCGGGTGTCCCCTCTTTATTTGATTCAATTTGTATACTATACTATACTAAACTGTACTATACTATACTATACTATACTATTGATGCGGTGTTGCGCACATATTCTTTTGTGTGGCGCACAAATTACTGGAAATACGCATACAAAATGTAAAATGTATTTTATTTGTCTGATAAAAATATATTTATCTTTGAATTAATGTAAAATGTATTTATATGTCTGATAAAAAATATATTTTTCTTCGAATTCACGATTTTCAGTCTAAAGGGACAGAACTCAGATTAGGCGATGGGTAGTCACACTGTGGCGTTATTTGTTTTGTTTATTCCTTTGCAGTTATCATCACAGTTCTGTGATTAGTTTCTTTAGTTTCCTACTTAATTTAAAATGATTTCTGCAAATGTTTTCGTATTGTTTTCTTGATTGTCTTTTGTTTATTTATGATTGGTTGTTGACAAATACTATAAAATATACTTGATCATACACTACTGAGCTGTGCAGTGAACTTATGAGAAATTAT
>JAMPIV010000194.1:0-101078 GCA_024509875.1 Oreohelix idahoensis
GGCTGTAAACATCCGTTGCCCTGTGTACCAAACTCATAAACGCCATCGGTAACATCACCGACAATGTTGTGTAAGATGTATACTATATGTCTTACTTTCATGTAAAGTAATCTATTTTGCAACAAGGGGTTACCGGACACGGTTATGCAAATAAAGAATATGTTATGCGTGGCTTCTCCCTTTCCCGTCCAGGAGAATGGTGTCGCACAGGACGTTCAATCTTCTTATCTGTTCGCCGCCCCCTGGCCTAAGTCTTAGCAAAGCTTGGTGTCTCGCACCGTGGCAAAGGCGATGTATTATCACCAAGCACGGGCTTTCAGATGTTTGAACAAAACAAAACTCTCTGCTACATAGCAAACAGTAAAAAAAAAAAAAAATAAAAAAGGGTTCGACTCGGAAAAATTCGCAATAAAATCAGTACAAAATGTAAACTGATACTGCTATAGTGAAAGAGAGATCGGAAAGAGGACGCACCAAAATCCATCTTGTGACAGAGGTCACCTCTCCCAAATATGGCATGAAAATATTCACGATCCCTTGTGTACCAAACTCACAAACAGATCGTAAACTTCATACGTCAACGTGGTATCAGATGTAACAAATTATTACTATCTAAAGTAATCTTGTCATAGAATGTTGGGCAGTGAAGCGATATTAGGTCATACGTGTGACTGTCCAAAATGTGGTTGCACAGACGAGTAATCTTATTATCTCTCGGTTATTCACATAACTCTAACACGAAAACTAAGCAACCCATAAGGGTTTACCTGCGCATAATTCAGCAAAGCTTGCCGCGCCTAGCAAATGGGAGGTATTACAGCAACAAGTGAGTGTCAAAAATGTTTTGATAATATCAATTATCTGCTGCCCTAGCAAGAAAGGAAAAATGGATGCGACCCGGAAAAATCGCGAACCTAATAATAATAAAATAAGTATAAAAATTGTAACTGATTACTGCCGTATAGTGAAAGAGTGATGAAAGAATATGTCGCCCCTAAAAATCCATCTTGTGACACTCCCAGCAAACTCTGGTCGTCCCCTGTAGTATGGCGTCCTGTAGGTATGGATCCCGAAAGTGGTCGCTTTCAGGCTCCTAATTTAAATGATGCTTTCCATCTTAGCTAAATGTCGGCTCTTTCGATCGAACTCCGCGGATGAGTCCAGTTTTCTGCGATTTATTCTTCGTTTGGGTAGTAATAGATTGTTCTTGCTTCAGAATATCTATGGCCTGAATTTATGTGTATTGTTTGTCTGAGTAGGACGAGTCTGTCTTATATCTGTATATCTTTACATATCTAAGTCGAACTATATGTTCTGTTGTCTCTAGAGAGGTCAAAGGCTATTCGGCGGATGTGTCGCTAGAGTGTGGTGTGATTTGGCTTCGTCCTGATAGGGACTGTGTTTTCTATGTCGGCTTGTCGCCGGGGAAAAAGTGATCTCAGTATTTGTGGGGAAAGTGATAGTCGTCTAGACCTATCGTGTATGCTTTACCCCAGTGTTTATTCGTATTGCCAAGCTATGGCAGAATCATATTTCTGATACCAAGGTAATAATAGACACTCTTATGAACTCTCGTACGAAGCCACCATTTTCGATAGGTACGATTTGAATGTCTAAGAGAATATATTTGACTCGATGAAAACGACTTCGATTCCTAGCAGCACTATATCCTGTAGAATGCAGTCAATTGTTCATGATCAAATCTACAGAGCAATGAAATGTTTAATAAATGACTAACTTTAGGACAGATTCATTATCTGTATCCAAACGTGAGTGACAGCTCACGAGTGAAGCCATCTTGGAACCAAAACATGTAGTGACTTTCAAGAAGAGAAAAGGGATGCCCGTATTATCGCTTGTTTAGTCCAGAGATCACTGCTACACATGAGAACCCATTGCTAGCGGTTCAATATTATTATATGAAAAAAACTGTGCTGAACCTTATGTCAAAGAATCTTCGCTAGACGAGATGAGGTAGAAGCCATCTTGGATATTGTTTATAATCTGACGTGCTTTGTCAGTAAACTCAGTTGATATATATATATGGGCAATACTGAGGGCTTGGCTACTGACAGTCCATTATAATATTATTCTACATGAGTGCCCATGTAACATAACATTGCAAGACCAGTTATCCACTGTACCATGATGTATTATGCCAACCTGTGATTTGTCACTATCTGTGCTGTCGAGTGTGTACGTCCAATTAAACTTTAGCAAAGGTACACAGTCGTTGGTGTCGATGACTTCCAGCCATACATGAGTGTGAGAAAAGAACATTTGTCAACACCACGAACTCTTCCTATCATTCGCACATTATACACTCCATCTATGTCTACACACCACTGCGTAGGTCAAGTTGACATTCCATACTCGAACCACGAGCAACACAACAACAAAGTATTTAACTCTGGTGATGTTCGAGCGAGCTTCAGATTTCCCAGCATGTCTCTTGCTCAGGGCAAGGGTCTTGTATTAAAAGTTTATCAACTGATGATGATGATGTCTTCCAGCACACATCCATCATTATAATTATCTTTTGGTGGACATCATTAACAGTGGAATAAAATAGAGGACTTTATCAACTGGTGGACCAGCTTTCTGGGTTTGACCTCGCAGAAGTTCAGAAGTCAACAGATTACCGATACCAGACCGTTTCCTGTGGCTGATACGACACACTTGCAGTATTGGTTTGCTATTTGTCAACACTTCGTCACGTGACCTGTCAAGTGAATGCAGTATGTAGGTCAGCGTTGTTGACATTTTTACATTAGACATTACAGAGTTTCACAGAACAGTTGGATCAATTCTTGTCAATATTAACAGGAAGACAGTATTAGTGAACTAAGAAGTCCTATTTTCATCGATGGATCTTCTTGTTTTCTGTATATGAACTTTAATATTTAAGGCCAGAATGTTTAATTGAATAAAGTGGCAGTTTGTATATTTTCATAAAAATAACTTTGCCATTACTGTAAAACTGAGCCTATTTTGCAACACATACTATCATACACATAATTTATATATATTTATGTTTACATGTTATTTGTTTGTATAGTATGTTAGTTTCTATGTCAGCGGGTTGTGTTTAAGGTTGGGCGGCGTCCTCACAACAGAATATCCCACGTCATAGAGGGTCCGTTGTGGGCGTTTTCTATAGGTGCAATTTTCTTGATTGAAAATTTGCTGCGACAACTGTTGCTTTTGTGTTAGCTGTGAAGTCTGTAATTATTGTTATTTTTGTAATATTTCTTTGTTCTTTAGTTTTGTTTTGATTTGTTTGTAATTTGTTGGTCTAACCTTTTCTATCTTTCAGTTCTATTCACAATTTATATTCATATATTGTGACGTCATTTGTGTTGTTATTCTTTGCAGATTCAGTGATTATTTTCATTGATTTCCCTATTTGATTTATTTTGATTTCTGCAAACGTTCTTGTATTGTCAGTCCTATTTGTACTTTATGTATTCTGTTGGTTGACATATGTTTTATATAGGTATATTTCATAAGACACAATTGCCTGTGCACTGCACTTGGATTATGGTATAAACCAGTACCTGATTATTATTACTATTATACAAGTCCTTATTAAGGCTTGTGACCCACTGATATTGGGATAGTATACTGATTAATCAAGTCATTAAGAACTTGTGGTATTATTATTGGTTCAGGTGATTAGTATTATTGTTAGACATCATGTCTACATTAGAATACTTCATTACACAAGGGAAAGCCCTTGATAAGACTGGTCAACAATTAGAACAATGGGCTGTTGCTCAATATGACAAAGCATTAGCTGCAGAAGAAAGAAAAACTATGGCTGAAGAGAAAAGATTAGAAAGAGAAGCTGAGGCTGCTGCTGAACAAAAGAAATTGCAGATGCAGGTGGAGGAAAGGAGATTTGAAGCTGAACAAAAAAAATTAGAAAGAGAAGCTGCGTTTGAACAAAAAAGATTAGACAGTGAAGCTGAACAAAAAAGATTAGACAGTGAAGCTGAACAAAAAAGATTAGACAGGGAAGCTGAACACAAAAAATTAGAAAGAGAAGCTGCTGCTGAACAAAAAAGATTAGACAGTGAAGCTGAACAAAAAAGATTAGACAGGGAAGCTGAACAAAAAAGATTAGACAGGGAGGCTGAACAAAAAAGATTAGATGCTGAAGAGAAAAAAGCAATAAGAGAACATGAATTTGAGTTAGAGAAATTGAGATTGACAAGTATGAGTAATGTTAATCAGGCTAGTGGTAATGGTAAACCTTCTACTTACAAGGTTAAGGTTCCACCGTTCAATCAGTCCAGTGACGATATTACATTCTGGCTGGATAGATTTGAACGTTCTTGTCGTACACATAATGTGGATAAATCACAATACGCTAATCAATTATCAGAAAACTTGAAAGGTGAATCTTTGACTAGATTATGCCTTGTAGGAGAAGCAGATAAGGATAATTATGATGTCATTAGGGCGGCTTTGATAAAAAAATATCAGCTAAGTGAGGAAGGCTATCGCCTTTTATTTAAAACGATGGTGCCTGAGACGGGTGTAGAATTCTCAGAATTCACTGCAAAGGCACGTCTCACAGTTGATCGTTGGATTGAGCTTTCCAAAACAGAAAAAACGTATGAAGGACTTATGGATTTGTTGCTCAGAGATAAGATTATGTCATGTGTGAACAAACCTTTCCTTGAATTTATACATGAGCGTAAACCCAAATCTCTAAAAGAAATGGAAGAATATTGTTCCCAATATGTCACTGCACACCCCGACGTGACTTTTGGCAACACTAAGATTAAGGAGAGTATGCCAGTTGCTGCAGCAACACCATACAATCCCAATTATTCACACAGATTTCAGGGACCTCAAAACAGATTTGATAAAAAAGGTAACCATAATAGTTATCAAAACCAAGGTAACCAATCATTTCAGGGTTCTTCTTCAAAGAACTGGAGACGAGCTGATAGCTCTCGACACAGGGGTGGTCATAATTATAGGAATTTCCGTAGAGGAAGTAATTATAGAAACTATCAGGGTTATCCGTCTTGGAGTCAACAAGATCATAATTACAGAGATACTCATTATAATGAATATGATAATGGTAACCAAGGGAACTATGACTCAAACCCAAATAGGGGTTACAATAGAGGTAACAATAACTACAGAGGTGATAATAACCGAGGTAGATCTCAATACAAAAGACATAAACCACATTTTCAGGCAAACTCTGCACAACAAGAGTCCAATGAAGCCTATAAACAGAGTAAAGATAATAATGATGCTAGTAATATGGCATGTGCCGCTTTTGATTTTGGGAGAGCATCTCAGTGCCCCCAATGCAAAACGTTATTTGAGCCAACCACAGTGTCTACTTTAAGCTGTGGCCATCCTCTTCCTGCTCTTCCGGCATCAGTCGCGCATGATGGAAGAGGTTCTCTTGTCTTACATAAGGGTTTAGTGAATAACAATCCAGTCTCTGTGCTATTTGATTCTGGATGCACCACAATTGGTGTTAGGCAGTCACTCGTAGATCCTTCCCGTGCCACTGGACAAGTAGTCAAATGTGTAACATTTGGCGGCACATTAGAGAAATACTCTACTGCTATCATTAGGATTGCTACTCCTTTCTTTACAGGAGATGTACACGCATGTCTTCTTCCGAATCCGATCGCTGACCTCATCATCGGTCGCATTCACGGAGTCAGAGAATGCACTCCGCAACAAATTTCCACGTGGGAAAGGCAAAACATGCAGATTGCTAACGCTGTAGTCACTAGAGCTCAGGCTCTTAATATGCCTCAAACTTCATCTACTGAAGATAATGAAGTGCATAACCAAGATAATCCCTTGGTAATTTCTCGTGACTCGTTTATAAAACAGCAAGAAGATGATCCCACTCTGAAGAAATTCTTCATTCTTGCAACTAAAGGTGATCCGAATAAAGACACAAGTCGTAAATCGTGGATTACAAAGAAGAATGGCGTACTTGTACGTATGGTTCAAGACTCCATTACGTCAAGTCATTCTCAAATCCTGGTTCCCAAGAATTTGAGAGTTAAAATTTTGCAGCACGCTCACGACTCTCAGTGTGCTGGACACATGGGTTTTTCCCGTACTAAGTCAAGAGTCCTTGCGGCTTTCTTTTGGCCATTGGTAAACAAGGACATACGGATTTATTGTCGATCTTGTAAAGTATGTCAGGAAGTTAAATCCAAAGGTCCACGGCATGCTGCACCCATTCAGGCGGCGGACATTCCTATTCGGCCGTTCAAAAAAATGGCCATAGACATAATTGGTCCATTTAAGATCAAGTCTGCCAGAGGACATCAGTTTATCTTGACGTGTGTTGATATGTGCACACGTTGGCCAGAGGCTATTCCTCTGAAGAGCATTACTACTGCTGATATTGCAGATGCTCTTTGGCTTATATTTTCTCGTCTGGGGTTCCCCGGAGAGATATTGTCAGACCATGGCACCCAACTAATATCAGATACCATGTCTCAAGTAATGTCTACTCTGCAGATAGATAGATCTTTAAGTAGTATCTACCATCCAATGTCTAATGGTATGGTCGAACGCCTTAATAGAACACTTAAAAACTTACTGGGGAAGATAACTGAGGATCATCCTCAAGACTGGGACAGAGTTTTACCTGCGGCCCTCTTCGCTTACAGAGAGGTACCCAATGAACATACAGGATTTTCTCCCTTTGAACTCGTCTTTGGCGCGCGTCCGCGTGGCCCTATGTCGTTGCTTCACGATCTCATTACATCTGACAATATTGACGATGACACAAAGTCATCCTACGAATATGTCATCGCGTTGAGACAAAAAATTATCGAAGCATGCAAATTAGCAACTTCTTCTTCTGAATTTGCGAAACAGAAGGCAAGGCAATTTGCCAATAAGAAGAGATGCTTACGACAACTTTGTCCTGGTGACAAAGCATTTGTATTACTACCTTGTAGGGAAAACAGATTACTTATTTCTTGGAAAGGTCCGTACGATATAATATCGAAAATTTCCGATGTCGACTATATTGTCGATATTGATGGGAAGCATAAAACCTTCCACATCAATATGCTTACGGAATTCCATGAACGTCCGGATTATTTGCAACCCATTTTCCAAGCAACGGACAATTCTCCAGTACCACATGGTCATTACTCATCACTGTCCGTGATACAGGATGAGGAAACAAGTTTTTCAGATGTAAATCTTCCTCTTCCAATGATCCCACTTCATTCTAGTGAATCATGGAAGAACGTTACTGTCTCTCCTGATTTGTCTCTAGGAGAACAGCGACAAGTTTCAACTATGTTGCAAACATTTCAGGATGTACTCACTGACATCCCTGGACAAACGCATGTCATTGAACATGACATTGTTCTAACTGACCATACTCCTATTAGGGTTAGACCTTATCCTATACCTATACATTTTCAAGCACAGGTCGAGAAAGAGTTGGATGAGATGATAGATTTGAAAATAATCGAACCATCCACCTCTGCATATTCTTCGCCGATGGTTATTGTTCGTAAAAAAGACAATAACATACGTCTTTGCGTTGACTATCGAAAATTGAATCAAGTAACGAAGTTCGATGCCGAACCTATGCCTTTACTGGAAGAGCTACTTACTCGACTCTCCAAATCTCATTTTTTCACTAAACTTGATTTGTCTAAAGGATATTGGCAAGTTCCTTTATCTGAACGCGCCAAACCTCTCACGGCTTTTTCAACACCTAGAGGTTTGTTCCAATGGAATTTTATGCCTTTCGGTCTTATGAACGCACCAGCTACATTCGTACGCATGATGCGCCGAATCCTATCTTATCGGTCAGATGTCATTGCATATCTAGACGACATCTGTCTTTTCAGCGATACTTGGGAAGATCACTATTCAGGGTTAGATGAATTGCTGTCTACTTTGCGTGAGCACAACCTGACAGCGAAACCCTCTAAAGCCTATATTGGTTTTAGCGAAATTTCTTTCCTAGGCCACCGAGTTGGTCATGGTTTCCTAAAGACAGAGGACCATAATACTAGTAAGATACTTAACATCTCAATCCCTAAGACTAAAAAACAGGTGAGAAGTCTGTTAGGTCTTATTCAATTTTATGGCAGATTCATTCAGAATCTATCCTCTATCATGGCACCTCTCTCAACACTTCTAAAGAAAGGTTCGCCTAATGTGGTCCACTGGTCTCAGGAATGCCAATGCTCTCTGGATAAGATTAAAACATTGTTTTCAACACCACCTATTTTAGTGCTACCTACTAAAGATAAGACATTCGTTCTTCGTAGTGACGCTTCATCCACTGGGATTGGAGCGGCACTAATGCAAGAGTACTCTGGAACTCTGCATCCTGTAATGTATATTTCCAGAAAACTTAATGCGGCAGAAAGGAATTATTCGGTTTTAGACCGTGAGCTATTAGCTATGGTTTGGTCGATCCTCAAACTACAGAGATTCCTTCTAGGCGCACATTTCATAGTAGAAACCGACCAAAAAGCTCTTACTGCTATACAGAGTAAGAATTTGAAGAGCTCGAGGTCTACTCGATATGCAATTGCTCTTCAACCTTTTCATTTCTCTGTGCGAGCTATTCGTGGATCAGATAATGTGATGGCAGACATTCTGTCAAGATGCCCACATGATTCCACATAACTATTAGGGCTTAGACTTCTTGATATGTCTAGTTCTATAGTAGTTCCTTTTCTATACCATGATAGATACACATTTGTAATTTAATAATATAATGATTGTATCACTACATAGCGGTTCATTGATGTTTATTCACCGCTGTGCTTTGATGATTTTTTCTTCATAAATCATAAATTTAAGATATCTAATACGAAATGATGATATGAATTTTTTAGGCATTGTGTAATTGCCAGAATTGTATTATACTTTGATGACACCTTCCTGGAAAAATATACTTGTAGAGAAATAATTTCTCTCAGTTTATGAGACACATTCTCACCAGTCGCTCCATAAGTCGACTTAGCCTCATATTAGGCGTTATAGGTATTCCTGATATTTTCATCTGCGCATTATTCATGCGTTGTGAGCCTATTGTACGTTGCTCCTAGATGTATTTCAAAAAAAAAAAAAAAATGTTCCATTTTTTTTTTCCCGGGAGGTGTGGTAAGACTGTTACGTGCAGTCTTTGATATCTTACAATATTATACATTGGTATACTTGTTATGTTCGCAAATATTTTGTAAACAAAATAGTGCTTAGGGAAAAGTCATTATTGAGTTACTTCCCTTGAAAGTTGTGTCGGCTCTTTCGATCGAACTCCGCGGATGAGTCCAGTTTTCTGCGATTTATTCTTCGTTTGGGTAGTAATAGATTGTTCTTGCTTCAGAATATCTATGGCCTGAATTTATGTGTATTGTTTGTCTGAGTAGGACGAGTCTGTCTTATATCTGTATATCTTTACATATCTAAGTCGAACTATATGTTCTGTTGTCTCTAGAGAGGTCAAAGGCTATTCGGCGGATGTGTCGCTAGAGTGTGGTGTGATTTGGCTTCGTCCTGATAGGGACTGTGTTTTCTATGTCGGCTTGTCGCCGAGGAAAAAGTGATCTCAGTATTTGTGGGGAAAGTGATAGTCGTCTAGACCTATCGTGTATGCTTTACCCCAGTGTTTATTCGTATTGCCAAGCTATGGCAGAATCATATTTCTGATACCAAGGTAATAATAGACACTCTTATGAACTCTCGTACGAAGCCACCATTTTCGATAGGTACGATTTGAATGTCTAAGAGAATATATTTGACTCGATGAAAACGACTTCGATTCCTAGCAGCACTATATCCTGTAGAATGCAGTCAATTGTTCATGATCAAATCTACAGAGCAATGAAATGTTTAATAAATGACTAACTTTAGGACAGATTCATTATCTGTATCCAAACGTGAGTGACAGCTCACGAGTGAAGCCATCTTGGAACCGAAACATGTAGTGACTTTCAAGAAGAGAAAAGGGATGCCCGTATTATCGCTTGTTTAGTCCAGAGATCACTGCTACACATGAGAACCCATTGCTAGCGGTTCAATATTATTATATGAAAAAAAAAAACTGTGCTGAACCTTATGTCAAAGAATCTTCGCTAGACGAGATGAGGTAGAAGCCATCTTGGATATTGTTTATAATCTGACGTGCTTTGTCAGTAAACTCAGTTGATATATATATATATATGGGCAATACTGAGGGCTTGGCTACTGACAGTCCATTATAATATTATTCTACATGAGTGCCCATGTAACATAACATTGCAAGACCAGTTATCCACTGTACCATGATGTATTATGCCAACCTGTGATTTGTCACTATCTGTGCTGTCGAGTGTGTACGTCCAATTAAACTTTAGCAAAGGTACACAGTCGTTGGTGTCGATGACTTCCAGCCATACATGAGTGTGAGAAAAGAACATTTGTCAACACCACGAACTCTTCCTATCATTCGCACATTATACACTCCATCTATGTCTACACACCACTGCGTAGGTCAAGTTGACATTCCATACTCGAACCACGAGCAACACAACAACAAAGTATTTAACTCTGGTGATGTTCGAGCGAGCTTCAGATTTCCCAGCATGTCTCTTGCGAACCAGGGCAAGGGTCTTTGTATGGAAAAGCTATTATCCACAAAGCTAAAGAACAGTGGACTCCTGCCTGGGGCAATATATATTGAAAACTGAAGACAGGGCAACAAATAAAGAGATAAAGGCGAGTCAAGTTTCGCGCAATGGTGCTTTACACTTTGCTCCCAATGGTCGCTCGGTACTTCCGTTTAGGTGTAGTCAGATTTCCACACGCCTATACTTGACACTATTTAAAACAAATGTATTTGCAGGACTTATGACATCTTCTTCTTCATCTCTGTCCATAAACTCCACAAGAAACATTGACCGTCAACGAACGTGTATCAAGTCCTTCGTCATATGCCATCACCTTAAGGTCTTTCTGTGTCTTTCTCGTCATATGCCATCACCTTAAGGTCTTTCTATGTCTTTCTCGTCATATGCCATCACCTTAAGGTCTTTCTATGTCTTTCTCGTCATTTTCATTTCTGTCTTCAGTTGTTTTCGCCATGTTATCTTACGTCTTCCTCTACCTGTCTTACCCTAGAGATTGCAGAACAAGGACTGCCTTGTAAGACTTTCCGCTGGTTCCCATCGATCGTCAGTGTCTTTCTTTCGCCTTTTTTCCACTAGCTCTTGCCTGGTTCTTGTCATCAATTCCACATTGATGACCCTGCCGCGCCATTTCATTTCTTCAGTTCTACGCAAGCCCATTTGCACATAAAACGTAAAACACCTCAAACTATAATAATAATAATAGCCCCTTCAGTCATAACTGACTATGGGAATGCGCCCCTGCGTTGACAGCCCTCAGCTGCTTATTTTCCTGGTGTTCCTTTCGACGTTTTCTCCTTTCTTCTGCTTGTTGTGTGGGCTTCTTTTCGCCCAAACTGAGGTGGCGCCGCAGATAGCATCGCCACTTGGTGCGATCGGCAGCCTGATCCCCCAGGTTGCTGGATTTATATCCAGTGCACTTATGTCTGTCTTGCAAACATCTTTGAATTTCAGCTGCGGTCGCCCAACTGTTCTTTTGCCATCAGCCAGTTGTCCGTAGAAGATATCTTTTGGGATACGACCATCTTCCATGCGGCGGACATGGCCACGCCAGCATAGTCTGCGCTGTCTAAGCAGTGTATACATGCTTTGAAGGCCAGCACGTGACAACACCTCGACATTTGTCACTATCTTTCCACGAAATGCCGAGGATGTGGCGTAGACACCGTAGATGGAAGGTATTGAGCCTTCTTTCTTTTTTAGCTGCAGTGAGGTCTGGATCATACCGAGATCATTCAAAAATTATCACCGCGCAACCCCCGTGGAAATAACTGACCAATGAAACGCCAGCTTGGTACACGTAGTGTCGGAGTATACGCTAGGCTATTCAACATGGAGACAACGAAAGTGTAGATGTTGGTAATATTTCGGAAGACAGTGTGCATATATACATGGAGTACCTAGTTAAGGAAGGACCCGATTCGATAATATGGATCATTAGCCTTAGGCAGATAGCAATAGTTTCACTGGAAGTGGTGTAGAGCCGAAGTTATTGTTAATAGAAGACAGTGGAGCATGAACCATGTTGTGTTTTTCTCAGTTTCGGCTGGTCCAGAGAAATGTCGGATAAACTATAGTGTAAGTTGGATATCCACAGTGATAGAGCTCATTCATATGAGTAAAATAAGCATAAGATGGAGGAAATAGGTGTAGAAATAAGGACTTCCAGAATTATTTTAGATTTGTCATCAAAGCACACCTTACCATACCTACACGATTTTAGGTGAATGCAAAAAAAACTTTGGCCTAGTTGTTATCTCGTACATCCGGAAGCCCACTATATAAGGGGGAGGACCGGAAGGCGCAAATACACTCGCAGCCTAATTCAAGTTACAGACACGGAGAACAGCATCTGTATCAACTATTTTGCCATCTGCAGAAGTGTGAGCAGGCTGTGTATGATTAATCAATGTGTGCTTATGGTAATATTGGTTTGTGTAGAATCATTGAGCTATTTTTGGAGGACAACCCGAAGTGTGTTGGTTTGCAACAGCATCACCATGCTGTGGGCCACTGAGCACTTTTTTGAAAATTGCATAAATTGAGCGATCATGGCAGGGTCTGACATCCCGCCGGTATCGATGCGCGGCGTCCCTTCATGTCTGACAAGATGGATTTTTCCCGGTTGTTCTCCGACTCTGCAGTAAAACAAGGAGCAATCTGTATCACAGTCTGCACTATGGTACGAGCGAGTGGAGAGCACAGACCTAAGAAGTTGCCTTCTGACGAAAATCAGGTCCAGTTGGTGCCAATGCTTGGATCGTGGGTGTCTCTATGACACCGTATGCTGGGGTTTTGTCTGAAAGTAGGCGCTGGTCACGCAGAGGTCATGATGGACACACAACTCTAAGAGCCGTTGTCCATTTTCATTCATCTTGCCAATACCAAACCTGCCCAGACATGAAGGCCATGAAACATTATCGGCACCCACTCTAGTGTTAAAGTCACCAAGGAGAACAAGCTGTTCTTGTCTACGTGTGCTTTTGATGACTGCTGCTAGATTCTCGTAGAACTCGTCTTTAGCTTCTGAGGCAGAGTACAGAGTAGGAGCATACACACTGACAAGGCCAATGGGACCTGCGCCAGCTTGCAGGCGGAGCGTTAACAGGTGTTCTGATCCATTCTCGCCCGGTTCAACCATTTTAGTTAGCGATTTCTTTACCACAAAACCCACTCCATGCAGTCCCATTAAGGTCTTTCCCTTGCCAATAAAATGTGTAGTTCTTCTCGCTCACAATTCCTGAGCCTGCCAGGCGCGTTTCCTGAAGTGCGGCCACATCCACCTGAAGTCGTCTGAGTTTGTCGTTGACCACGGCTGTCCTCCCGATATCGTCTATGTCCTGCAGGCCCTCGGATAGTCCAGTTAACACAGTCCAGACGTTCCATCATCCCAATCCGACAGGTTGTTTATCTCCACCACTTCTTGTTTTTTGATAATTGCGTTGTGCAAAATTTTCTTTCCACAGTTTGGGCCTGACCCCAATCACCATACACCCAATGGGGAAAGCAGACAGTGGCGGAACAACACCCAACCGACTGCGGGCTGCCAGCCCGAACCGGGCGGCAGCCGTCCAGGGAGATCCCAGCACCTCTCCCTCTGTCTGAAGTAGCCCCTGGCGCCATGCCCTACGCCAATTGGTCAAAATGCTTACAACCGGCAACCACCACTTCCCGTGATCCGCCAACACCCATAGGGTGAAGCTGGAGTGTACTCTCCAGGGCGCGAACTTGGGCACATTTATATGGAGATCAAGCTGTTGCCCATGCAGCATATTCCCCCTCTCCACGCAGCCGGTAGATCCAAAGGAACGGCAGTAGCCGATACAGTTTGGTACCAGTCACGTTGCAGGTGTTGCCAGAATAATGTCGAACCAACATTAGACTGCCTTAGGGACTCCGACTCCGGATTTTTCATCAGGGTTTGCTCTCAAAGCCTTTCCCAAAAATGGATATTCCCGCTAGTCAGCGCTGGTTTGAATTCAGAGTTTTACCTTCTCTTAGATAAGCTACTAACCAAACATCGCGACCCTATCTGCCTGAAGCTACTGGATTTAAGGCGCCAGTGACTCGCCTTTGCCCCTCACTACAATATCAGCGCTGAAGAGCCACCAAACTAAAGGATTGAAAGATCTGATAATCTCCCTTGAAAGACTGGCCGAATGCTTCAAGAAGTGCACTATCCAGTGGATACCAGCCCATTGCAACATACCAGGAAATGAAGAGGCAGATAGACTTGCTAAAGAAGGAGGTGCCTTACAGCAAAATGATATAGAGACAACTTACGCAACGGCAAAGACCACTATAAAGGCTACATTCAAGTCCAAATGGGAAAGAGAGCACCCGGGACATTTGAAAAATGACGCATATCATCAACTATCCAGAAAAGAACAGGTCATCATTTTTCGACTGCGCACTGGGCACAACAGATTGAGATACCATCTGTACCACAAATACAAAATTGGTGCAACAGATCTCTGCACCTGCGGTACCAGCCCGATGACAGTCGAACACCTGCTGCAGTACTGCCCAACCTACAGTAATGAACGGGGTAGCATATGGCAACAACCTACTTCTGTCAACGAAAAACTGTTTGGAGATGTCGGGAACCTTGAGTTGACTGCTGCCTTTATTAGAGTCATAAATGTGGAAGTCTGAAGGCGAACGAGGAAGAAGAAGAAGTATTCGACCAATTTAAAAGGATTGTGTATATCTAATGGTTACGGTAGCTCCAGAGAAGATACTACCTTTGTGGAGTGAAGTGTTAGAGGCTTCATTATACTAGGTCCAGCTGCATGAGATGGGGGTGACCTGGTATGAAACATTTTCATATGAATATATGATCATGTTGTACTGTGTGTCTTAAAACAACAAATACGAATTAAAATTGGGCCCAATTTAACAGCACGGAACAGAAAGAGTTAAGTTCTTCATTATATTTACCATTCATCTCCATGAGGAGCATAGGCTATCTAAATGTTCACACCAAGCCCCCCCCCCCCTTTTCCGTCTTGTGCCGTCCCTTAACGGTCCTTCCTTGTCTTCTTTATTCCTGTTATTTATGTCTCCAGTTCTCTTCTCCGCGTGTTATTCCGCCTTCCTCTACCTTTCTTACCGGGGGATTCCTAAAAAGGACTGCCTTGCAATACAGTCAGCAGGTGTCCTCAATGTATGTCCTACCCATGCTTTGATCGACGTGTCCTACTTTTTGAAGTTTTTTTCGCTTGAACGCTTTTACAGGATGGGACACCCTACCCCATTCCCAATACTCCTTAGTTACACTTTTACGAAATTCATGGCAGGATATAGTGTTATTATTCTTTGCCCCCTATTCGGGCCCCAGCAAAACAAGTGTGAAAGAGTAACGTTACCGGATCTGATTGTTCCATGTCTGCCAAGTTTTCCCAGCAATTTTCAAATTAACGGTATTCTCTGTTTTCCCCGAAGGAATTGTCCGTGTCTCAACACTTTGTTTATGGATGTGATTACTAAATTCAATACGCAATGCACTGAAAACCCAAGCTAATAGCACCTAAGCCTATCTTTATTCCGGAATCTCATAAGTTACAGAGAAAACGGGCCTTGAACTCCGCGGATAAATACATTTTACTGCGATTTATTCGTTGTTTGGGTAATAATAGATTGTTCTTGCTTCAGAATATCTATGGCCTGAATTTATGTGTATTGTTTGTCTGAGTAGGACAAGTCTGTCTTATATCTGTATATCTTTACATATCTAAGTCGAACTATATGTTCTGTTGTCTCTAGAGAGGTCAAAGGCTATTCGGCGGATGTGTGGCTTGAGTGGTGTGATTTGGCTTCGTCCTGATAGGGAATGTGTGTGTTTTGCTATGTCGGCTTGATGCCTTGAAAAAGTGATCTCAGTGGTTTTGGGGAAAGTGATAGTCGTCTAGACCTATCGTGTATGCTTTACCCCAGTGTTTATTCATCTTGCCAAGGAATGGCAGTTTCATATTCCCTCTACCAAGGTAATCAAAGATACTCTTATGAACTCTCGATCGAAGCCACCATTGTCGATAATTACGATTTGAATGTTTAAGAGAATATATTTGACTCGATGAAAAACGACTTCGATTCCTAGCAGCACTATATTCTGTAGAATGCAGTCTATTGTTCATGACCAAATCTACAGAGCAACGAAATGTTGTATGAATGACTAACTTTAGAACAGATTCATTATCTGTATTCAAACGTGAGTGACAGTTCACGAGTGGAGCCATCTTGGAACCAAAACATGTAGGACTTTCAAGAAGAGAAAAGGGATGCCCGTATTATCGCTTGATCAGTCCAGAGATCACTGCTACACATGAGAACCCATTGTAGCGGTTCATATAATATTATTATATGGAAAAATATGTGCTGAACATTATGTTGAAGAATCGTTGCTAAACGAGATTAGGTTTAGAAGTCATCTGAAATATTGTTTACAAGCTGACGTGCTCAGTCAGTGACGTCAGATGATATATGTATGGGCGATACTGAGTGCTTGGCTATTGACAGTCCATTATACCATTATTCTACATGAGTGCCCATGTAACATTGCAAGACCATTTGTCCACTGTACTATGATGTATTATGGCAACCTGTGATTTGTCACTATCTGTGCTGTCGAGTGTGTACGTCCAATTAAACTTTAGAAAAGGTACACAGTCGTTGGTGTCGATGACTTCCGGTCATACATGAGTGTGAGAAGAGAACATTTGTCAACAACACGAACCCTTATCATCATTCGCACATTATACACTCCATCCATGTCTACACAACACTGCGTAGGTCAAGTTGACATTCCATACACTACAGTGGGGCAGGCAACACCATAGGGATCTTGTCAACTGATGATGATAGACGCCTGTCTTCCCGCCTAGGAGTGTTCTGGTGTACTTTATCAACATATATTATATCCAAAACTAACATATCTTTACTGGTACTTACTTAGGTCGTTCCCCTTTACCGTGAGGTGTACCTCGCAGTCTAAAATTTGGTAAAGTCAAGAGAGCGCCAGACCATTCTTCAGCTGGTCTTCTTCCTGGCCTGGTTCCATTCTAGTCCTCGGTCCTTCAAAGATTGTCTAACTTTTGTTGTCCAGCGGACTGGGTCGTCCTGGAGGCTTCTGTGGATCCCTGGACTCTTTTGTTTCCCATGCTTGTCGTGGTAGCCGATCTTCTCCCATTCTGCAGACATGGCCTCACATCTTAGTTGGGACTGTTCTATTTGGGTCTGCAGCGGATGGGATTTTAGGCCTTGACGGATCGTCTGGTTGCGGACCATGTCTCTTCTTGTTACTTCAACCACTTTCCTCAGATACCTCATTTCTGTCCAACTACATATCAACTTTATCAACTGGGGGACCAGCTTTCTGGGTTTGACCTCGCAGAAATTCAGAAGTCAACAGATTACCGATACCAGACCGTTTCCTGTGGCTGATACGACACACTTGCAGTATTGGTTTGCTCTTTGTCAACGCTTCGTCACGTGACCTGTCAAGTGAATGCAGTATGTAGGTCAGCGTTGTTGACATTTTTTACATTAGACATTATAGAGTTTCACAGAACAGTTGGATCAATTCTTGTCAGTGTTAACAGAAAGACAGTATTTGTGAACTAAGAAGTCCTGGTTTCATCGATGGATCTTCTTGTTTGCCATATATGAACTTTAATATTTAAGGCCAGAATGTTTAATTGAATAAAGTGGCAGTTTGTTTGTTTTCATGAAAAATAACTTTGCCATTACTGTAAGACTGAGCCTATTTTGCAACACATACTATCATACACATAATTTATATATATTTATGTTTACATGTTATTTGTTTGTATAGTATGTTAGTTTCTATGTCAGCGGGTTGTGTTTAAGTTTGGGCGGCGTCCTCACAACAGAGTATCCCACGTCATAGAGGGTCCGTTGTGGGCGTTTTCTATAGGTGCAATTTTCTTGATTGAAAATTTGCTGCGACAACTGTTGCTTTTGTGTTAGCTGTGAAGTCTGTAATTATTGTTATTTTTGTAATATTTCTTTGTTCTTTAGTTTTGTTTTGATTTGTTTGTAATTTGTTGGTCTAACCTTTTCTATCTTTCAGTTCTATTCATAATTTATATTCATATATTGTGACGTCATTTGTGTTGTTATTCTTTGCAGATTCAGTGATTATCTTCATTGATTTCCCTATTTGATTTATTTTGATTTCTGCAAACGTTCTTGTATTGTCAGTCCTATTTGTACTTTATGTATTCTGTTGGTTGACATATGTTTTATATGGGTATATTTCATAAGACACAATTGCCTGTGCACTGCACTTGGATTATGGTATAGACCAGTACCTGATTATTATTACTATTATACAAGACCTTATTAAAGGCTTGTGACCCACAGATATTGGGATAGTATACTGATTAATCAGGTCATTGAGAACTTGGGGTATTATTATTGATTCAGGTGATTAGTATTATTGTTAGGCATCATGTCTACTCTAGATTATTTCATTACTCAAGGGAAAGCTCTTGATAAGACTGGTCAACAATTAGAACAATGGGCAGTTGCTCAATATGACAAAGCATTAGCTGCAGAAGAGAAAAGATTAGCTGCAGAAGAAAGAAAAGCTATGGCGGAAGAGAAAAGATTAGAAAAAGAAGCTGAGGCTGCTGCTGAACAAAAGAAATTGCAGATGCAGGTAGAGGAAAGGAGATTTGAAGCTGAACAAAAAAAATTGGAAAGAGAAGCTGCGGCTGAACAAAAAAGATTAGACAGTGAAGCTGAACAAAAAAGATTAGACAGTGAAGCTGAACAAAAAAGATTAGACAGGGAAGCTGAACAAAAAAAATTGGAAAGAGAAGCTGCGGCTGAACAAAAAAGATTAGACAGGGAGGCTGAACAAAAAAGATTAGATGCTGAAGAGAAAAAAGCAATAAGAGAACATGAATTTGAGTTGGAGAAATTGAGATTGACAAGTATGAGTAATGTTAATCAGGCATCTAGTGGTAATGGTAAACCTTCTACTTACAAGGTTAAGGTTCCACCGTTCAATCAGTCCAGTGACGATATTACATTCTGGCTGGATAGATTTGAACGTTCTTGTCGTACACATAATGTGGATAAATCACAATACGCTAATCAATTATCAGAAAACTTGAAAGGTGAATCTTTGACTAGATTATGCCTTGTAGGAGAAGCAGATAAGGATAATTATGATGTCATTAGGGCGGCTTTGATAAAAAAATATCAGCTAAGTGAGGAAGGCTATCGCCTTTTATTTAAGACGATGGTACCTGAGACGGGGGTAGAATTCTCAGAATTCACTGCAAAGGCACGTCTCACAGTTGATCGTTGGATTGAGCTTTCCAAAACGGAAAAAACGTATGAAGGACTTATGGATTTGTTGCTCAGAGATAAGATTATGTCATGTGTGAACAAACCTTTCCTTGAATTTATACATGAGCGTAAACCTAAATCTCTAAAAGAAATGGAAGAATATTGTTCCCAATATGTCACTGCACACCCCGACGTGACTTTTGGCAACACTAAGATTAAGGAGAGTATGCCAGTTGCTTCAGCAACACCATACAATCCCAATTATTCACACAGATTTCAGGGACCTCAAAACAGATTTGAAAAAAAAAGGTAACCATAATAGTTATCAAAACCAAGGTAACCAATCATTTCAGGGTTCTTCTTCAAAGAACTGGAGACGACCTGATAGCTCTCGACACAGGGGTGGTCATAATTATAGGAATTTCCGTAGAGGAAGTAATTATAGAAACTATCAGGGTTATCCGTCTTGGAGTCAACAAGATCATAATTACAGAGATACTCATTATAATGAATATGATAATGGTAACCAAGGGTACTATGACTCAAACCCAAATAGGGGGTTACAATAGAGGTAACAATAACTACAGAGGTGATAATAACCGAGGTAGATCTCAATACAAAAGACATAAACCACATTTTCAGGCAAACTCTGCACAACAAGAGTCCCATGAAGCCTATAAACAGAGTAAAGATAATAATGATGCTAGTAATATGGCATGTGCCGCTTTTGATTTTGGGAGAGCATCTCAGTGCCCCCAATGCAAAACGTTATTTGAGCCAACCACAGTGACTACTTTAAGCTGTGGCCATCCTCTTCCTGCTCTTCCAGCATCAGTCGCGCATGATGGAAGAGGGTCTCTTGTCTTACATAAGGGTTTAGTGAATAACAATCCAGTCTCTGTGCTATTTGATTCTGGATGCACCACAATTGGTGTTAGGCAGTCACTCGTAGATCCTTCCCGTGCCACTGGACAAGTAGTCAAATGTGTAACATTTGGCGGCACAGTAGAGAAATACTCTACCGCTATCATTAGGATTGCTACTCCTTTCTTTACAGGAGATGTACACGCATGTCTTCTTCCGAATCCGATCGCTGACCTCATCATCGGTCGCATTCATGGAGTCAAGGAATGTACTCCGCAACAAATTTCCACTTGGGAAAGGCAAAACATGCAGATTGCTAACGCTGTAGTCACTAGAGCTCAGGCTCTTAATGTGCCTCAAACTTCATCTACTGAAGATAATGAAGTGCATAACCAAGATAATCCCTTGGTAATTTCTCGTGACTCGTTTATAAAACAGCAAGAAGATGATCCCACTCTGAAGAAATTCTTCATTCTTGCAACTAAAGGTGATCCGAATAAGGACACAAGTCGTAAATCGTGGATTACAAAGAAGAATGGCGTACTTGTACGTATGGTTCAAGACTCCATTACGTCAAGTCATTCTCAAATCCTGGTTCCCAAGAATTTGAGAGTTAAAATTTTGCAGCACGCTCACGACTCTCAGTGTGCTGGACACATGGGTTTTTCCCGTACTAAGTCAAGAGTCCTTGCGGCTTTCTTTTGGCCATTGGTAAACAAGGACATACGGATTTATTGTCAATCTTGTAAAGTATGTCAGGAAGTTAAATCCAAAGGTCCACGGCATGCTGCACCCATTCAGGCGGCGGACATTCCTATTCGGCCGTTTCAAAAAATGGCCATAGACATTATTGGTCCATTTAAGATCAAGTCTGCCAGAGGACATCAGTTTATCTTGACGTGTGTTGATATGTGCACACGTTGGCCAGAGGCTATTCCTCTGAAGAGCATTACTACTGCTGATATTGCAGATGCTCTTTGGCTTATATTTTCTCGTCTGGGGTTCCCCGGAGAGATATTGTCAGACCATGGCACCCAACTAATATCAGATACCATGTCTCAAGTAATGTCTACCCTGCAGATAGATAGATCTTTAAGTAGTATCTACCATCCAATGTCTAATGGTATGGTCGAACGCCTTAATAGAACACTTAAAAACTTACTGGGGAAGATAACTGAGGATCATCCTCAAGACTGGGACAGAGTTTTACCTGCGGCCCTCTTCGCTTACAGAGAGGTACCCAATGAACATACGGGATTTTCTCCCTTTGAACTCGTCTTTGGCGCGCGTCCGCGTGGCCCTATGTCGTTGCTTCACGATCTCATAACATCTGACAATATTGACGATGACACAAAGTCATCCTACGAATATGTCATCGCGTTGAGACAAAAGATTATCGAAGCATGCAAATTAGCAACTTCTTCTTCTGAATTTGCGAAACAGAAGGCAAGGCAATTTGCCAATAAGAAGAGATGCTTACGACAACTTTGTCCTGGTGACAAAGCATTTGTATTACTACCTTGTAGGGAAAACAGATTACTTATTTCTTGGAAAGGTCCGTACGATATAATATCGAAAATTTCCGATGTCGACTATATTGTCGATATTGATGGGAAGCATAAAACCTTCCACATCAATATGCTTACTGAATTCCATGAACGTCCGGATTATTTGCAACCCATTTTCCAAGCAACGGACAATTCTCCAGTACCACATGGTCATTACTCATCACTGTCCGTGATACAGGATGAGGAAACAAGTTTTTCAGATGTAAATCTTCCTCTTCCAATGATCCCACTTCATTCCAGTGAATCATGGAAGAACGTTACTGTCTCTCCTGATTTGTCTCTAGGAGAACAGCGACAAGTTTCAACTATGTTGCAAACATTTCAGGATGTACTCACTGACATCCCTGGACAAACTAATGTCATTCAACATGACATTGTGCTAACTGACCATACTCCTATTAGGGTTAGACCTTATCCTATACCTATACATTTCCAAGCACAGGTCGAGAAAGAGTTGGATGTGATGATAGATTTGAAAATAATCGAACCATCCACCTCTGCGTATTCTTCGCCGATGGTTATTGTGCGTAAAAAAGACAATAACATACGTCTTTGCGTTGACTATCGAAAATTGAATCAAGTAACGAAGTTCGATGCCGAACCTATGCCTTTACTGGAAGAGCTACTTACTCGACTCTCCAAATCTCATTTTTTCACTAAACTTGATTTGTCTAAGGGATATTGGCAAGTTCCTTTATCTGAACGCGCCAAACCTCTCACGGCTTTTTCAACACCTAGAGGTTTGTTCCAATGGAATTTTATGCCTTTCGGTCTTATGAACGCACCAGCTACGTTCGTACGCATGATGCGCCGAATCCTATCTTATCGGTCAGATGTCATTGCATATCTAGACGACATCTGTCTTTTCAGCGATACTTGGGAAGATCACTATTCAGGGTTAGATGAATTGCTGTCTACTTTGCGTGAGCACAACCTGACAGCGAAACCCTCTAAAGCCTATATTGGTTTTAGCGAAATTTCTTTCCTAGGCCACCGAGTTGGTCATGGTTTCCTAAAGACAGAGGACCATAATACTAGTAAGATACTTAACATCTCAATCCCTAAGACTAAAAAACAGGTGAGAAGTCTGTTAGGTCTTATTCAATTTTATGGCAGATTCATTCAGAATCTATCCTCTATCATGGCACCTCTCTCAACACTTCTAAAGAAAGGTTCGCCTAATGTGGTCCACTGGTCTCAGGAATGCCAATGCTCTCTGGATAAGATTAAAACACTGTTTTCAACACCACCTATTTTAGTGCTACCCACTAAAGATAAGACATTCGTTCTTCGTAGTGACGCTTCATCCACTGGGATTGGAGCGGCACTAATGCAAGAGTACTCTGGAACTCTGCATCCTGTAATGTATATTTCCAGAAAACTTAATGCGGCAGAAAGGAATTATTCGGTTTTAGACCGTGAGCTATTAGCTATGGTTTGGTCGATCCTCAAACTACAGAGATTCCTTCTAGGCGCACATTTCATAGTAGAAACAGACCAAAAAGCTCTTACTGCTATACAGAGTAAGAATTTGAAGAGCTCGAGGTCTACTCGATATGCAATTGCTCTTCAACCTTTTCATTTCTCTGTGCGAGCTATTCGGGGATCAGATAATGTGATGGCAGACATTCTGTCAAGATGCCCACATGATTCCACATAACTATTAGGGCTTAGACTTCTTGATATGTCTAGTTCTATAGTAGTTCCTTTTCTATATCATGATAGATACACATTTGTAATTTAATAATATAATGATTGTATCACTACATAGCGGTTCATGTATGTTTATTCACCGCTGTGCTTTGATGATTTTTACTTCATAAATCATAAATTTAAGATATCTAATACGTAGTGATGATATGAATTTTTTAGGCATTGTGTAATTGCCAGAATTGTATTATACTTTGATGACACCTTCCTGGAAAAATATACTTGTAGAGAAATAATTTCTCTCAGTTTATGAGACACATTCTCACCAGTCGCTCCATAAGTCGACTTAGCCTCATATTAGGCGTTATAGGTATTCCTGATATTTTCATCTGCGCATTATTCATGCGTTGTGAGCCTATTGTACGTTGCTCCTAGATGTATTTCAAAAAAAAAAAATGTTCCATTTTTTTTTTTCCCGGGAGGTGTGGTAAGACTGTTACGTGCAGTCTTTGATATCTTACAATATTATACATAGGTAATTTTTTAGTGCTTAAGGGAAAGTCATTATTGAGTTACTTCCCTTGAACTCCGCGGATAAATACATTTTACTGCGATTTATTCGTTGTTTGGGTAATAATAGATTGTTCTTGCTTCAGAATATCTATGGCCTGAATTTATGTGTATTGTTTGTCTGAGTAGGACAAGTCTGTCTTATATCTGTATATCTTTACATATCTAAGTCGAACTATATGTTCTGTTGTCTCTAGAGAGGTCAAAGGCTATTCGGCGGATGTGTGGCTTGAGTGGTGTGATTTGGCTTCGTCCTGATAGGGAATGTGTGTGTTTTGCTATGTCGGCTTGATGCCTTGAAAAAGTGATCTCAGTGGTTTTGGGGAAAGTGATAGTCGTCTAGACCTATCGTGTATGCTTTACCCCAGTGTTTTATTCATCTTGCCAAGGAATGGCAGTTTCATATTCCCTCTACCAAGGTAATCAAAGATACTCTTATGAACTCTCGATCGAAGCCACCATTGTCGATAATTACGATTTGAATGTTTAAGAGAATATATTTGACTCGATGAAAAACGACTTCGATTCCTAGCAGCACTATATTCTGTAGAATGCAGTCTATTGTTCATGACCAAATCTACAGAGCAACGAAATGTTGTATGAATGACTAACTTTAGAACAGATTCATTATCTGTATTCAAACGTGAGTGACAGTTCACGAGTGGAGCCATCTTGGAACCAAAACATGTAGGACTTTCAAGAAGAGAAAAGGGATGCCCGTATTATCGCTTGATCAGTCCAGAGATCACTGCTACACATGAGAACCCATTGTTAGCGGTTCAATATTATTATATGGAAAAATATGTGCTGAACATTATGTTGAAGAATCGTTGCTAAACGAGATTAGGTTTAGAAGTCATCTGAAATATTGTTTACAAGCTGACGTGCTCAGTCAGTGACGTCAGATGATATATGTATGGGCGATACTGAGTGCTTGGCTATTGACAGTCCATTATACCATTATTCTACATGAGTGCCCATGTAACATTGCAAGACCATTTGTCCACTGTACTATGATGTATTATGGCAACCTGTGATTTGTCACTATCTGTGCTGTCGAGTGTGTACGTCCAATTAAACTTTAGAAAAGGTACACAGTCGTTGGTGTCGATGACTTCCGGTCATACATGAGTGTGAGAAGAGAACATTTGTCAACAACACGAACCCTTATCATCATTCGCACATTATACACTCCATCCATGTCTACACAACACTGCGTAGGTCAAGTTGACATTCCATACACTACAGTGGGGCAGGCAACACCATAGGGATCTTGTCAACTGATGATGATAGACGCCTGTCTTCCCGCCTAGGAGTGTTCTGGTGTACTTTATCAACATATATTATATCCAACTACATATCAACTTTATCAGTGCTCTTCACCGATGAGTTCTGTAGCAATTTGCTTTACATCTTGAAGTGATTAAAATGGAATGTAGAACATCCAGGTCACACACAGAATGATGATACTACAAGCTGAAAAGAAGAGAACAAGTGGTAATCTTCAGACTCCGCACTAGCCACAACAGATTGAGATACCATCTATTCAGCAAGCTAAAGATAGGAACTACCGATCAGTGTAACTGTGGCACTGATAAAATGACTGCTGAACATCTGCTTCAAAGTTACCCCTTATATGTGGTACAGAGAAAGTGCATATGGCTAACGCCAGTTCTTTTCGTGGAAAAGCGTTACGGGGATTCAAATAGCCTCAAACTGACTACTGCTTTCTTTGAAAACATTCACGTGGACGTCTGAGAGTGTACGAAGAAGTGATTACCAGCTCCATTCAAAACTTTAAGAGTAGCATAGGGCAGGACAGTTGGAATGAAATATCTCAAGCCTACGCTGCACAAACACCTAGAAAGCGAAGAAAACAAGTCTTCAAAGACAGAAAGACACAACTGATTGACTGTATTGTCCAAACATCAAAGCAAGTTGTATATAAATCTTCCTTTCATTTGTTATTACCATAATTCTTCTTAACGTTGTTGTTGTTTAACTAGGGTTGCTGAGGTCGTTCCTCTGTTACAGCCAACGCCAAGTTAAAGAATTTGTATGTGTTCTGTAGTTGTTGAGTGGTGACGCATACGGTGTTTGTGAATGTTGGTGAGCCCTGCAATAGCTTTCTATTTTCTGTTGAGAGTCTAGGGCATGTGAGCATCAACTGTTGAACATCTCATATGAATGAGTACAGATGTGGCAATTAGGCTCACGTGAGTGGTTTAATTTCTTTCAGTGCATCTAGAATCTGGTGCGTTCTTGTTGGAGTATTGTCTTCAGCTCCACGTGGCGTAGAATGATGATGTTCTTCTTGGGGTTAAATTGCATAAAACTAAATTTTAATTTATTTTTTGTCTTTGAAATGAAAAATTCCTTCTCACCAGGCCGTCTTAAACCGTGTGATCCACGAAATCTCAGGAAATTCAAACCCCTGGAGCTATCCTTTCAGCATTACGTGGTAATTAGATTGATGGATCAGTTTTAGTATGAATATTAACTCTTTTTCTCCGACAATCCCCTTAAGATATCTGCCAGCCGAAGTCTTCCTGGACAGGTTATATGGGGGCACACATTTCATCATCATAATTTCATTTTCCTTATGGGGCAGGGTCCCCTTAGAACAATGATTTTTAACCCAGGGTTCGGCGGAACCTGGGGTTCCGTGAAGCGTCTTAAGGGGATGTGCGAGACCTCAAGATTAAATAAATAAAAGTTTGAAGTTATGAGGGAATTGTTAACCGGTTATTATCAATAATTGATTAGTTTCTGTGCACTTCCAAATTTCTGATTTCTTTATTCTGTGTCGACGAGAGGTGATGTCTTCAGAATGTTCTTTTTGTAAATTTAAAGCATACTTGCGCGACAAGACAGTGTTTAGTAAACATTTGTAAGTAGGTCCGTGGGTGTCATTGATAGTGATTTCATTCATTACCCTTCGGCTCAATAAAGAAACAGGCCGTCAACGAATTCAAAACAATTAATCTTGTCCAGTGCCATCCATTCTCGATCTTTCCATATCTTTTTCATCCCTTCTGTCTCAATTTTTCTGCTCCGTGTGTTTGCAGAATCCTTCTATATCTGTTACTATGAATGAAGATTCTAGAACAAGGACTGCCTTGTAAGGCTATCAGCAAGTTTCCGCAGTAGATGTTCTATACAACGCCAACGTCTTACGTCTTATTCCACTGGGACTGACAGTGATACATGTTACTAAGGTAAAGGTCAAAGAAACTGACCAAATAACGATCTCATAATCTTCGTCAGAGAATGAGGGGAAGAAAGAGGAAAATATAGATTATATATATTAGATTATATTAGATTAGACTAGACGAGACTAGACTAGATTAGATTAGTTTAGACTAGATTAGATTAAATTAGATTAGATTACATTAAATTAGATTACATTAGATTGTAATTTGATTAGATTAGACTCGATTGAAGTATATTAGATTATATTAGATTGACGTATGGATAGATGGATGGATGGATGGGTGGGTGGACGGATGAACATACAGCCTGACCGACCGACCGACCGACGGACGGACAGACAGACAAGCAGATAGATAGATAGATAGATAGATAGATAGATAGATAGATAGATAGATAGATAGATAGATAGATAGATAGATAGATAGATAGATAGATAGATAGATAGATAGATAGATAGATAGATAGATAGATAGATAGATAGATAGATGAAACGAACGAACGAACAAACGAACTTTACTTTCAAAGGGTTGAGAATTGGGCACGCAGGCCCGTCTGACATTCTGCTCTTCCTTTCTCTCACCTTTCATACTGAATTCATTTACTCCCATATGCATTTTACATAACAATGTCAAGGAATTCAACGTTGTAAAGATAGATAGATAGATAGATAGATAGATAGATAGATAGATAGATAGATAGATAGATAGATAGATAGATAGATAGATAGATAGATAGATAGATAGATAGATAGATAGATAGATAGATAGATAGATAGATAGATAGATAGATAGATAGATAGATAGACTGTCCGACCGACTGACCGACAGACTGACCCAGACAGAGAGGAAGAAAGCATCACGGCCTAGCAGCAAAATTTAGAGAACCATTATATCAATTATTCCGGTATAAGAAAATTATTAAAATAACGAATGTCTATTTTTAACCACGAATTCGTAAATATACATTCAAACAATGTACAGTACAGAGTACAGACAGAAACATGTAAGTGAATAAAGAAAGATGATCACCAACAATCAACATCAAACAAATAAAGAAACCAACACGACCTACAGCCGGTCATTGTCTTGCAGACTACAGGAAATAATCTATGTCAAATGTCCTCTTCATAGTCGAAATCTTTCATTTTTCTCACCATATTTACCATCTTTTGCCGTATACCCCTCAGAAATTTCAAAGACCAGTTATTAAATTTGGGATGTTCGCGCTGCAAACACTATGCTATTTCCGTATCATGTCTGCCCGGCCCCCGTGTTCTTTGCCACGGGTTACAGAAATGCAATGAAAATTTGGGACCTTTGGAGGAGCCATCGATTTTTGTCACAAATGATGATAATAATACAGCTTCGAGGAGGTGGCTTTCAAGCTAGAATATTTATTCATTATCTGTACATCTTTGGGTAGGGTTGAGGTTACATATTGTCGGTGCGGTTGTCGCGTTGTAATTCTAAAGTTACTTCCTGTTTTAAAATTGTTATTTCTTCGCTTTTATTAAACTAATTTATATCAAACAACGTTAGGATAAAGAGACTTGAATGTCATTTTATTACATTGAAGCTATGTCACATTAATATTATAGGTCAACGTAAAATTTGGCCTGTTTAGGACATTACTTTATATCGGATAGCAAATGTTTAGCTGTCTTTTGTAACGTCTATTTATTAGCCGTTTTAGTTTTTTTTCCTTACTTTGTTTTTGTCACGGGATTGCCTCCCCTTGCTTTGCAATAGTGGTCCACTAATGGTCACAACGCAAGCGTATCTAAAAGTAGGTCGTCCAAGGTATCTATCTTCGCGCAAGATTACTCTTGGCAAAGATATAGATAGAAGATGAATGTCGTTTCTACCTTAGGGGAGCCTTCACAAGAAATTCCCAGAAGTCAAGAACAAACGCTGTTTAAGGGCTGAGCAAATTTGTTAACTTATTATTAATAATAATAATATCCGTATTTTTGCTGTAACCTGTTATATAAAACTTAGCTCCAGATGAGTCCTACAGCTGTGGTTTCCATCACTTCTTTTTGGTGATGAGTACACTTCTCCACATAGTTCGTCCACTGTAGGCGGTTGGTGGTGATACTCTTCTCTCACACTAGTGGCGTAGGAACTTCAGTTCTTAAGTCTGATGTCTTGTAACCACGGACCCAAAATTTAGGGAATACACACTTCTCCTGGCGCAGATTAGAATGGACCCACAGCCCTGTATTTAGATGCTGTTCGAATCACTTAAGTCTGAGAAATTCCTCTTATGACGGGTGAAACACTTGGTCTGGCAATCTATAATTCCTCTTATGACGGGTGAAACACTTGGTCTTGAAATCTATAATTCCTCTTATGACTCCTTGTGATAAAATTCCCAAGTTTCCAGTCTTGTATTAAAATTGCGGGTTTATTTTTACTTCCAAAGTTGCCCAATACTCGCTCTGGTACTTATAGTTGTGGAATGGTAAGTCCTATCCTCTTTCCTCTGGCTTGTAGGAGGTGTTGAGTTGACGCTGCGATGCAGTCTGTCTGTGTGCTGTGACTCCGAGTTTGTTAGATTATATCTCACAATCCTAAGTTTCAAATCCCAGCTGTGTTTCCGCCGAAAGTTCCAATCAAATCATAGTAGATTCTGGTGAACCAATCCAATCTATCTAGCACTGTTTGGGTGGGGAAGTTTATCATTATGTGGTGAGTTGGGATTATATAAATATATTTATAGGGGACTTAGTGTACTGAATGAGATCATCTGTGAAGGTCTCTGTATCTAATAAGGTTGGTATGTTACAGAGAACCTTGCTTGCTACCACATTTCGACCTCAATCAGACTTATTCTTGAATTGTATGATGACTTCGTTTAATGTCTAGGGTTATGATAGTGATGAAGTGTAAGTTCACAACAACCAACAGACAGATAAACACCTACGTTAAGATTCACAACAATTTACAACACTATGACAATCACAAACACATAACACTCTAAAGATTTATCTTAAGTAAGTCAAGTGTTAAATTTCATATAATGTATTAGCTTTTTCAATATATACATATCCTAATCCTACTACAATGTGAATCAGGAATCACAATCAAATGTAAGCACAATGTTTATGTACAAGAATTTATACAAAAGATCTTTGTCCAGACATATAATAGTATTGTAATATAAGTGTAGTGTTGTGATGTATTATTATGAGGTAATACTGGCTTTTAGTGCTAGGTTGTTGTTTGTCATCACGACTTCATGTGTTTGTTACTGGTGGAAATAATATTAAAGGATTCACAGATTCTGTTTCTTTAAAATTTCTGTCCCTTTTATAATAAAGTTCAGTTCAGGGTTAGTTTATTCAAGGTTGGCCTTTACGTGCTGACATGCTCTTATCTCATAATGCAGCTGCAGGAAACCTGTATCCTCTGCTCGCCATGGAGTCTGCTGCCAACTTTCTGGATCACGCAGTACTCAGACCGGACGATGCAATATCACCATCTATACCACGGTCCCACAATTCGTAAGGAAAACACACTAAAGATGACTGGCACAGTTTGATCTGCGGTATGTCCAAGCTGTTATCATATATTTAATTTTGGATAACACTGCCTGATCTCATCTCTCAAAATGTTTAACGGTATGGCGTCCCCTCTAAGATTTCTTCTGCCAATATCCAGTGTATTGATCAATCGTTTTGAATATATTCAAAAGAGTACCCAGTCATTCCAACATTTTCATTCACTTCTACTCCGTTTCTAGGCATTTATTTGTTATTCATAGGTCACCCAATCCAATTTCTTTTAACTTCAAAGTTCAGCCAATGGCCTCCCACGTACTATCTTAGACTTTCTGTCACTACTATGTTTCGACTAAAGTCCGGGATTTCCATCCCAAGCAGATATGACCAAACCTGACAGTATCTCTGTTCTCTATATGTTTTATTACCAATATCTAATTATCTAATGGACTATTTAGATAATTTATTACATATTCCTAGTCCACTTGCCTTCCTGTACTCGAATATATGATTTTCAATGGGCTAAGTGGTGTAGTTAAGAATACGATTTTTTTTCGATGTTAAGTGTTTAATTT
This sequence comes from Oreohelix idahoensis, assembly GCA_024509875.1. Taxonomy (NCBI): domain Eukaryota; kingdom Metazoa; phylum Mollusca; class Gastropoda; order Stylommatophora; family Oreohelicidae; genus Oreohelix; species Oreohelix idahoensis. The sequence continues at coordinate 31,409 of JAMPIV010000194.1, forward strand.
CAACTACCACCTATTCAATCCTTAACGACTGTACTATCAGTATAAAGTCAGGAGCCCTACGTAAAAAATCAGGTTTCCTAATAAGAATTAAACCTGTTTTCAAAACCCAACATCGTATCGTTAGTTTTTTTCATCACTGTTTATTTGAAAAAAAATCAGGCCATGCCCACTGCGAGTTGGTTTATTTTTAGACACACAGCGAGTGGCTTGCGCTACTGTGTTCCATGGTCCGTCTACCTCTCTCTGCTTTTTTTTTCTTTTAAGCCCGTCTGTCTTTCCAAGGCTAACCTTGTGCGCGATTTTGCACTAGTGTTGGTTTTTAAAATCAAGGTCGTCTAAAAGATTTGTCTACACATTCTATTTTTAGAACTACGGTTATCGCCGTATTGTTAGGCTTAAGCATTTTATTTAGGAACGAACGAATTAGGACAAGTAGAAATCTTGTGTTAGCCATTACGGCGTTATACAACTAAGGCTTTATCTATACTAGGAAAGCACTGATCCTTCTCCATTCTTCTTCCTATCGTATTATTTCGTTCGGCTTTACCTTTATGTTCTAATTTATATATGGGTATTAGAATTTTTCACCACACATTACTCATCCCACGCGTATTTGAAAATATTAAATTTAATATACACGCGTGGCCTCTTACACAGTAATGTCATATCGTTACCTAAGACTTCCGGCGCATCTCTGTTTATCACCTTTATCTGCGTGCCTCCGCTAGACAGATGTCTGGTCAGACCTGTGGTGAAGTGGGATGTTATAAATACTTATAGGGAACTTAGTGTACTGACTGAGATCAGCTGTGAAGGTATCTATATCTATTAAGAGTAGTGTATTATAGATAACCTTACTTGCTACCACATATCTATATATCTCAGTCAGAATTATTCTGGAATAGTGTGATGCTACGTTATGTGTCTAGGGTATGAGTATGGTGAAGTGTAAGTCACAACAACAGACAGATAAACAATTTAATTTAATCCACTACGCTTAACAACACTGTGACACTCACATACATATAACATTCTATGAGAATATCTTAAAGAAGTCACTCGTAACGTTTCAAATAACAATATGTATTCATTACTGGCATGAATGAATATGTGTCCTGATTCAACTACAAGGGAACCAGGAATCACAATCAATTTAAATTACAAGTTATGTACAGAATGTATTTAATATGAATATTGTAGTGACATATATTATTACAAATGTTCTATGTGTGTCAGTTGTGTAGTAGTAAAATGAGGTAATACTGGTTTTGTTTTGTTCAAGCTCTGTTGGTATTTGTCATCATGACTTCAATAGTTTGTCTTTAGGGACTAGTATTGGAGATGTTCACAGTTCCTGATTTTAAGACAAGTAAATTCCCCTCTGAATGGTATTTTTAAAAAGTTATTTCAAGATGAGGGGACATAATGTTGAGCTCAGCTGGCCAACTCTGCTTATCTTGAGTGATGGCGGCAGGAGAGGACTCCTCTGCTCGAATTCTCTTCTGGGCTCTGGAGACACCTCACTGATAGCTAAAAGGACCAAGGAGTATGCTGTCCGACACTGGATTCAGCAAATCTCTGACCGGATGCTGCTCAGTACCATCAAGACCACTGTCCCTGAAATCAAGAAGGATGTACCTTCTACTTCATAACTAATTTATATTTTCTTTTTACACTGATCACAATACATCACAAACATTGCGTTCAGAGCGTTAGGCCAACAGTCAGCTTCATCTGAAATACTTTATTCCAGTATTACCCTTCTTAATGGTTACTACGCCTCTGCACTTCCAGCATTATTTCTTTCTAGTCAATCATCCAGGTGTCAGTGTACTGTTTGGCCATTCCATGCCGTTTTACTTCTCTCCGACACCCTCTGTTCAGGCTGGAGCATTTTAGGCTTTACCTCACGTTTGCCACTGAACTACACATATATATACAGGCATAAATCAACAATTCACATTCAATTTTCATTAAAAGATATTGAATGGTTCAAGCTTACCACAATTCATACGAATAAACACAGATACGTTGATTAGCAATGAATTCTGGCACAAACTGGCACAAATTTCCATCTGCTTATCTTCCAGGCTTTTATTGAGCAAAATTTAAGCTGGCTTCAACGCACTGATGCTTTATCAAGATCATTTAAACAAGTGGTCTCGAACTAACGCTCCCAAGTGTGTATATCAGCGAGACTGGCCAATGAGCCACGTTTCGACAAGTGTTTGAAAAAATGTTATCTTTTCCCGTCTCCCCTAACAACCAAGATAGTATTTATAGCCCGACCAATCGTGGTTAGGCTTTCATTTGTTGCGCTCCAATCAATTTGGAGTTTACATGGTAGGCTATTTCTGTAACGTAAATTTTTTTCAAACACGTTAAAAAAAAATCTTATGAGCAGAAATGATTTTATGCTGTCAGGCACCCCCAATATTTTATTTTGGGTATAATTTATTAATTCCTGGACTATTTGCGTAACGTTTTACATATTCTTTGTCAGCAAGCCCTAAGGAACCCAAAAATACTAATTTAAAGGAGCTACGTGGCTGCGTTCAAAATATGCAATTTCTTCTACCTCCTGTTTCGAAGATGTGCTGTCTGGGTACTGTTATGTTCTCAACCGTAAACCCATCTAATGTTGTCTTTTCTAATAAGAGTTTGTTATGATTTATAAACCTAACTCTGGGAAAGGGTAGTGTATTTTATCACTGTCCGTCTGAAAAAGTTAGTGCTTGTAGACTTACACGCGTGATGCCAGCATTTGTATATCGCGCGTCGCGTGTTGCATGCGTTCCTGATTTTCAGCCCTCCCCTCTCTCTTTATCCTTTTGTCCATCTGTTCGTTCCTTTTGGTAACGTAATATAATTAATGTTAGGATTAATTTAGGTCATTACGCAGTACGTCTCAATGTTTTTCTTAGAAATACAGCACACGTTTCATTGAAGAAGGCGGGTAATAATACAGTAAGCTTTACTATCAACGTGAAAGCGTTACAATTTGCAGACGAAGCAAAAAACAAGGGGGATTTCGAGTACATTCTTTGTGACAGCACTGTCATTTTACCATTGCTCTTCTCTTTATTAATTTTATTTGTTAGGCTTCATATTTACCTAATAATTTATATATGTGGATTAGAATATTTCATGACACCTCCCCTCTTAAAACAGACATTATATGTCAGTCCTTTATTCTATATACACATATAGAAATTTATTATTATTTCTGGGGTTTATGGTGATTCTCATCACACGGATGGCGGCTTAAAAAATCCGCTCCCAGATTGGTTTTTCCAGATATATATTCAATGCTAAAATTATATGGAGCCAGAAGCAAAGACCATCGGAGTAACCTAGAGTTCTCATGCTTAGCCTGTGCTAAAAACGATAAAGGTTTGTGGTCAGTTTGCAACTTAAATGCCTTCCCATATAGATAAATATTGAATTTCTTTATTGCCCATATTACTGCAAGACATTCTTTTTCGCTAGTTGAGTAGTTGATTTCAGCTTTATTCAACTTTCTGCTAGCATATGCCACTGGGCTTAATTCCCCATCCAATGCATCTGATTTCTGTAGTAAGTTGCACCTAACCCAATATTACTTGCATCCGTCCTTACTATGAATTCTTGACTTAAGTCAGGTAATTTCAAAATGGGTTTACTTGTGAGCTTTTCCTTCAATTCTTGGTAAGTCATTTCACATTGTGGTGTCCATGTAATGCGGTCTGGAAGTCCTTTACGTGTCAATTCCGTTAAAGGTGCACATATGGAATTAAAGTTTTTGATATACTTCTGGTAGAAACCACATAATGAGACAAAGGATCTCACGTCCTTCTTGGTTTGTGGTCTCGGGGCTTTCTGTAGTTTCTCTAAATTCTTTGGTCAGGGGTCATGTTTCCCTGATAAACTGTGTGTCCCAAAAATTCCAATTCTTTACATCCAACGCAACATTTGGTTGGTCGGGCTGTTAAATTTGCCTCCCTAAGTCGATCAAACAGCATGTTCAGAGAGTCAATGTTTCCTCAAATGTTTCTGTTGCTATAAGGATATCATCCATAAAATTTGTTATACAGGGATTATTCAGAGGATCCAATAATTTTCTCATCATTCTAGAGAAGACACTAGGCGCATTCTTCAATCCAAATGGCAATCTATTAAACTCATAGTGTCCTTCTGAGGTACTAAAACTAGGTATGGTCTAACCTCAGGCTTTACTGGAATCTGATAGTATCCTTTACTCAGATCCACTTTTGAGAAATATTTAGCTTTATTTAGTCTGGCAAACAGCTGATTTGTATCCGGCAATGGATCCACCTGTCCTTCTGTAATAGCATTCAGTCTCCTGTAATCTATACAGAGTCTATGTTCTCCAGAGGGCTTCCTTAAGAGTACCACCCCGGAACTATACGAAGACTCACTGTGCGAAATAATTCCTTCCTTCAACAGATAGTCTATCTCTTCCTTCAAAGCTTTTTCCTTAGCAAACGGAATCGAATATGGTTTCATACAGACAGGTGTGGAGTCTATGAGTTTCATATCATATTCCAATAGGTTTGTATGCCCTGGTCGGTCTGTTAACACCTCTGCATGATTATTTAGAACCTGTTGCACTCTCTCTTTCTGAGTTTTCGTTAAATGTGTACTGATTTTCACCTGTGCTGCTGTCTCACAGGGGTGTAATGGATATTCAAATGATGAAAGTGGTTCCTTTTTCATCTCCATGGCGATGGACAAGGTCAACAAGTGTGTCTCTTCCTGATGTTCTCTTTCCAAATATTTCTTCAGGAGATTCACATGATAGATTTTTTCTTTCCCCTTCTTATCTATCTTATAATTTGTTCTAGACACCTTCTCTAGAACTGTATATGGACCCTGCCATCAAATTTGTAACTTATTCTGACTCCCGGGCAAAAGAAGCAGTACCTTCTCTCCCACAGCCAAATTTCTGTCTTTCGCCTTCCTGTTATAATAGGCAGCATGTTTCTTCCTGGCTTGTTTCAAATTTTCATTGGCAAGTTTCCAGCCAGTTTTCAACCGAGTGGTCAGCTCATTCACATATTGGTATGAAGATGTAATGTTTTCCTCTGCCTTTTCATCAGTCCACGTTCTTAACAAAGCTACATATGACCTTTAATTGTGTGGACCTATTTGTCCATGCACCGGTATGGTCTCTTCCACTCGAAGCTTTATAGTGATGATTTTTCCTCCCAGAATTCTCATTCACAAAACGACCGCTACCAATTTTTCTTTTGGGGCTGTCTCCCCTCTTAAAATTCTTGATGAGAGATTTCCTCTCTACATCTTCTTCCTCCAGTTTGTTTAAGTCCGATTGAGGGATTTTCGGCTTATCCTGGGGTAAGACATCTTTTTGCACTCTCCGCATAGTGGCCATTGTAAAACAGTTAAGTGAAGCTTGTCCGTGAAAAGGGGCTTCCCATTTCATTTGGTCCACTTTATCAAATCTATATCTCTTTTTATTATCAGGCCTAATTTTGCCTCGGGGCGTGTCCAGGTCCTGATCCATGTTCCCACTTGTGGGTGTTCCCTCATGTGCTATACTACACCTTTCTACAAAATTTTCAATGTCCCATCTTGCTTTGGGCCAATAATAATTGTGAGCCACCTTTTGAATGATGGTACCTATTTTCTCATGGTCCCCATCTGGTTTCACATGTAGGCTCCTTATTAAGTCTGTCCTATATCTTTTTGGAAGAACCAGCTGTCCGTGACCATTGGATCTAGCTCCAGTCTTCCTATACATCAACTTGTTTTTCATGTAAAAATCTCCCTTGCCTGGAGTTGTATGACAAGTGACAATTTTCTGAAACAAGGCTTGAGTGTTTTATCCCCAGCCTGTGCCTTCCTCATCTCTTCTGGAGTGGTATCTAACATAATATCCTCCTCCTGTCTTGAGGTCGACCTGACCTGAAGGGTTGCCATATACACAGGTTTCCTTCTGCAACGGTCAGTGTCATGATTGTCCATCTGACAATTTTTACACCACCTTTTTCCTTGGTTGAAAGATTTTCTTTCATTATATTTCCTTTCATCGAATTGTGGGAATTTATTTTTATTTTCATACCGTGGCCTATCAAATTGGTGCTTACCTTTATTTTGATCCTTAGGATCAAATTTATTAAAGTTCTGTGATGCCCTAAAGTTATCCACTTGTTTCTTTTTATTACCTGTTACCTCTGCTTGAGCTGCTTGATACCTTTCAGCAACATTTAGCAACTCACCCAGCCTCTCTGCACCTTGTTCCATGAGAAACTTTCTCAGGTCTGGAGCCATGGACTCTCTTAATTGCTCTATAAGGACCATTTCCTTAAGATCTTGGGTTTTCCCCAGAGAAGTCCATTTCTCCAAGTATGTCTCTATTCGTGCAGAGAACTGGTGATAGGTTTCACCTGACAGTAGTTTAGCATTCCTAAATTTTTTCCTGTAAAACTCTGCATTCTTTTCATACCTTAACAAAAGAGCCTGCTTTAGCATGTCATAATTTTCCTGATCACCTCTGCTCATTTTTGCAAAAACTTCATAAGCTGCCCCACGAAGTCCCTGAGATAACTTTAAGCTCCACCTTTCTCTCTCTAACCCATACGTGGTAGCTAATAGTTCGTACCTATTTATATAGCTCTCAATATCATCGTCTTTCTCAACAAAATGATCTAAATGAAAGTTCATAGCTGAGGTCGAGGCTCCCTGAGTAACCGTAGCATCAGAGGCAAAGGGACTGGCACCATTTTCAGGAGCATGGCCTTGAAACTCAAACTCCCTTAGTCGTAACTCATGTTCCCTTTGTAATCTCTTCTCCTCCTTTTCTGCTTCCCTCTCTGCAGCTAATCTCTTCTCTTCTCTTTCTGCAGCTAATTTCTTCTCTTCTCTTTCTGCAGCTAATTTCTTCTCTTCTCTTTCTGCAGCTAATTTCTTCTCTTCTCTTTCTGCAGCTAATTTCTTCTCTTCTCTTTCTGCAGCTAATCTTTTGTCTTCTCTTTCTGCTTCCAATTTCTTAGCCTCTTTGTCAGCCTCAATCTGCAACCTCTTAGTCTCAGCCTCAGCTTCAAATTGTAACTTCTTAATTTCCCTTTCAGCCTCTAACCTTCTTTCGGCTTCTTTTTCTAATCTTCTTTCTTCGCGTTCAATAAATTTGTCACATTCCGTTGTGACATAGGCAACCATAACTTGCCCATCTAATCCTAACTCTTTTGCAGTCTGACCCGCAGCAGATCGAAATTTGGCCAGGTCCGCCATTGTCTATCAGGTAAATTTTTATAATGTCTACCCAACAATTCAATTTCTAACTATATATCTAATGGACAACACAGGCACCGTGAGCTCAACCTTATTTAATTCCACCCAAGGATACCTTTTAATTCTTATATTCCCTGAAGTGAATTACCCCCCAATATTTTTTAATAGTTAAAGATTCAAAATCCCAAGAGCGAGACCCCAATATATGTGGTGAAGTGGGATGTTATAAATACTTATAGGGAACTTAGTGTACTGACTGAGATCAGCTGTGAAGGTATCTATATCTATTAAGAGTAGTGTATTATAGATAACCTTACTTGCTACCACATATCTATATATCTCAGTCAGAATTATTCTGGAATAGTGTGATGCTACGTTATGTGTCTAGGGTATGTGTATGATGAAGTGTAAGTCACAACATCAGACAGATAAACAATTTAATTTAATCCACTACTCTTAACAACACTGTGACACTCACATACATATAACATTCTATGAGAATATCTTAAAGAAGTCACTCGTAACGTTTCAAATAACAATATGTATTCATTACTGGCATGAATGAATATGTGTCCTGATTCAACTACAAGGGAACCAGGAATCACAATCAATTTAAATTACAAGTTATGTACAGAATGTATTTAATATGAATATTGTAGTGACATATATTATTACAAATGTTCTATGTGTGTCAGTTGTGTAGTAGTAAAATGAGGTAATACTGGTTTTGTTTTGTTTAAGCTCTGTTGGTATTTGTCATCATGACTTCAATAGTTTGTCTTTAGGGACTAGTATTGGAGATGTTCACAGTTCCTGATTTTAAGACAAGTAAATTCCCCTCTGAATGGTATTTTTATAAAGTTATTTCAAGATGAGGGGACATAATGTTGAGCTCAGCTGGCCAACTCTGCTTATCTTGAGTGATGGCGGCAGGAGAGGCCTCCTCTGCTCGAATTCTCCTCTGGGCTCAGGAGACACCTCACTGATAGCTAAAAAGACCAAGGAGTATGCTGTCCGACACTGGATTCAGCAAATCTCTGACCAGGTGCTGCTCAGTACCATCAAGACCACTGTCCCTGAATTCAAGAAGGATGTACCTTCTACTTCATAACTAATTTATATTTTCTTTTTACACTGATCACAATACATCACAAACATTGCGTTCAGAGCGTTAGGCCAACAGTCAGCTTCATCTGAAATACTTTATTCCAGTATTACCCTTCTTAATGGTTACTACGCCTCTGCACTTCCAGCATTATTTCTTTCTATTCAATCATCCAGGTGTCAGTGTACTGTTTGGCCATTCCATGCCGTTTTACTTCTCTCCGACACCCTCTGTTCAGGCTGGAGCATTTTAGGCTTTACCTCACGTTTGCCACTGAACTACACATATATATACAGGCATAAATCAACAATTCACATTCAATTTTCATTAAAAGATATGAAATGGTTCAAGCTTACCACAATTCATACGAATAACACAGATACGTGATTAGCAATGAATTCTGGCACAAACTGGCACAAACTTCCATCTGCCTATGTTCCAGGCTTTTATTGAGCCAAATATATGCTGGCTTCAACGCACTGATGCTTTATCAAGTGTATTTAAACAAGTGGTTTCGAACTAACGCTCCCAAGTGTGTATATCAGCGAGACTGGCCAATGAGCCACGTTTCGACAAGTGTTTGAAAAAAATGTTATCTTTTCCCGTCTCCCCTAACAACCAAGATAGTATTTATAGCCCGACCAATCGTGGTTAGGCTTTCATTTGTTGCGCTCCAATCAATTTGGAGTTTACATGGTAGGCTATTTCTGTAACGTAAATTTTTTTCAAACACGTTAAAAAAAAATCTTATGAGCAGAAATGATTTTATGCTGTCAGGCAACCCCAATATTTTATTTTGGGTATAATTTATTAATTCCTGGACTATTTGCGTAACGTTTTACATATTAGTTGTCAGCAAGCCCTAAGGAACCCAAAAATACTAATTTAAAGGAGCTACGTGGCTGCGTTCAAAATATGCAATTTCTTCTACCTCCTGTTTCGAAGATGTGCTGTCTGGGTACTGTTATGTTCTCAACCGTAAACCCATCTAATGTTGTCTTTTCTAATAAGAGTTTGTTATGATTTATAAACCTAACTCTGGGAAAGGGTAGTGTATTTTATCACTGTCCGTCTGAAAAAGTTAGTGCTTGTAGACTTACACGCGTGATGCCAGCATTTGTATATCGCGCGTCGCGTGTTGCATGCGTTCCTGATTTTCAGCCCTCCCCTCTCGCTATCCTTTGTCCATCTGTTCGTTCGTTTTGGTAACGTAATATAATTAATGTTAGGATTAATTTAGGTCATTACGCAGGGCCTCTCAATGCTTTTCCAAGAAATACAGCACACGTTCATTGAAGAAAGCGGGTAATAATACAGTAAGCTTTTATATCAACGTGAAAGCGTTACAATTTGCAGACGAAGCAGAAAACAAGGGGGATTTCGAGTACATTCTTTGTGACAGCACTGTCATCTTACCATTGCTCTTCTCTTTATTAATTTTATTTGTTAGGCTTCATATTTACCTAATAATTTATATATGTGGATTAGAATATTTCATGACAGACGCGTATGGTGCTTCTTCATCGTATCAAATTATCAGCTGGCCGTGTCACCAAACCTGGCGAAGATCGTAACAAAAAGTGGAGTGAAACAATAAGAAACTCATTATACTTTAGCAAATAGCCATAAGGGTTGGCGTTTAGAGAATTCACCATGCAATGTTCCAGCATAGTGAGACAGTGAAAATAAACAATGAAAAGGCATGATTTATGCCAAATAAAAAGAAAAATTGAAGAAAAATTAAGATAAAAAGAAATGATACACCGCCGGGCTGAAGGTGTGAGAGATCACACAAAAGAGATGTTCAGTACGTTTTGTCACAGTTTTCAGAAGACTACTCATCTTTTGTCAACGTTTTCTCAAATCTTACAGTCTCTTGCCCTTGTTTTAGATCACGCAATGAGGATCTCATCACAATGCATGAACTATGTAGCACCGGCGAGAATCCAAATGTGTGTATATAGGAATCACACATTCTATAAATATTTTTGTGGTAAGTAGGTTTCTAGTTTTTAAATGTTGCCAGGGCTGCGACCTTATGGCCTGCTCTTTACGATTTCCAACTGCCGTGGAATTTTTAACGTGCGCAACTTCCACAAGGGATCTCTTATTTGTTCGCCCTAAGTCGCGAAGGCTAGACATCCTATCTCACTACCCAAGAGACCTGAGGAAGTATAACATCATTAAGACCAGACATTAATAGTTGATTTAATGATTATAGAGAGACGTGCACACGTATGAATCAGTTATCTGAAATATGTATACAACAGCGCTCCTTAAGTAATTATATTTACTGAATAACTCGGAGGCTCCGAACGAGTAAATATATTTTTATCTTCACAGAAGGGGCGGGCAGATAAAAAGTTCATGACTGCTTTGACAAATTCAGCATTGTGCTTGATTTCTGAAAAAATCTTATGAAGACTTCTTAAAATAGAAGCAACATTCTTCTATTTACAACTCTGCCAAGAGTAACTTTGAGTGAAGGTCATTGTATACTCTAAATTGTGGCCATTGTTGGACCATCACTGCAGAGCACGTGAGGCAATCATGTGATAAACACATAAACCAGTTAGTATCAGACCTCAAAATGACATCATGCTATAGTTTTCGCTGTCTTCTCCTCTCTTTCATTGCTCCTCCCTCTGTCTTCTCCTCTTTGCGTGTTTTTCTTTCTCTGTCTTCGCCTTTCTGGGTTTACTCCTAACTATGTATTCTCCTGTTTGTGTGTTTTTCTTTATGTGTCTTTTGCTCTCTGGCTTCTATTCTCTGTATGTCCGTCCTTGTCTCTGTGTTGTTTCTTCCTCCGTCTTCTCCACTCGCAGCGTCCTCCTCTCTATCTGTCCTTAACTCTGGTTTCTCCATTCTGTGTTTTATCTCTTTATGTCCTCTCTGTATGCCATTCTATTTGTGTCCTGTCCTCTCTGTTTTCATCTCTGTGCTTCCATCTGTCCTTTTGTCTGCTGTCCTCCCCTCGATGTGTCTACCTGTCTATGTATCCTCCTTTCAAGGTGCCCTCCTGTCTTTCTAACTCTCCCTATCGCTTGTCATCTTTTTACCCAGACACTGCCTCACACCACCGACACCGCCACCACATACATTAGTTTACGCGTGAACTGATAACACAGAGGCGCATCCTTAAAACACAGACAAACTCAGGGTCTCCGGATCATTATTTTTGACTAGTGGATGACTATCCACCACAACACTTATCGCTGGTCTCTCCTCGCCTATGGTGTCACCCATGGTGCCACAGTTTTTACTCTAAGCATCTTCTCACCATCTTAACAATTGTTTCCATGTCTGCTACAAATATATCGCAACTCCATTTTAGGCCTGGGATTGCCAAACATACGTTCTGTCCGACTTCAATACTTTGGGGGATATCGGTTGGAAAATTAGACCTTGGCGGAAACACGTGATTACGCCCATAAGGAGGAATCCTTGCAGACACTTATTTTTTTCAAAGGCCGTAGTTCTTAAGCATAACAAAATCGTTTCTCAGGCCAGTTTAGTCGATTTTTCTTGGCGCGTCGTTGCATTAGGAAGTAGATGGAAAGAAAATTAATCAAGTCCGACACAAAAGTAAGAATCACCATATTACTAATCATCTAAGTAAAATATACGGTAACGAACAATTAAAAATCCCGTCAGCTTTTCAAGAACTTACAGAAACGATGCTCATTGCACCGTGAAAGCTAAATGAACACCCATTAAAAGAACACTCAAGCCAGTCAAGTTTTTCATGGTGCATTGACCATCATCTTCTTCTTTGATCCTTAGCCGCCGACTGTCAAAGCAGTTAGTGGCCATCACGCCTGGTGGCGTCTTGTAGGGCAGCAGCAAACTGCTTCCACTTTGCTTGGTCGGCGACCATCCTTCGTACAGTACCCCAGCTCTGGTTCATTCTTTGCATCTTGGCCTTCACAGTTCTCCGTCAAGTTATTTTTGGTCGGCCTCTCTTTCGCTTTCCTTCGGGGGTCCATAGCACAGCTGTTCTGGTGATGGCATCGGGGTCTCTTCTGACCCAACTCCAGCGTCTGCCAGCAATGATGGTGTACATGTTCTCTTGGTTACTTCGAGTAAGTAGTTCTTGGTTAGTGATAGTATTCGGCCAAAAGATTCCGAGAATTTACCTTAGGCACATTGTGTGGAAGGAGGACAGTTTCGACATTTCCTTCTCTGTTACTCTCCAGCATTCCGCACCATAGAGAAGCACAGAAAGTACACAGCTCTCATATAATCTTAATTTGGTGTTTGTGCTGTACTGGGAAGACTTCAGATGTTAGTTGAAGAGAATTACCAGGAATGAAATCACGACAGCTGACATGACGGTTTAGCGACATGACGCTGCCGGCTTGCAGGTTTCCTGCTAGACTAAGTTGGTTTACAATCCACGGCACGTGCTGTATCTCTGTGTGTCGCTTTGTGATTTAGTGAATTATATAAACTCTTTACAACTATTATTTTCTTTTATTGTTGTCAATATCATATAAAATTAATTAATAATGGCAGATGAAAGTGAAAAGAGAAGTCGTACGGCAATTACATTAGATAGAAAAAAAAAATTCAAATTACGAAATTTAGTGATGACGGTGTATCAAGGAGTGAAATAGACTGAATGCTAACTTACCTCGCACTACTGTTGCAACTATCGTTAAAAAAAAGAAAAATTATTGATGCAATTAAAAGTGCAACTCCAGTTAACACTACAGTCATTCAGATACGTGATAAGGTTGCTGATGATTTGGTGACACTGTTAATGGTGGGGATATACGAACGAACGAACGAACGAACTTTATTTTCGAAGGGTAAAGAATTGGGCGCGCAGGCCCGTCTAACATTCTGCGTCTAACATTCATAACGATCAAACTAGTCGATATGATCCATCAAGCCTGGCCATATCGCATACGTACAGTACTTACTTTAATTATAAATGCTTTATTTACGTCAGTTATGCAGTCATATGACGATCGAAGTACAGTCAGTACATGCACCGTCAAGAGAAAAGGCAATGATTCGTTTTACGACGAAATTCGCTTTAAGACAACAAGCTCGAACTTGACATGTCGTAACAGCGGGGTATACCTGTATCTGTACGCCAGGTTCAAATGTCACAACTGTTATTGCCTAGAATGCATTAAACGTATTATTAAATGTGTCACTATAATTACCAGGTAACAAGAAAGTAGTCACCTTGCCTACACTGACCCAGGCAGGGGGAAGTGTTGGAGACTTTACCTTACTAGGTCCAGCTTTATGAGCTGAGATGACAGTTCCCTTCCTCACTGCCTTTGCCTTCCCTAAATCAATAGCAGATTAAGGTACCCGTTTACAGTTGGGTAGACAGGAGCGTGACGTCACCAGGTTTCGAACCCGGTAACGTTGCTGCGAAAGGTAAGTGTCTAACCACTCTGCCAATCGGACACTCATAAATGCCTATTTTCATCACTCCTATAAAAACAAAGATTTGCATTCGCTGGTTCACCTCAATTTTGTGTCTGTGGATCATTATTTATGTACGAGATCTCGCTTTCTAACGCGATGAGACAAGTTGCATAATTCTATCTTGCCGTCTGCAGTGAGAGCATTGTTAAGTAAGTTAGTGTCCAGCAGATATTTCCTGTGTGCGCGCCGGAGATATTTATCGGCGGAATATTGGCAACAGCTCTGCACTTTAACATTTCAAGTTTCCGTAAATTTGTTTCGTTGTTTTGTGTCAAAATTATATTATTATAAATGCATTTATGAAGAAGTTCAAAACTAGGATGTAAAGAAACGATACAACATTTGAGTTTGTTCATCATGGGCGTCTATGATACATTACGTTGGCTTGAAGAAAAGTATTTTTCATTCTGATTTTCTGTAATTCATCATCATCATGACGCCCCTTTTTGGTCCATACAGAGCATAGAGTCACCACTGCAGCAGACTCCACCCTGCAGACAGACTCTGCACCAGAACATCCCCGTGTTCTTGCAGTTGTGGATTCAGTAGCTTTTTGTTTTACATGATGAGTTTTCTAGCCCCCTGCTCAACCTTATATTAGTCGTCTCTTACGGTATTTCTATATATATAATGTTATTACCAAGATATCTGATAAATGTATAATGTTACTATAAGGATATCTGCTAAATCTTTAATGTTACTATAAGGATATCTGATAAGTGTACAATGTTACTATAAGGATATCTGATAGTTATATAATGTTACTATAAGGAGTTCTGCTAAATCTATAATGTTACTGTAAGGATATCTAATAAATCATTAATGTTACAATAAGTAAATCTGATAGTTGTATAATGTTACAATAACGATATCTGCTAAATCTATAATGTTACTATAAGGTCTAACTGTTAAATCTATATAAGGATATTTACTAAATGTATAATGTTACTTTAAGAACGTTTGTTGGATACCTGTTGCTATAATTAAACAAATGTTACATTACTAATTTTTAAAAAAGAGCAGGGGTGTTCTTCTTCTTCTTCCTCGTTCGTCCTGAAAAGGACGTTGGTTGCGTTGTGTCTGTTTACAGCGGAGCTCAGATATCTGAGGCTTTCGGCCGGCACATCCGACTTCAGCACGGCAATTTTTTTGGGACCGGGTTTGCCTTCCCTCTTCGATCCCTACTCTCTCAGCCAGACTGCAGTGATGCAGCCTGTTTCCAGGACCACCACGTGGAGATGGAGTAGGGTCTTCGTCAGCTCTGGTTCGCTGACCCTGACGCAAGCAGTCAAGCTATGGGTCGCTGACTGCATTCTCTATTGCTGCGTCTTTGGCAGCAGGGGTGTAACCTTTCTTGTGTCAAGGACCTTTTTGATTGTCGGTGAAAGTTACGGACCCCTGCTCAGAAAAGAAAAACGTTCGTCGACACAGAATGATAATTTCTGCTTACAAGTAATACATTTTTATTACAAATAAAAATCATCAATCTTACACGCAGAGGGCACCGAAAAAAAAATATTAAATTAATAAATAACAAACAATCTGTTAAAACACTATGTTTATTAAAATGCTAATATCTATACTAATTTTCTGAGTAAAAATTGTGGTGAAAAAAATGTACATTTTTAGGTTATATAACCCCCCCCCCCCCCCCCACCCCCTCTGAATCAATTCATGGACCCCACTAAGGGGTCCGTGGAGCACAGGGTAAGAAACCCTGCAATAGAGGCATTAGTTAAATGTATTTAATTCCTAAAAGAGAAATGTGCCCGTTCTCTGGTACTATTAGATGAGATAAATAACAAGCAAGTCCAAAGGAAATACTGCTAAAGGGGAGTAAAGTGTTAGAGATTTCACTATGCTAGACCGTAGCTTCAATAGCTTGCACTACCACTTTTTCCTCTAACTGAAGAGAAGAGTCATGTACCAATTTATCGCTGGGTTGAGTTGAGCGTGATACTTCTGGGTTTCGAACCCGACAACGTTGCCTCGACATGAAAATACTCACTGGAAGAGGCAAAGTGAAAAATAATTGTGTTTTAAGTTAACGGGAAGGATACTAATGTTTGAACCACATATCCAGACTACAAAGTATTTAATATTTAGTGGTATTTCATTTTTTTAAATATATAAAAAAGCAAGAATATTAATAGAAAGAGCTATACAAGTAAAACAGATGTTTCCTTGTGCTTTATAGAGTATACCAAGGCATTTGACAAAGTGAAACATGAGGAAATTATCAAAATGTTAGAAAGTTTCAACATTCATGGTAAAGACTAGAGGATAATACAGAATACGTACTGGCAACAAACAGCAGATGTAAGAATTAGCAGCCAAATAGGAACGTTTCAGCAACTACAATTGAGGTGTCAGGTAGGGCTGTGTGCTGTCACGTGATCTGTTCAATCTATCTGTACAGTGAAAGTATAATAAGATCACTGGTGGACATGTCAGGAGTATCCGTTGAAGGACGTAATATAAACAACTTGATATACGCTGATGATACAGTCTTCATAGCAACAAGTGAAGAGATGTTATAAGAAATGGTTGATATTATTGTGACATAAAGTGAAAATAAAGACCTCAGTCCTCCTAACAGCAAAAAGACAAAAATAGTCGTCGTCTCAAAGAAAATTGCTTCACAAGAATGCACTATCAAAGTAAATGGAACAGCTTTAAAACAGGTCAATAGATTCAAAAAACCTGGGCACATTAATAGCTCCGGCAAAAACAGCATTCTATAAATGAAGAGTATTTAATGTAATAATTCTTTGTCAATGGAAGTAAAAAGAGAGTTATGCCGTGTTATATAGAACCAATTCTTCTTCTTCTTCGTTCACCCTCAGATGTCAACTTGAATAAGTTCAAAGTTCACCCTCAGATGTCAACTTGAATAAGTTCAAAGTTCACCCTCAGATGTCAACTTGAATAAGTTTAAAGTTCACCCTCAGATGTCAACTTGAATAAGTTCAAAGAAAGCAGTGGTCAGCCTGAGGCTGTTGATATCTCCGTAGATTTTCTCCAGGAATGGTACTGGTGATGGCCATATGCGTTTTCTCTGTTCCTCCTATGTTGGGCACCTTTGAAGCAAATGTTCGGCAGTCATTTTATCGGTGCCACGGTTACACTGATCGGTAGTTCCTATCTTTAGTTTGTTGAATAGATGGTATCTCAATCTGTTATGACCTGTGCGAAGTCTGAAGATTACCACTTGTTCACTTCTGCTGAGCTGGTAATACGGATCATTTTTTGTGTGGCATGGATGCTCTTCTTCCCACTTGTGCCTGTACCTGCCCTTGATAAAACTCTTGGCCTCCTCATAAGTTATGTTTGTGTCAAAGGAAGCTTTTCCCCTTCTTTTTCGATATGGCTATTTAATATGGAAGAGATATAGACATTCATTCATTTGTGTATGAAAATGCTGTCTATGGTAAAAGCGAGAGAATCCATGTTTGATTCACACTTTTGATTATAGGAGTAATCGTTCTGGATATTGATCCGGCGCAAGGATATTGCTCTTATATTTGTACTTATTTTTAGGGCCAGAAAATAGATTAATTTGCTTATTATGTTTATGGCCTGAATTCATATGTATTACATATTATTAGTACAAGTAGAATCAGTCCTATATTGTATATTTTGGATGGGTAGGCGGGACTAGATTCTTGTTATTCCGGTCTAGCGGAAGTATGAGTTGTCTTGACAAGTCGTGATGAGTTCCGATGTACCGTGATAATGGCGGGTACGCACTTTTCAAAGGGCTGGTAGATTCTTAAGGAAATATGATTCATGAAGTGGTTTTCTTCTAAAGGAGATGGTATCTCTACTATAGTTTATGTTAGAGACTCTCCTAAGGTACGGTACAATGTATAATTCGGACTCCATGTATTGCCAGACCCTATTTTGATGATCTCATGTCGATTCGACCTAGATGGAACATTGTGCTTCGTATCGCTAGGGTCGTGTTTTGTATCGACAAAGATGACAGACTTTCCTACAGCGGTTATGGCTACGTGAACTAACCTGATCACCGTAGAGCTGTATGGGAACATTTATGAAATCATTTATATACCCATTATCAATTAACTCTGGCTTATATTCTCCTTCCTATGAATGAGTGAACGACAACTCAGGGAGGCGGCCATGTTAGATTTCGGTCATCATATGTTTTGATCACTGCCAAGAGAACAGATTATTTATCCTATTATCGGACAGTGACAGGGAGATCTCAATCTTGCTAGAAACCCCTCTTTCGTGGTTTCATAATATATGCTACAAACTATGGACGTCAAGTAACTTTAGTTATTTACCGATCTGCCTTCACTGACGCGTTTAGTCAGATAGGGGATGCGGCCATAATGTATCATGACAATTGAACTTTTGATGTACTGCCCATTATTTCTGAATGTGTCATGACTTCAGATCTGCTATGTATACCTACAAATTGATATGTCAACATACCATGATGTACTCGTATGTCCCAGTGTGTACGTCTGAATAAATTGAGTAAACAAAGATTCCAGCAGTCTGCATTGGTGCCTTGTAGACACAAGTGTATGAGTGGTTATATTGGTCAGCACACGAACAGTACACCATTCGCGGTAATCACACTCTACACTTCTACTTCATACATACACCATCCTGCGTCGGTTGGAGTGACCAAGTTTAGGGCCTGCTTCCCCTGGAGCCTTTGCCTTCCCTAACTCAGGACTAGGGTGAGTTACCCATTTACAGCTGGGTAGACTGGGGCATGCCTGATCTCAACAACACACCACTCTTCCTTACAGAGCATACAGACTGACACTTTACAGAGTGGGAAATAAACAAATAATGAAGAAAGAAACTTTACAGTGGCGAGCCAGATTCCTGGGTCCAGCTTACGCATTTTTGTGTTGAGAATCACAGTTTACAGCTGAAAGAACATTTGTTTGAACACATCAACACCAGTAGGACAGCTATACAGTCGATGTCAGCTTGACCTGTATTACCGATAGGATGCTGTATCTAGGTCAGCGCTTGTTGACAGTTTTTCGCTGTACAGACAGTATTACACAGGACAGTGGTATCAAGTGTAGAAAATATCTGGAGCAGTATTGTTGACATTTCTCAACGTACAGAAGAATCACAGTGTTGTTAAACATAAAGTGCATAGTTCATCGTTGGATCTTCATATGCTCTACAGAGAAAAATTGACAGTGTAATAGTTTAAAATTAAATCTATTACTGAATAAAGTGGCAAGTTATTATTATTTAAATAAACTGTGCCTGCTTTACAACACTATACCTGCAACACATTCCATTCATGATATAAATTATATTGTATGCTATAATGCTATTTATTTATGTTTACATGTTATTTGTTATGTGGTAAATTAGTTTATGTTCTGTGTGACTAGTACAAGGTATGCCGAGTGACATTGGTCTGGTACTAGTATTCTATAGGTACACATTTTCTTAATTGGAAATTTGTTAGCAACAATTTGCTGCTATTTCTGTTAGTTGTGATGAGGTGTTCTTTTCTTCGTTGTTTTTGTTAATAATTTTGTGTTCCTTAGTTTTGTTTGATTTGTTTGCATTTGTTGGTCTAATCTTTTCTATTTTTGATTTCTTTACACCCTTATGTTTATACACTGTGGCGTTATTTGTCTTGTTATCTTATTGCAGTTATCATCACGGATTCTGTGATCATTTTTTTCATTTCTCCTATTTAATTTAATTTGATCTCTGCAAATGTTTTCAGATTGTCTTTTCTTGTTTGTCCTTTGTAATGTCTTTAGTTGACATATGACACAGGAGTTATAGTGGTATACACTGATAGTATAGTACAGATCAGTACTTTATGATTATTTTCCACAGGTACCCAAGTGATCTTTGATTACATTGAGGTATACAAGACCTTTGTAAGGCTTGTCTCCCACAGTATTTGAGATACAGTTATTGTTGTCCACAGGTACTCAAGTTATCATTGGTTATTATAAACCATACAAGTTTGGACTAAGACTAAGTCTATGGTATAGACTTGTCTCCCATTAAAGTGAAAGAGGGTAATTTATTTACTTTTTCAGGTTTCTGATTTAAGAAGACAATATGTCTACATTAGATTATTTTATTGCACAAGGAAAATCTCTTGATAAGACTGGAAAAGACTTAGAACAATGGGCTGTTGCTCAATATGACAAAGCATTAGCTGCTGAAGAGAGAAAAGCTGCTGCTGAAGAAAAAAAAGCTCTGGCTGAAGAAAAAAGATTAGAAAGAGAAGCTGCTGCTGAAGAAAAAAAAGCTGCTGCTGAAGAAAAAAAAGCTCTGGCTGAAGAAAAAAGATTAGAAAGAGAAGCTGCTGCTGAAGAAAAAAAAGCTCTGGCTGAAAAAAAAGATTAGAAAAAGAAGCTGATACTGCTGCTGAACTAAAGAAATTGCAGATGCAAGTGGAGGAAAGGAGATTTGATGCAGAACAGAAGAAATTAGAAGCTGCTGCAGAACAGAAAAAATTAGAAGCTGCTGCAGAACAGAAAAAATTAGAAGTTGCTGCTGCTGCAGAACAGAAAAAATTAGAAGCTGCTGCAGAACAGAGAAGATTAGATAGAGAAGCTGAAGAGAGAAAAGCAATAAGAGAACATGAGTTTGAATTAGAGAAATTAAAATTGACATGTATGAGTAATGTTAATCAGGCATCTGGTGGTAATGGTAAACCCTTTGTGTACAAGGTCAAGGTACCAGCGTTTAACCCTACCAGTGATGACATAACATTTTGGCTTTCTAGATTTGAACGGGCTTGTCGATCTCATAATGTTGACAAATCACAGTATGTGAATCAGTTGTCTGAAAATCTAAAAGGGGAGTCCCTAAGTAAGTTATACTTTGTTGAAGAGGCCGACAAAGATAATTATGATGCTGTTAGGGCAGCTTTGATAAAGAGATATCAGCTGTCTGAGGAAGGTTACCGTCTTTTGTTTAAAACAATGAGACCTGAGGTAGGTGTAGAATTCTCAGATTTCATCTCAAAAGCACGAATTACACTTTCACGATGGATTGAATTATCCAAAACAGAGAAAACATTTGATGGTCTTACGGATTTATTGCTAAGAGACAAGGTCATGTCTTCTGTAAATAAATCATTCCTAGAGTTCTTACATGAGCGTAAACCTGGTACAATAAAGCAAATGGAAGAATATTGTGACCAGTATGCCACGGCACACCCTGACATGATTCTTAGTAACTCTAACATTAAAGAGAGTATGCCAGTTGCTTCGGCAACAGAATATAATCAGAATTACTCACACAAATTCCAAGGAGCTAAAAATAAATTTGATAAAAAGGTTAATTGGAATAAGTATCAAAACCAAGATAACCACTCAAATCAGGGTTCTTCTTCGAAGAACTGGAATCGGGCTGATAGTCCTCGACACGCGAGGGGTACCCATAATGTTAGAAATTCTCGGAAAGGGAGTAGCTATAGGAACTACCCAAGTGCTTCATGGAGACAAAAAAACCAATATTACAGGGATACTCAATATAACGAGCATGATGATTATGATCATGAATATTATGATTCAAACCCAAATAGGGGTTATAACAGAGGCAATAATAATAATAGAGACAATTATAACCGAGGTAGATCACAACACAAAAGACATGGTAAATCTTATTACCAGGCTAACTCTGCACAACAGGAGTTCCACGACACCGATAATCAGAATAATGATAAAAAAGACTCCAACAGTGTAGCAAATTCCGCTTTCGATTTTGCTAGAGCATCTGAGTGTTCGCAATGCAAAACATTATTCGATCCAACCACAGTTTCTACTTTAAGCTGCGGTCACCCGCTTCCCGCTCTCCATGCGTCAATTGCGCATAATGGAAGGGGGGCTCTTGTCTTTAATAGGGGCCTAATAGATGGTACTCCGGTATCAATTCTTTTCGATTCGGGGTGCACTACCATTGGAGTGAGGCAATCACTCGTAAATCCTTCTCGAGCTACAGGCAATATAGTCAAATGTGTAACATTTGGTGGCACATTGGAGAAGTACTCCACTGCCATTATCAATATTGCTACGCCTTTCTTTACAGGAGGGTGCAAGCATGTCTCTTGCCGAATCCGATCGCTGATCTTATCATCGGTCGCATTCATGGAGTGAAAGAATGCACTCCACAGCAAATCTCTAATTGGGAAAATGTTAATATGCAATCTGCTAATGCAGTAATCACTAGGGCTCAAGCTCTTAATATGCCACAATCTTCACATTCTGAAGATAATGATGCGCAGATCCAAGATGATCCCTTGGAGATTTCCCACGATTCCTTTATCAAACAGCAGGAAGATGATCCTACTCTAAAGAAATTCTTTACTCTGGAAAAAAAAAAGGTGATCCGAATAAGGATACAAATCGTAAATCTTGGATTACGATGAAGAATGGCGTACTTGTACGTATGGTACAAGACTCCGCTAAGTCCATTCATTCTCAAATCCTTGTGCCTAAAAATATGAGAGTTAAAATCTTACAGCACGCTCATGATTCGCAATGTGCTGGACATATGGGTTTTTTCCCGTACTAAAGCTAGAGTTCTTCAATCTTTCTTTTGGCCTGCTGTGAATAAGGACATACGAATCTATTGTCGATCTTGTAAAGTATGTCAAGAGATTAAATCCAGAGGTCCACGCCATGATGCACCTATTCAGGCTGCAGACATTCCCATTCGGCCATTTCAAAAAATGGCGATAGACATCATTGGTCCATTTAAGATAAAGTCTGCTAGAGGACACCAATTTATTTTGACGTGTGTTGATATGTGCACACGTTGGCCGGAGGCTGTTCCTCTAAAGAGCATAACTACTGCTGATGTCGCAGATGCTCTTTGGTTAATATTTTCTCGTCTGGGGTTTCCAGCAGAAATATTATCCGACCATGGTACCCAACTCATATCGGATACCATGTCTCAAGTAATGTCGACTCTGAAGATAGAGAGATCGCTGAGTAGTATTTATCATCCTATGTCCAATGGGATGGTGGAACGTTTGAATAGAACTCTGAAAAACCTACTAGGTAAGATAACAGAAGATCATCCTCAGGATTGGGATAGGGTTTTACCCGCGGCTCTCTTTGCATATAGAGAGGTCGCCAACGAACATACAGGATTTTCTCCCTTTGAACTTGTCTTTGGCGCGAAACCGCGAGGTCCTATGTCCTTACTTCATGATCTTATAACTGCTGATAATATTGTCGATGACACAAAATCCTCTTATGAATATGTCATCGCACTTAGACACAAGATTATTGAAGCATGCAAATTGGCAACTGCTTCTTCTGAATTTGCGAAACAGAAGGCAAGGGAATTTGCCAATAAAAAGAGATGTTTGCGACAACTTTGTCCAGGTGACAAAGCATTTGTCTTGCTACCTTGTAGGGAAAATAGACTTCTCATTTCTTGGAAAGGTCCGTACGATATAATATCAAAAGTTTCCGATGTTGACTATATCGTCGATATTGACGGGAAGCGTAAAACCTTCCACATCAACATGCTCACGGAATTCCATGACGTCCTGATTATTTACAACCTGTTTTCCAGGCAACGGACGATTTTCCAGTCCAACATGGACAGTACTCATCTCTGTCAGTAATACAGGATGAGGAAACGAGTTTCTCGGATGTAAATTTACCTTTTCCAATGATTCCTCTTCACTCTAATGAATCATGGAAAGATGTTGCAATTTCTCCAGAATTATCTCCAGGAGAGCAGAAACAAGTTTCTACTATGTTAGAACAATTTCAGGATGTCCTTACTGACATTCCTGGTCAAACTGATGTCATTCAACATGACATTATTCTTACTGACCATAGTCCTATAAGAGTCAGACCGTATCCTATCCCGATACATTTTCAAGCACAGGTAGAGAAAGAGTTAGATGAGATGATAGAGTTAAAAATTATTGAACCATCCACATCAGCATATTCTTCGCCGATGGTTATAGTACGGAAAAAAGACAATAACATACGTCTTTGCGTGGATTATCGCAAATTGAATCAAGTGACTAAATTTGATGCGGAACCTATGCCTTTACTAGAAGAGCTACTTACGAGACTATCGAATTCTCACTTCTTTACTAAACTCGATTTGTCTAAGGGATATTGGCAAGTTCCACTATCCGAACACGCCAAACCGTTTACTGCTTTTTCGACGCCTAGGGGTCTATTCCAATGGAATTTCATGCCTTTCGGTCTTATGAACGCCCCTGCTACATTTGTACGCATGATGCGTCGAATCCTATCTCATCGCTCAGATGTCATTGCGTATCTGGATGACATCTGTCTTTTCAGTGATACTTGGAACGATCACTATAATGGTATAAATGAACTATTGTCTATCTTACGCGAGCATAACCTGACAGCGAAACCATCGAAAGCATGTATTGGTTTTAGCGAAATATCTTTCTTAGGACACCGTGTTGGTCATGGGTTCCTAAAAACAGAAGACCATAATACAAGCAAGATACTTAACATTTCTATTCCTAAGACTAAAAAGCAAGTACGAAGTCTCTTAGGTCTAATACAATTTTATGGACGATTCATCCCGAATCTGTCCTCCATTATGTCACCTCTTTCTTCCTTGCTAAAGAAAGGGTCTCCTAATGTAGTCCATTGGACTCAAGAATGTCAATCCTCTTTGGATAAGGTTAAAACTATGTTTTCTACTTCACCTATCCTAGTATTGCCTTCTAAGGATAAGACATTTATTCTTCGTAGTGACGCTTCATCCACCGGGATTGGAGCTGCACTAATGCAAGAGTACTCTGGAACTCTGCATCCTGTGATGTATATTTCTCGGAAATTAAATGCCGCAGAGAAGAATTACTCGGTCCTAGACCGTGAATTATTGGCTATGGTTTGGTCAATCCTTAAACTGCAAAGATTTCTTCTGGGCGCGCATTTCATTGTGGAAACTGACCAGAAAGCTCTTACGGCTATTCAGAGTAAAAATCTGAAGAGCGCGAGATCAACGCGATACGCGATTGCTCTACAGCCATTTCATTTTTCGGTGCGAGCTATCCGTGGGTCAGAAAATGTGATGGCAGATATTTTGTCTAGATGCCCACATGATTCATAACTGTTATACAACTTTGATACAGTTGTTTCTATGTT
Source organism: Oreohelix idahoensis (assembly GCA_024509875.1). Lineage (NCBI taxonomy): Eukaryota > Metazoa > Mollusca > Gastropoda > Stylommatophora > Oreohelicidae > Oreohelix > Oreohelix idahoensis. Next base: position 56,348 of record JAMPIV010000194.1, read on the forward strand.
GAAATGTGTACACATATGTAATATATCATATATTGATTGTAACACTACTTAGCGGTTCATTGATATTTATTCACCGCTGATCTTTCAATGTTTTTCGTCTTTGATGATCATGATGTTAAGATATCTTAGATGAAATTTATGTATAAACTAATGTGGAAATTGTGTCATTGCTAATATTGTAGTATGCGTTGGTGACACCTCTCTGGAAATATTTATACTTAGAGAAGTACTTTCTCTAAGGTCATAAAACTTATGCTTATCATCTGCGCATTGTATTGGTGCGTTGTGAGCCTATTGTATGTTGCTCCTAGATGTATTTCAAAAAAAAAATGTACCATTTTTTTTTTCCCGAGGGGTGTGGTAATCTGTTGCGTGCATATTTTGACGCACATATTACAAAAATCGATATGGCTATTTAATATGGAAGAGATATAGACATTCATTCATTTGTGTATGAAAATGCTGTCTATGGTAAAAGCGAGATAATCCATGTTTGATTCACACTTTTGATTATAGGAGTAATCGTTTTGGATATTGATCCGGCGCAAGGATATTGCTCTTATATTTGTACTTATTTTTAGGGCCAGAAAATAGATTAATTTGCTTATTATGTTTATGGCCTGAATTCATATGTATTACATATTATTAGTACAAGTAGAATCAGTCCTATATTGTATATTTTGGATGGGTAGGCGGGACTAGATTCTTGTTATTCCGGTCTAGCGGAAGTATGAGTTGTCTTGACAAGTCGTGATGAGTTCCGATGTACCGTGATAATGGCGGGTACGCACTTTTCAAAGGGCTGGTAGATTCTTAAGGAAATATGATTCATGAAGTGGTTTTCTTCTAAAGGAGATGGTATCTCTACTATAGTTTATGTTAGAGACTCTCCTAAGGTACGGTACAATGTATAATTCGGACTCCATGTATTGCCAGACCCTATTTTGATGATCTCATGTCGATTCGACCTAGATGGAACATTGTGCTTCGTATCGCTAGGGTCGTGTTTTGTATCGACAAAGATGACAGACTTTCCTACAGCGGTTATGGCTACGTGAACTAACCTGATCACCGTAGAGCTGTATGGGAACATTTATGAAATCATTTATATACCCATTATAAATTAACCCTGGCTTATATTCTCCTTCCTATGAATGAGTGAACGACAACTCAGGGAGGCGGCCATGTTAGATTTCGGTCATCATATGTTTTGATCACTGCCAAGAGAACAGATTATTTATCCTATTATCGGACAGTGACAGGGAGATCTCAATCTTGCTAGAAACCCCCTCTTTCGTGGTTTCATAATATATGCTACAAACTATGGACGTCAAGTAACTTTAGTTATTTACCGATCTGCCTTCACTGACGCGTTTAGTCAGATAGGGGGATGCGGCCATAATGTATCATGACAATTGAACTTTTGATGTACTGCCCATTATTTCTGAATGTGTCATGACTTCAGATCTGCTATGTATACCTACAAATTGATATGTCAACATACCATGATGTACTCGTATGTCCCAGTGTGTACGTCTGAATAAATTGAGTAAACAAAGATTCCAGCAGTCTGCATTGGTGCCTTGTAGACACAAGTGTATGAGTGGTTATATTGGTCAGCACACGAACAGTACACCATTCGCGGTAATCACACTCTACACTTCTACTTCATACATACACCATCCTGCGTCGGTTGGAGTGAGCAAGTTTAGGGCCTGCTTCCCCTGGAGCCTTTGCCTTCCCTAACTCAGGACTAGGGTGAGTTACCCATTTACAGCTGGGTAGACTGGGGGCATGCCTGATCTCAACAACACACCACTCTTCCTTACAGAGCATACAGACTGACACTTTACAGAGTGGGAAATAAACAAATAAAGAAGAAAGAAACTTTACAGTCATCCAGTTCAGCATTACTTTGACTTTTCAGCGTTGTAATCACTGACAGCGCACCTGAGAAGATAGCTACTGGTCTCTCTGAGCTTTCTTCTGTCATTATAATTTCTGATGCAGTTTTTAAGCCCTCTGCCTCTGCTCTGAAATTACTTGAAAATGTCCCTGTTGCGACTGCTATCTATTTTTTGTGTGTGCCATTGCTTAAGCTCAGGAAGACTCCTCCACCCCCATCTTCTTGCATTAGTTGCTGATCCATCTGTGTATGCATGGATCCAGGTGTTGCTTGGGTAATGTTTCTCTATATATTTTGTGGTTAGTACTCTCCTTTCTGTTTCATTTTGGCTGTTCTTTCTCTCAATACGAGGAATGTTTTCTATCATTTCAGGGAAGCACTGTTGTTTTCAAATTGGTAGCTTGTGTGCAGTACATATTGGCGTAGCTGTTGATATTGCCTTTATGGGGTCTGCTCTCATCTTTGTTTTGACTGTCTCTACAAAGTTGATTCGCTTCAGTCTTCCCCTTCCAAGTCCATTTATTCTCTGGTACATTGGGTGGTCTATCAGCCTCCTGAATTTCTCGGCTTACTGCTGGGCTCTGCTATCTCTTCTATCCTCCATAGACTGGAGGTGAGTAATTTTTTCCAAATCTTCAATAGGTGTTGACTTCACGCCCCCTGTTATGACTCTCATTGCTTGGTTTTGGGTTCTGTTTATTGTGTCAAAGTTCGACTTAGCTGCCGTTGGCCATGGTGCAATGCCATATTCTAAGACTGGTTTTACTCGCCCAGTATATAGCTTCTTTAGTACTCTCTGCTCCCCAACCCATGCCAGCAAGTTTTTTCATGATTGCCATTCTCTGTCTTGCTCTTGTCCTGTTTCTTTCAATCTGGGTTTTCCAAGTCAAGCGGCGATCAAAGGTAGTTTGGGTTTTCATCCAGATGTAGATTTTTCCCATTTAGCACCAATTCTGACATATGGGAGTGAGTCATGGACAGTTAGTAAACAATTATGGAAGGCATAGGAGGCCACAGAGATGTGGTTTTGCAGAAGATTGTTAAAAATACAATGGACAGCCAAAAAGAGTAATGAGGATGACCTGAGAGAGGCCAACGCACAAAGGAAACTTATTTCACAAGTTAGAAACAAGCAATCCACGTTCTTTGGGCATGTTATGAGAAAAGGAAAACTGGAAATATATCGTAACAACAGGTAAGAGAATATATCGTAACAACAGGTAAGGGAATATATCGTAACAACAGGTAAGGGAATATATCGTAACAACAGGTAAGGGAATATATCGTAACAACAGGTAAGAGAATATATCGTAACAACAGGTAAGGGAATATATCGTAACAACAGGTAAGAGAATATATCGTAACAACAGGTAAGGGAATATATCGTAACAACGGGTAAGGGAATATATCGTAACAACAGGTAAGAGAATATATTGTAACAACATTTAAGGGAATATATCGTAACAACAGGTAAGAGAATATATCGTAACAACAGGTAAGGGAATATATCGTAACAACGGGTAAGAGAATATATCGTAACAACAGATAAGCTAGAATATATCGTAACAACAGGTAAGAGAATATATCGTAACAACATGTAAGAGAATATATCGTAACAACAGGTAAGAGAATATATCGTAACAACAGGTAAGAGAATATATCGTAACAACAGGTAAGAGAATATATCGTAACAACAGGTAAGAGAATATATCGTAACAACAGGTAAGAGAATATATCGTAACAACAGGTAAGAGAATATATCGTAACAACATGTAAGAGAATATATCGTAACAACAGGTAAGAGAATATATCGTAACAACAGGTAAGAGAATATATCGTAACAACAAGAAAGATTGAAGGAAAAAGAGATAGAAGAAGACAAAGAGAACAAATACTATACAGCTTGACATTGTGGCATGGAAAGAAGTAAACAACAGAATTGATAAATAGTACTGGTGACAGGAAGTTGTGGAGAGACATATCTCCTACGCCACAAGGCATGGTACTTGAAGATATATAGATAGATATAGATATATATATATATATATATCAGGATGTGATAATGGAGATTGTGCTGTGATGGCGGTGTAATAATTCAGACAGTGTTATGATGGTGATTATGGTGATGTAATAATAAAGATAGTGCTGTGCTAGTGATGATAGCGACATGACAATGAAAAAGCGGCTGAGATAATAACGATGGTGATGGGAAATGAAGATTGTGATGGTAAGGATATTGACGTGGTAATTAAGATGATTTATGTGTGATGTGCTCAACACAGAAATGCAGGAGAGGTCTAGTGGCCCTGAAAATAATGGCTGCGGCGCGTCTGGAGCAGAGATTACTATTTCTTCTTTATCAACAGCTAGTCATATCGGTCATTGAGTATGGGCTGGGAATACTCACGCTGTCAGTAACACAATGTGAACAACTAGCACGCATTCAGAATGAAGGGATGCGCAGTCTTGGGCTGTACGCGAGATATCCCCATTGTGACAGTGAGGTATGTGCTTGGAGTGCTGTCGATTAAATCCAGATATGCGATGGCCCAAGCAAAAGCCTACATGCGAGTATCCACAGACAAACGGCACCCTCTGCATGATAAATGGCTGACATTAAGGGAGCAAGAATAAAGAGAGGAATGTCATGGATGGCACAGGCAGAGACAACGATCAAACAGGTGGCCACAGTCGACAATATATTCAAGGGGGAAGGGTGGAGTATGTCAGATGAGAACTGGATTAACTACCAGCATGTAATCATCAGCCTTGCCTGAGAGTGTAGAAATTGGGGGAATAGAAAAGCAGAATTGGAAATTAATCAACTGATACATGATCATTCCGGCGATGATGATGCCGTTGTGTATACAGATGGGTCTGTGATCCGTGGTGAGAAATCCGGTTGGGGATTCTCTGCTAGGGTGCAGGGCAGAATCGTCGCCGAACAAGATAACAACTTCCAGCAGGAGAATGGAGGTCGAGGCTGTTACTGGCTGAAACATCCTTAACAAAGGCTATCATTGTGTCAGACTCTCAGTCCACGTTTCGTAAGGTTCAAAGAGGTTGGTTGCGGCATTAACGGAAGTAAAATTCATAGAAGCTTCCAGTCTACAAGACTTGATGAGGATATACTGTCCTGGTCATGCTGGGGTATGTGGTAATGAAAGGGCTGACAAACTAGCATCAAGAGCACCCATAGTGGGGACACTGGATATGGATGAGAGAGATATACTGAGAACAATTAATGATCGCCTGTTAGAGAATGACACTGCAATAGATGAATCATCAAGGTTAAGACTGTTGGAATTTGGCATCAAACGTAAGGCTAGTAGAGATGGACGTATGAGAGGATGCATCCGTCGTGTTTACAACCAGCGAGCTACAGGAACAGTTAGCATTCACACTCTTCTACATATACTGATGGAGACTGAGCACCTATGGGTTTGCCCGGAGTGCAATGATGTCACTTCTGTATAACAATAACAATTAAGATGATGTCATGATGGTGGTACTGATGTGATAATAATGATAATACTCATAGTAGTTAAGTTAACGATAATGATTATGACTATGGGAATGACCATTTTTATTGAAATTATTATACTTTTAATGACAGCAGGAGCAAAAAAGGTCACTAGAATTATAAGAATATAGATTACATATTACCTATGAGGTATATAAAAGCAGTCAAGATTAATCATACATCTCTATGACAAGTTGAAGAATAATTTGTCTCCCCATTTTATTTTCTGACTCTGTCCGCGCATGCCCACAGCCATCATGGCCTACTCTAATAAGCAGACGTACCCTTGCGTCTGCATCAACCCCAGACACGCGCTCGCTAATGACTGTATAATAAGTCTGAAGCTTTCCCAACCGACAAGTACAATTCCAAAGATCAAAAGATATTTGTGACAGATAAAATTTCTTAGATAAGGAGGGCGCTCAACTCTTCTTTTTCAAAAATAACACTATGATGTGAGTTTTTGCTTGAAGTTGCGGAGTTTTTAATTATTTGATGTATACGAAAGATATACCATGAGTATACATCATTGACATGTAGGATAATTTTCACGATGATCAGACACAATTTTTCTATTAACCCTAATAGCTCAACTCATTTGACGATATATGATGGATAGGCGGCCTAATGGGGAGTTATATTATCTATAATGTGGTGAATACATGAGTTGGTTGACTTTTGGATTATTTTTCTTTTCATTGACGTTAAGTTAACGACCTTACCAGATATATTAATTTCTGTTTTAGCTTAAAGGTTTAAATTGTAACTTCAGAAATTTTGAGCGATCACTGTTCGAGCTTGAATATATAAAACCGTTGTATCCATGATTGATTCTCATCAAGCGATGACTTTGATGATTGTGGAATGATGTTGATGCTGCTTCCGGAAGTGATAATTTTTATGTGGAATTTTATGGATGAATGAGTTTCATCAACCAAAATATTTAAATTAGGAGGAAATTTCACAGAATGGTTCTTTATTTGCAACGTCATAAAGATGGATGCAAGGTCGGCAAGGGTATTAAGCTAGTATTTTTCAGCTGATGTTTTACATTGTGAACTGCCAAAAAATAATGTATTATGTGATGTAAAAAGGGCTTTAGAAGCTGTTACATTCTAACCGACGCTTTAGCATTGGACGTTAAGGAAAGAACATCTGTTACATTCTAACCGGCGCTTCAGCATTGAAAGTTAAGGAAAGAACATCTTAGATATTGACATCTAGAATTTCTGTAATTAATTGCCTGTATCTATCTGCCAAGTTAAATGAGTGGTTGCTATTGACGTTCTCAATATTGTACATTTTCAGACTATATGCCTACCTACCTTCCTTATATGTTATAAATGCCTACCTATCAGCAATCCTACTTACTCCACGGCCTGGATGTCTGCTTGTCTATCTTGTTATTTCACCAGTCTTCTAACTTTCTTATATATATATATATATATATATATATATATATATATATATATATATATATATATATATATATATATATATATATATATATATATATATATATATATATATATATATATATATATATATATATATATATATATATATATATATATATATATATATATATATATATATATATACAATTTATATATTGCCCAGTCCCGGATTGACAGCGTGGTAAGAGCGCTGGTCTCTCGCGGCGAAGGTAGCGTTCGAAACACTGTAGCATCGCGCTCCAGTCTACGCAGCTGTAAATTGGTACCTGACTCTGCACGTGAGTTAGGAAAGAAACAGGCAACGAGGAAGGGAACCTCTGGAAGCTGGACCTAGTATAGTGAAGTCTCTAACACTTCACTCCCCTACGGCAATGTATGTTCCATGTAGGTCCCGGTGATCTTTGATCAGACACACAAATAATACGACCACTGTTCACTCAAGCATGTCACACGAGGCGCCCAATGTGAGGTTGTGCATGATGTATAAAAAACACAACCGCAAAGGAAAATAGTGATGAAATATTGCTCGATTCACATACATTTCTTTCTATCGATATACGAATACAACAAATACATTATTTATTTCTTCTTGCCTTTCAAATTTCATGTGTTGTGAATAGAAGAAAAAAGAAACATTCCAACACATGAACAAAATGTTGGAGCGAGTTCATTACCTCAGGGAAAAGATATTTCTGAACAGCCCATCTGTATTCCTTGTGCTCTGTTGGTCTCACACAAGGCAGACGGCCATCCACTTTTAATTACGTACGCAGTCGTTTCTGAAATTAGGCCGTAATTAGTTCTGAAGTTTATTTTGGATCCTGGATTCCCAAAGTCTCCTGTTACTTCTAACAAAATAATCCAGACGGGGTCAACAACCTACTACCGTTGCAGACGAGAAAAATACTTTATCAGAAAGAAATGGCGCGTGAGCTTCGGTATGTTCAATTATTTATCAGTTCCGTTTTAAGTGTGATCTGTCCCTAAAAAGGACTCAAACAATACCTCATGAAGATCTACAATAATGATAAGGAACACTTGCAGACGAGGTCCAGCCGGAGTAAGGTCTGCTTCCAAACGAAGTGAATTTGAGTTGACACACGGAACGTGGCTGGGCAAACAAATGATCACACATAAAAAGGGGGAGGGGGCGGTTGGATAACGGTTATTGGAGTTTTTGTGGGTTAAACTTTCTACCACAATGTGTAACCTTTTTTTTTTTATAATAAAATTTTGCCTCGTTTTGGCGAGGCGCGTCCCGTTCAACCTAGCTGGTTATATTAGGGCGCATGTCCAAATATAACATACCTTTAGGTCTGGAGAATGTGTAACCGGCCCCATGCCTAACCGATAAACGGAAAGAAAATGTTGAGGAAGGTATGGGCAGACTTTGGCACGTGACAAAAGGACATGGCAATATGTGTTTGTTAAAGGTGTACGTTCCTTGTTTGTTTGGCTGAGAAATGTTGATGATGGTGACGATGATGGATGGCGAAGGTTTTAAAAACCCTAGATATGAGAAATTGGGATCTCTATTATCTTTTTTTTCTGTCCTTAAATGAAGCTCTTTGTTTAAGCTTTTTATTTTCTTTTTTCCCATCTACATCGTGCAGTGTGCTCTTTCCGAGCTCGCACTACTATTATTTTTTCTTCTCTTGAATATTCTAGTTTTAATTTGTCCTTACGTTGTCTGTCTTTCATAATGTTCACTGTATCTCATTTTCTGTAGGTGCATTTGAGTAAATTTATTTAGTATTATCTATCTATCTATCTATCTATCTATCTATCTATCTATCTATCTATCTATCTATCTATCTATCTATCTATCTATCTATCTATCTATCTATCTATCTATCTATCTATCTATCTATCTATCTATCTATCTCTGTCCGTCCGTCCGTCCATCCATCCGTCCATCCGTCTGCCTGTCTGTCTGTCTGTCCGTCCATCCATCCATCTATGTATTAACTTTCCTACCTAGCTACCAACCAACCAACGAACCAACCAGTCACTATCGTCTTATTTGTTTCCTTTACTCCACTACAACTTACCTGGTTCTTGCCATTAGTTCCTTTGTAATAATCATGTCATACCATTTCAATAATCATGGCATACCATTTCAATACTCCAGATCTACGCTAGCACTCGTTTATGACAGTATGTGGAGTCTTGATTTTTTTTTTTTCCACAGCTAGATAATAGAACTGCCTCGACATTTGAACCGAAAATTCTGACTTTTGTGTTTTACTGATTTCTTTTGACTTCCATTTATCTCCCAAAGCAATACAAGCTTATCTTGCATGTTGTAGAGATATTTGAATTTGCATATCTTTCCCTCCAACTTTATCTATATTGATGCCAAGATATATTTATGATTCCACCTTTTGTTGGAAGAATCTCCCACCGAAGCTTGCTATCATTAGTTGCAGTTAATATCATAATCTGTTTTTTTAATCCTTTGTAGTTTCTATGAACTCTGATCAAGAATGTAACCAGTGTGCGTGGTTTCGTCTTGCGTCTAGTTACGAATACGGGACTGAAAAGCATGGTCGAAGCGAATGTACAATTAAATTTACGTAATACATTTGGGATCAAGAGAAAAACCAGTTGATAGCTTTACAAGACAGTGATTATTCTGGACTCCCCAGGGTAAGAGAGAAAGAGAAAACCCAAGCAATAGATGAAGACTTAAACTAGACATTGACATGAAGGGGGTGAAGAAGGTACGGGAAGAGTTTTAGAGAACAGCACAAGACAAAATGACTTGTCGCGTTATTGTAGATGGCATTTACTTTTACGGTGTGCTTTACGGTCATGAATGAACCCTGGTTCATTTCTTCTTCTTTTTCTTCTTTTGTTTCTGTGTTAAATCTGTAGTCGTGCTAAAGCTACAGGCCTGTCGCCAGGACGAAATCCATAATCTTCTCCAGGTCAGCACGGCAACCCCATAGCTTCTACTTGAGCTCGGCAACCTTTGGTAAGGCTCATGAAATGTGCAGAGACATGATCACTAACGCTTCACAACACGCCGCTTGATGATGCTGAAACGCACCAACATTCACGATTTTTTTTAAAAATTCTGATATCCTCACCTGTATCTGTTATATACTTGTATACATGAAGGAAATGTTCAAACAATGAGAAAAACCTGTCATTGGGTAATTATGTTTTAATTTTAATTTTTTTTTTCTGTCCCATCAACTAATATAAAACGACATACGTTTTCTTTTTTATTTATTAAATTTGTCTCGTTTTAGCGAGGCACGCTTCGTTCAGCCTAGACACACGATGAGTCCACATATAAAAGACCTTGTGCTCTAAATAATAAACGTTAGCATTCACCTTCAAATATGACCTTCACCTTCGTAAACTCTTAGACGTCTGCGTGAATATTTTCAAAGAAAGCAGTGGTCAGCTACAGGCTTATTGCATCTCCATAGAGTTTATCCGAAAATGGTACTGGTGACAGTCATATGTGCTTGGTACTGGTGACTGCCATATGTGCTTGGTTCTGGTGACTGCCATATGTGCTTGGTACTGGTGACAGTCATATGTGCTTGGAACTGGTGAGTGCCATATGTGCTTGGTTCTGGTGACTGCCATATGTGCTTGGTACTGGTGACTGCCATATGTGCTTGGTACTGGTGACAGTCATATGTGCTTGGTACTGGTGACTGCCATATGTGCTTGGTACTGGTGACTGCCATATGTGCTTGGTACTGGTGACTGCCATATGTGCTTGGTACTGGTGACTGCCATATGTGCTTGGTACTGGTGACTGCCATATGTGCTTGGTACTGGTGACTGCCATATGTGCTTGGTACTGGTGACTGCCATATGTGCTTGGTACTGGTGACTGCCATATGTGCTTGGTACTGGTGACTGCCATATGTGCTTGGTACTGGTGACTGCCATATGTGCTTGATACTGGTGACAGTCATATGTGCTTGGTACTCGTGACTGCCATATGTACTTGGTACTGGTGACAGTCATATGTGCTTGGTACTGGTGACAGTCATATGTGCTTGGTACTGGTGACTGCCATATGTGCTTGGTACTGGTGACTGCCATATGTGCTTGGTACTGGTGACTGCCATATGTGCTTGGTACTGGTGACTGCCATATGTGCTTGGTACTGGTGACTGCCATATGTGCTTGGTACTGGTGACAGTATGTGCATACTGGTGTGCTTGGTACTGTGCTTGGTACTGGTGACTGCCATATGTGCTTGGTACTGGTGACTGCCATATGTGCTTGGTACTGGTGACTGCCATATATACTTGGTACTGGTGACAGTCATATGTGCTTGGTACTGGTGACAGTCATATGTGCTTGGTACTGGTGACTGCCATATGTGCTTGGTACTGGTGACTGCCATATGTGCTTGGTACTGGTGACTGCCATATGTGCTTGGTACTGGTGACTGCCATATGTGCTTGGTACTGGTGACTGCCATATGTGCTTGGTACTGGTGACTGCCATATGTGCTTGGTACTGGTGACTGCCATATGTGCTTGGTACTGGTGACTGCCATATGTGCTTGGTACTGGTGACAGTCATATGTGCTTGGTACTGGTGACTGCCATATGTGCTTGGTACTGGTGACTGCCATATGTGCTGTCTCTGTTTCTTATATGTTCGGGCATCTTTGAAGCAGATGTTCAGCAGTCATTTTATCAGTGCCACTGTTACACTGATCGGTAGTTCCTATCTTTAGCTTGTTGAATAGATGGTATCTCATTCTGTTGTGGCCCGTGCGGAGTCTGCAGATTATCACTTGTTCTCTATTGTTTATCTGGTAATTTGTATTATTTTGTGTGTGGCCTGGTTGCTCTGCATCCCATTTGTTTCTGTATCTGATTCTGGTAAAACTCTTTGCCTGTTTGAAAGTTGTGCTTATTTCATGCTGAGGTAGTTTTCCACTTATTTTGCCAATATTTCAGCGTCTTCATTGTGGAGGATGTTACAGTGAGATGGAATCCATTGTATTACAACTCTTTTCAAATCGTTCACATAGCTTGTGAAGTACCACTCTTAAGTCATCAGCGTTTCAATTACTGACAGTGCGTCTGCGAACAAACAAACAAAAAAATTTCTCTCGGTGGTTTCCACTGTCATTATAACCTCTGCTGAAAGGCCACTGACACTACTCTGAAGTTATATGAGAATTTTCCTCCTGCGACTGATACCTTTTTTGTGTGTGTCATTGCTTAAGCTCAGAAAGACTCCTCTACCCCCATCTTCTGTTGCATTTATTGCTGATCCATCTGTGTATACATGGATCTAGATGTTGCGTGAGTAATGTTTCTAAGGCCAATAACATGACGTTACAATAAGACAGCAACAATTGCTGGCCACAATGAAACCGTGTGTAGAACAAACAGGATCTCACGCATAGTTGTAATATTAATGTGGCGTAGCATTTTATGTAATTATATGGCAGTTGTCTTTATGTGGACGTGTGTTTCACGTAAATTAGTTGGGTGCGAGTGACGAAATATACAATTTAAAAATAGGAAATGACTTTCAATCACCATTTATATCAACATGTAGAAATATAGAAATGTATATAATTGTCACAGTAGGCTATAATTTGAGAATAGATTATGTCTGAGTTCAGACAACGTATGAATGCAAAGATGTGAAAATAGATGAGAATAGAGTCACTAATGAAATTATGAGAAGAGATATGACTTCTGAAGCGTGGTTGGGCCACGTCTACAGCCTACTGTGACTTATTTTACTACGGCAATCTGCTTCTCTCCCTCCTATGCTCCTAATGGCAGTAAGGGACAACGTTATGACTGATAGTGACAGTTATAAAATGAAGAGATCCTGAACACAGGAAAGGTTTTTTATGTTTATTACACAACACAAACAAAAAATGATACCACAGCATGAACAAAAGAAAACCCCACCTGTATGCGTTCACAATGTCTGACGGCTTCAGGGATACATAAAAATCCTCAAGTACAGAAATTATGGTCAACACACTCTTTATCATAGGAGCCGCGGTAGCATAGTGGTTAGTGCACTGGCTTTCTAGCGCAATGGTCTATGGTTCGATCCCCAGATGAGGTGGGAATTTTTTAGGCCACAAACGGCTCCTGGGTCGACCCAGCCCCAAATGGGTACCAGAGCAACTCTGGGAAGGTTAAGGCGGCCGGCGTGATGCCGACCACATCACACCTAGTGTGCCGACGGTCAAGATAATATGGGCCTAACACCATATTCCCAATATGCCTCAATGGGCGTGTAACGGGTTCCTTTACCTTTACTCTTTATCACACGACTAGGCTCAAACGCACACACACGCCAACCTCGCCTCACTACCCCTCCACGTACACTGTTACTGGCACGCTTAAAATGTCCAAATCAAGGGGTTAGGCCCCCAGCTATCAAAACAATGACAGCGGCAAAATCCTTTTAGGGCACTAAAGCTTGTCAGGTACTCTCCTACTCTGCTAGGAAAAAAATCACTCTGTTCCACCTAAGGTATTATATCCTCGGAATACGGAGTTAAGCTACCACTGGAAACAGGTAAATAAATCCCAAGAATCACACTTAATATCGCGGGTGCCCACCACTAATTCGGCGAGCTACCAGTATCCCTGGCTGGAGCGAATTTTTTTCACTGATTAAAATATATACTCCAAGTTCGAATCAGTGACTTTCAGTTAGGAAATCAGGTTATCCAGGAACAATGCGAGGCGTAGGCACATCTGCTAAAGACAATGACGACTGGAATAATCGCTGGCTTCTACTGGGTGTTGGCGTAAAAAATATTCCACGATGACGGGGCGTAAGTGGGTAGGTCAATGTTGCTCTAAAAATGGAAGGCACTGGCATCAGCCAAAAGTGCTAGTGATTTGTAATATGCCATGAGTAAATTATTCACTATGGACTGGCTAGTGGCTTTTAACTGAAGACTGCAGTACTCGTAGACTTAGGGCGCATAAATTTATATGCCACAAATAATTCTGGATGGTTGCGTAGTGCCCGGTCTAAGAAAAAAACACAGTACCTGGGACCAGATCAAATTAAGGAATTCCGATTTACACTGTCTAACAAATGTTAGCTTTCAACTCAACAACGTCACTAGGCGACAAAATCCAAGAATCGACAACTGGTGGATGACAGAATAAGTTGGCGGTAACATGAAATAGGAAAATAAAATTGTTTACAACGGTGAACTAGCGCAGGTAAAGTGAAATTGTAGCGCAGGTAAATTGTTTACAACGGTGAACTAGCGCAGGTAAATTGTTTACAACGGTGAACTAGCGCAGGTAAATTGTTTACAACGGTGAAGGTAGTACCTTGGCAAGTTCTGAGCTTTATGAGGCGGGGTTACCAGTTCCCTCCCTGGCTGCCTTTGCCTTCACTTACTCAATAGCAAAGTCAGGTACCCATTTACATGTGGGCAGATTGGAGCATTATGCTACCTGGTGAAAAAAAGATAAAGGAACTCCCATAACAGATGATGCCGTAGGTGGGTGAAGTGTTAAGAGACGTCACTATCATAGGCCCAGCTTCAAGTGATGGGGATGACCAGTTTGTTTCCTCGCTGCCTTTGCCTTTACTGACTCACAGCAAAGTCAAAAACCAATTTTCAGCTGGATAGACAGGAACAGTATTTCGATCCCGGTTCCTTTGCCTCACGAGGCGAGCAATCTAACCACTCTTCCAATCGGCCAGATAGACAAGTGAATAGTCTGTCAAGTCACAAAAACAATATTTTGTATCCATTTATCTCAAACTTAAAAAGTTCGCTGAAGTTTAGGTCTACAATCAGCGTTATTGTCCCTACTCCAAGACATTACTGCCCACAACATAGTGGATCTATGCCAAGAAATTATTAATTTTAACTATATTTTTGGAATCCTAGTGACGGTCGTAACGAACCAGAACTTATTTTCTGTTCTCGAATACAACAGTTTGCTGCCTTCCTTGTTTCTAAGCTCATCATTCCCTACTTAGTCTGTCATGGGATTACTTTTCCCTGCGTGACAGTCAAAATATCAGCGTGATCTCTTAGTGTTTACAAACGGCACACTGCCCCGAGAGATTCCCTGGCGTTTGTACACTTGTACAGCAATTACTTCAGGAAGTAACACAAGATGGTGCCGTAGCTAACCAGGAGACCCACTGCGCATGTGCGTTGACACGCACGCCGGAAATCAGAACTGGCCTGGAAAAGATCACACTTTGAAGTGGCCGTTGGTGATTTTTTCGAGTGATTTTGGAAATTTAGATTTGTTCTTTCAGTTTGTTGATGTCGATCGATGGACTACGCCGACAATACGAGTTGGAAAGTGTTTCAGTAGAGGTCGATTTATATTAACCCTTGACATTCAACACTTAGTGCTTGTGTCACCAACAATGAAGGACAAAATACAGCATTATCCTCGGAAGCAACTGGCGTTAGTCGCTTACATGCGACCTGGACGTGAGTGTGTTGGTAACTCATTTGGTCTGAGAGTAAAACCGTGTAGAAAAATATATTCACTTTGTATTTCTGTTAATCTTACAATTGTTCTTCGTGAGAATTCCCGTATAGCGACATTTTGTAATGCGATTTACCTGAGTGACAAAGAGAAAATCTACGATTTACGATTCATGCCAGTTTCTGAATTACGAGTATTTTGTATGCATTCACCTGAGTCCTCAAGTTTCTTTTCCTTTCTGTTGTTAATCGTTTGTTTCTAAAGAAGATTTTGCGGTCATAACGTAGGCCAGATTTTTGTCCTGTCAATGAGTAACCTTTAGTTAAGGATGGCAAACGCAGGAAGGAAGCCAACCGGGCATCACAGCTCATAAACATGAGACCTAACAGTGAAGTCTCTAACACTTCACTCCCCTACGATAGTATCAGTTATGAAATTATCTTTAATTTTTTTCCTGGCCTCCATTACTCAAACTCCATTTTCACCCCCCCCCTTTCCCCTTCAACACTAAATTTTCCAAAATATGAACTGGGTGGTTAAAACATTTATTTGTACTGAGATTATAAACGTTGATCTTTCAACACGCTAAGCTGTTAGAGTACAGTTACCGGGTTTAGGGATTCTACGTATTTATATATAGATTAACTATTCTGGCTCATACGTTTGCTTTCATACTTATATCGGAATCAACTATTATTGTTTTGTTTTAATACAACAGGTAACAAATTTAATAGTGAAATAGTCTTTAACAGGTTAAAATAAATATGGAAAGATATGTGGAATTTGGATAGTTATAAATTTCTCATCATTGAGACGTAGGTGGAAATTTAACTTTATACTTAAAGTTTAACTGGAATTGTCCCTTTTTTGCTCGTGCCTTTTAGTTAGCACTTAGCTTGTATGAGTGGGTCTGCAGCTGCGGTTCATCAATTCTGTGATGACGAAAGCCTTCTCCACACTCTCTTCCACTGTCGGCGGTTAGGTGAGTGCTTTTTTCTCACACTAGCGGCGTTAGTACCACAGATCGTCTAATGGCTTGTAACCACGAACTTTAGACAAATAGAAGAAACAAATGCCTGCTGAGTACATTTGTTCGCTGCAAACTAACAGGCCCATTATTACGTGCTCCACCCACCAATGTTAACCTCTCAGAAGAATTAAATTCCCGAGCACACAGTGTAACTCAGGGAATATGATGAAAATTCACCCATATCTTTCCGGGTGTTAACTAGGAAATTGCGTCTGGAGTGCATGAACAATGATTTGCCTGAATTACAATTTAAAAAGGTACATAATTCTCACAAGATAATATGTTACACCTTAGGCACATGTGATGTAATCATCACTCATCACTGTTCCAGTCGGAGTCTGGGGTCCCTCTGCTGTCGGGTTTCCCGCACGACTATTCAAAAACAATCACCAGCTCTTCCTGTAGTGGTTCATGAATATAATATTTTCATATGTAGAGATTGCCAGCCTCATATATATAACCACTAGCAAGAAAACATGGTAAATTCACGTTTGTAATAGAAATGTTTACACTTACCCCAAATAATTGGTATACACAATCTCTTGCACATGATGGACACACAGCACATTAGGTTAGATGCTGGTCTGGGATATTAGAGTTAATTCCTCTGACGGTGGGTGTCTCTACGAAATCACTTGCTGGGAAAACTTGAGTTAAATTCCTCCTACGACTGGGTCTGGGAAATTAGACTTAATTCCTCTAACGACGAGTGTCTCTGCGAAATCACTACCTGGGAAAACTTGAGTCAAAGACCTCTTATGATTGGTGAATCTGATTCCTAGGTTTCCAGTCTTGTTATATTAAAGTCCTGGTCCCTTAAATTTTTAGTCTTGTATTTAAATGTGCGGGTCTACTCTTAAGTTTTTAGAGTTGCCCAAATATGTTGAACTGTCACTTATAAGTATGGAATACTAAGTCCAATATCCCACTGGCTTCTCGGGAGTTGCTCGCTGTACAATGCTATCTCTCTGTGTGTTCTGTGTCTGGGATTTCACTACATTATATTTCACTGTTTCCAGTTCAAATCCAGCTGGGTTTCCGCTGAATGTTCCAATCAAATTCATTGTAGATTCTGGCGAACCAGTCGCTCTCTAGCACTAGAGGGGTCGGTTTGTTTACATTACTTATCTCACGCGAATTTGAAAAAAATTTAAATTTAATATACACGTGACCTCTTACAGCAATGATGTCATATCGTTACATAAGGCTGTCACAAAGTTAACCCGAGGATTAACCAGAGAGAGTTATCTTGGTTGCGTAGGCATTGTCAATGGCTCAGATTTGCCTTGCAACCGGGTAAAGATAGACAGTAGAAGCAGAAGAAGGCGAATTTGAGACTTTGGGATACGTTCCCAGCTAATAATCCCAGTGATTCTGAATCTCGTGACACTGTCACTCCTACCAATCTATCTATCCTCTCCTATAGCTCGCGAGCTCCCAACCCCTCTACCCTCTTGAGTGGACAGAAGAGTAAGAAAGAAAGAACTGTATATCTCTCGCACACTCTCTTTCCTTCTCTATGTATGAACGTAATGTGTGTTTGTAACGCAAACACTATTACAACGTTTATTGAATTACTTATATGTAGCACAACGACCAAATAAAATAAATACACTGACAACTAAATATAATTATACCTGGAAAAGAAGGTGGTAGTTAATACATAAAATGCACATTCTAATCTAAATCCTATACTAAGTGATGATGGTGGTGAATGAAGTCTAATACTAAACTATTAAAAAAGGATATCTTGTTTCTTGACCTCTTTCTGAATGTCAATAAAGCTCTGAGCGTTTTTACACAATAAGCATGTCTTTGTCTGTTTTCAATAACACTGTAAGGCCCACTTAATTTCCATCAGGTGTCGATGGACGGATCGTTTGTTCTTCACAATGTGAGGTTTGCCAATACAACGCGCGGCTGGGTTGGTGTGTTCATAGGTTGTGTTGAACGCAATGCTAGCCTACCGAGTCTTCGTCTGGTAGTCAGATGTCAGCTTGGTGTGATGGCGTTTGTGCACAAGTAACACTTGATGTAAATATGTTATATATTTTTGTGTGTTCAAGCAGCAGTTTTACTCGGAGAATCTGTCCATTACCGCAGGTAATTTAGGATCACAATAATTTTCGTTTGCACTGGTTGTAAAAGATCGTACGTGCGCTCCTGGCCACTTCTGATCAATAATTTTCGTGGGCGGCTAATTGTAACTCATCCATTACTGTGTAATATATGATTACTATTTTGTGTGGGTGGTTGTTTGTAGAAAGGCTCCTTTGCCCTGGCTAATTCCTTCTTAAACCCCCGGTTGCTTTTGTAGGTTTAATGCCGTTGATTATTGATATCTGTGAAGTACGTGACGTCGCAACATATCTGGTTAACCCTACGTATTAGCTCGTCCCATAAACGCCAGCCAGGGTAGTAAGACTAAGGCTGAGTTATCTCAAAGAGTCCCAATCTTGTCTCTAACACTGAGATGGATAAAATAAAAAAGCCTCATAAGTACCCAGTAAATCTATGCTACGCATGTGGTGTGTGTGTGTTTTCTTGTATGTGAAATCTTACCAATATAATGAATCTCTGCGCGGTGTTTACTGCGCTGTTTACCGGGTAATGTAAGAAGTAATGGAGAAGTGTCTAGTATTTACATCGTTATGGTTATGGAAACTGTGCAACCTTATAAATATACCCAATCTCGTCACTGAGTTTATTGCGACATTTTTATGCTAGTGTAAGAGGTGAGAAACAGTGGTTGATTTATATGTATGAAATATATGTATTAAACTGAAAGTAAAATGGAGGTACAGTAGTAATTTACAAACTATAGGTACACTAACTTTGGTTCCGTATAACGAATTCACTGACCACAGGTCCTGAATGTTCCTCGTAAAGTAGTGAACCAAGTCGAGCTGGCGGGCTGCTTTCTGTAGCAGTACCAAAAGACGAATCTTCCTGGGTTTTATGACGAAAATATTGCCTCCAGCGATGTCGGTGTTCTCTCTCCTGCTGTCTTGCGAAGGGGTTCTAATACTTACTTTAGTTCAGACAGCCAGTCCCCATTACTCTGTAAAATGTTCTGTAATATGTTGATATGTTCGCTTTCATATTTAGCTTAGCGCGGACATTCTGTCTCCTTTCGTCTTCTGGTGTCTTTGCAGTGTTTGTAATCTCTTTGTAATGTCTTCTTTCATATTTATCTTCGTTCAGACTATCAGTCTCCATTAATCCAATATAAACGTGCCTGTTCCACGGGAACTGACTGAGCAGAGTACTCACTCTACTTTCTTCTCGACGATCTGTCTCCGTCCGTCCTTTATGCTCTGCTACTAATCAAAATAATACGTGTGTATTACTGCCGTTGTGTAAACACAACCGAGCCATATTGGCGACTTCTTTTAATTGTTCCTGGATGGTCTGTTGTACTAATGTCTCATTGTTATGTGCACTGTCCATGCACAATTGGTTGCTTTCTCATGACTTACGAAGAACGTTGTCTGTTGTGGACAATGGGTTTTTCCAACCGGATGCTTTCTCATGCCTTGTAAAATTTATTGGTGACTGTTTGACAATAGGTTTTAAGAATCTAAATGCAGCCTTACTCGCGTCTCGTGACAAAGACTTCCGGCTGCACCTCTTCCCATCACAATATTGTGACCTTGTTTTTCTGGCGTAATGACTCAGGGATAGTCGCTAGTCACCTGTGTTTCGTCAAACAAACAAATCTGGTTCTATTCAGCACTCCTGCAGAACACAAGCTTGGATAAACCAGCACCGTCGCTTGAAAAGGTTTTCAGACAGATTATGCAATAAAATATTGTCGCTGACGTCTAATAACCTGGCGTAACTTAACACGTCTTCGTGAAGCGTGAATGCGACACAATAAGATAAGAATTACTCCCGTAGCAAATACTGCTATAGGGGAGTGGCGTGTTAGAGACTTCAGCATGATATGTCCAGCATAAAGAGTAAAATGTATGAAAGGGCAAAATGAAATGCCAAATAACAAGTGAATAATGAAGAAATATGAAGAAAAGAAGTTTACTGCCGGAGGGCTGAAGGTGTGAGAGATCACATAAAAGGACAGGGACAGACATTTCATCACACACTGCTTACCTCTTTTATTAGAACAAATGTTTTTATTAATATTTATTGGGATTATTTTTATTCTTATTAAGGTAAACAAAATAGTCCATCAGTCGTTATGATTTTGCCCCCTGTGCATTATGTCTTTTAAGCTATTTTAGTTTTTACTGTCTGTTTAGAACGTTATGAATGCAATTGCGAAGTGCTGTGACAGGGAGTACGAGTATCATAAATCCGGTTTTAAACATTTGCATGAGGGAAATTAACGGACTTATAAATTTAAATCAAAGGGCGAAAGTCCATGACTTATAAATTAATAATCTTACTTACTTACTTAGTCGTTCTTCTTCTACCATGAGGTGTAGAGGTTTCTTAGAGAGAGCGCCATACTATTATATCAGCTGTCTTCCTCGTGGCTTGGTTCCATTCTAATCCTCAGTGCTTCAAAGATTGTCTAATGTTGTCCTCCCAGCGGACTCTGGGTCGTCCTAGAGGTCTGGATCCCTGGCTCTTAGTTTCCCATGTTTGTCGTGGTAGCCGATCTTCTCCCACTCTGCAGACTTGGCCAAACCATCTCAGTTGGGACTGTTCTACTTGGGTCTGCAAGCGTTGGGTTTTTAGGCCTTGACGTATCGTCTGGTTGCGGACCATGTCTCTTCTTGTTACTTCAACCACCTTCCTCAGATACCTCATTTCCAATTTCAAATTAGTAATCAAAGGGTTATAATCCATAATACACTGAAGTAGAGATCAACAGTAGTGTTTTACGCCTCTTGAGAAAAAGTTCTGACTCAAGTTTGGAGTTCTTTTTTTTTAAGTAAGTTCATCTACGCAATAGTAAATTGCACGCACGGGAAATTTATATTTCGAGTGAACGATTTTGAGACAAACTTGATCTAGAATGTTCGTAATATAGTTATCGTTGTAAATCGTGGTACAAAATGCAGGCAGTCAGATTCGAGAACGCGTTGAGCGTAGGTTCTGAAATGGGCTCTCTCCCAAGTGTGTTTTGTTTTGTTTTAAAAATGTGAAAAAGTTGAGAGGCCACTTAACAGCTTACCATTATTGCCTCTGCTCTCGAAATGTAAATTTCTCGTGCATGCAATTTACTATCGCATACTTGAATTCACTTAAAAAACAGAACTCCAAACTCGAGTCAGCACTTTTTCTCAAAGGGCGTAAAACACTACTGTTGATCCCTACTTAAGTGAATTATGGATTTTCGCCCTTGATTATAAATTTATAAGTCATGGATTTTCGCCCTTTGATTTAATTTATAAGTCCGTTAATTTCCCTCATGCAAATGTTTGAAACCGGATTTCCGACACTCGAACCGCGTTCTCAAATCTGACTATTTCCCAAACTTTCTAGATCAAGTTTGTCTTGCGTAGGTTCAGACATGGGCTCTCTTCCAAGTGTGTGTAAAAGATAGTATTTTATGGGTGGCAGGCGCAATCATATTTATCGTGTACTGGCGACACTGTCTCTTGTCCTCGGAATAACTCACAAAAACTGTTAAGACATCGGTAAATTTTCATCACCGGCGCTCAGGACAGTGTCATCTAAGATACGCCAAGCTCAACAGGAAAAATATCAGAACATTTTGTAAAGACAATGTTGCCACGTGAAGAATTTTAGAGGGCAGAAAAACACTGACAGCAGTATTTTTCCAAGTCGTGACCACCATATCAAATAGAGACAGCTAGAGCTACTGAACCAACATGAGGAACGAGAGAGCAAGACATTTGTATAAATAATTGAATTGAATTTGTTGCTGTACCAAACTGCCAACCTGAAGTGACGGTTGGGCTCATCATTTCACCTTCACCACTTTATTTTGTGTAAATAAAGTTTCACCATTATTTGCTACTGCTGTCCGAGTGAAGTCCTTCGCCAACTCGTGACATCATTCACCCTTTTGTCAGTTGTCAACTGTTGTCGTGTATTGAGAGAAAGCAGAAGTTTAACACCACCATACATAAATAAGCTGCCTACTGTTAGTATAGTGATACGAATCCACTATACGACCATCAATCACTAGAGATTTGAAGTATGAAATAGTAGACACTCATCATCATCAGCATACACGGCCACAGTGCAAACATTTTCTTTTTGTACACAAATCTATGCATTTTCTTAACTCTTAGTATACGAGCAGCCTTTCATGACTACAATTACAGATTTTGCAATAAATAATTTATTTATAAAGATAACATAAGTGTTATATATCAAAATGTGAAGAAATGAAACCCCTATATCATGCATGTAACTAAATTGTTCAGTGGTTTTAAACATGCATTCAGCTATAAATTTTCGCTATTGACGGGGATCGATCATCGGCCTCTCTAGAAGGCCGCTCGTATACTAAGAGTTAACTTATGCACGTGCCCCCAATAGCTCTGAGCCCCTAGGCCCCAGCCTACTTAGCCTAATGGATATTCCGCCCTTGTCCCTACGGCAGTTCATGTTACGGGATTACCTTTACCTTTCCATAAACGTAAAGTTACATATTTAGTTTAAAGGATATTTATTCACCTTGTAAACGATATACTGTTTCATTTCAGAACTTAATTAAAACAAAATGCTTTTTGGAAGGAGCATATTTTCCGAATTGAGCACCACACCCCAAAAAAACAAGTAATCCATCCCCTCTTCCCCTTGAAAAAAAAATACTGAAAAAAATGTATAGAGATAAAGAGAGAGAGAGAGAGAGAGAGAGAGAGAGAGAGAGAGAGAGAGAGAGAGAGAGAGAGAGAGAGAGAGAGAGAAAGAGAGAGAGAGAGAGAGAGCGGGTCATCTGGTCATTTCTACAAGGAGGTAGGTTTCAGAAAATACAATTTATGTAACTGACATCAAAACAGCAGCCACTTAATTTGTCTGTGAGACATAAAAGTGTAGCCCGAACGGAATCATCCAAGTGATGTCGGTAACTTTGACCTAGGTCATTGCACGGCTGTTGTGCTGTACGTAATGTGCAGCCACACCGGAAGCCGGCTTGGAGTAGGCACCGAAATTTATTGAAACAAGATAAAATTAAACTTTAATATTTAAAAAAAAGTAAAAATTTCGGCGTAAAAATATTTTTATTTATATTAAACCGATAGTTTTCTTATTTGTCAACATTATTCCTGATCTTCAAAAACAGTGCATTGAGCATTTATGTGTATTTCAACATGAATATATAACAAATTACAATAACAATTTGTCGTAAATTTTTTAAAGATAGGTCTGAAAATATTTATGGTCCGGTCTGAGCAGAGGTGATAGTGGTAAATATGTGAGAATAAAGGTGTAAGCAAATAGATTTTCACGAGGTGATAGTGTAAGAGGAAAGGCAATCTCTGGAGTGAGTAGTTTCCCTAATCCAGCCTATCTATACGACTATATTTTAATCAGACGAACTTTCTCTCCTTATATCAAATATAAGTTTCACTGCACCCACATACACGCGTAATTATGTGACGAATACGCACAGACGTGAAAAACTATGGATAATATATGGGTAGGGGTTTGACCAACACATTAAATAAAGTTTTGTGTTTAGTTTATTATCAATTAAACTTTACAACATCGAACATATATCAATAAATCATGTTACAGACATGGGAAAATAACCCCATAAATGCCCCCCCCCCCCTTTCTTGTGAAGACAGAAAGATCCCCAAAAGACGTTAACAACCCCAAAGGTCAAGGGTTAGCATTAGGGTATGGAATAGTCAGTAAAGAAAAAGAACAAGTTCCTAGTTAAGCTATCCCGTAAATACTCAGTTCAGTGAGATAAAAATAAAGAAGTTAGTACAATGATTGTAACATGGGAAATATTTTTCTCTCTCTCTGTCTTTCACTCTGACATTCGGTGGCCAC
Organism: Oreohelix idahoensis; assembly: GCA_024509875.1. Classification (NCBI taxonomy): domain Eukaryota; kingdom Metazoa; phylum Mollusca; class Gastropoda; order Stylommatophora; family Oreohelicidae; genus Oreohelix; species Oreohelix idahoensis. Next base: position 80,652 of record JAMPIV010000194.1, read on the forward strand.
AAACATACTCGCTTACCCAGTACTTGGCGTAGGTATCTCTTGGAAAAACACACTAACAATAGTATGACCTATCGTGTCAGGTTGGTTGCCAAATCTGGCCCCAGACTAGCCTTGGTACTTAATAATAATGTCAAGGTAATCGCCAAAATTGGTGAGTCAATTGTTTTCCTAGATGAGCCTTATATCACGGCATATAGTGGTTGAAGTAAGGCGTATTCGGGACGGTCACAGTCATAGAAAGAAAAAAATAGTTCCTGTACTGTCTAGCCTCTGGTTGCAGAGACAACTGTTACGTTACGCACACTGGTAATGACAAATCCTATCGGCTTTTCTCTGAGTTGCGTGCCGGTTATGAAACAGCTAATTCTCCTGGGTATAATCCACTTGGGAAAACGTCTGTCAAAGGTCGAGTAAACTGTTATATATTTTGCCGCAGCGGGCTGATAAAATTGGATAGAAAAAATCTGGTATTCTGAAAGTCCAGTTTAAAATTATTCTTATTGTTTATAGTTTAGCCTCTCTCATGAATGAAGAAAGTGGACCGCACAGGTCAAAATCGAAGATCCAATAATAACAATAATGTCACTGATAGCCTACAAGACCGCTGCTTCGCTGGTTTTTTATCGAGCCTAAATCAGGAAGAAACAAAACATTTAACCCAAAAGGACAAAATATACTATCACGGGTAGTGTGATCTCTGATCCTCTCCGTCCTCTAATTAACTTAAAAGGCACACGGTATCTTAGTCTAGCCTATCACGCTTTGCTTCAGCGAGTACGGTTGGGTTTTAGGTATGCGTTTTTCCCCTCCCGCCCAGTAAAACACTCAGCGCACGATATCAGGGTTAATTTAATTAAGACTCCTTTAACACATATCGCTGGTCATTACTAGCTATTTGATGGTTGACGTCTATCGTTTTTAACACGTGATATAAACACTAGTCATTACGCGTACTACTCTGTCAAGTTAACATCATACTTAAGTCTGCGAAAAATGGTTGAGGGATTTTACTTTACTGAACCACTGGTAAGAGAATATCTGCGCGCTTTGCTATTTCGCTAATCTTAACGCTCGGTAATAGCAGTGAATAAAATGGTAAACTTTTAACACATTTAATACTTACGCACAACTAAAATATTTCCCCAATCAGAAATTTAAATCCCCACGGAACAATTTAACACATTTAGCGAATAAAATTTAGCTGGCTAGAGATCGAGAGTCTTTCGTGCGGGCTGTGATGAGAGCGACGTCCTGCAAACGACATGCTACATGATGATGAGCGAATAAAGTGGTTCCTAGTCTGGCGTGATTAGATTCCTCCAAAATTTCTGAGAGACTGATAACTGACTTAGGAGTCACACCTAGGACATTTCAGGAGAAATCGAGAGATTGGCTTCACCTGATAAAAGACTCTACGATTCGCTCACTCGCTATTGCCGAACGACATCAGAGAACCGTTCCTTGCGAGCGAACAGTCTTCTTGATTATCTCCCCCTTTTAGGTCAAATACTTAAGTCCCATGAGTGTATCAACATCACAGGATTTGTTCCCCTCATAAGGAAACTTCAAACGCTGTACTTCCCCACGTTCAATCTGCTCGTCGTCGTAATACTGACAGCTCCGCTCGCGTGAGAACTTCTGTAAGCAAGCGTTCCTCGCTCCCTTGAATGAGTGACAGTTTCGAAAGTAGGTAAGCAAACTCGCCAGCTCGTGAAAGCAAGAAAAATAGGCGTGGCTAAATATGAGTTAACAGACAGCGAATTGCGTGGGTTTTGCGTAGCAAAAATTATACACATTGGATGGGGAAGCAAAGGTGTAAGGATAAAGCGGCGATGTTTGCATACACACGTCACACAGTTGAAACAGGAAAGTGTATTATGGTTTTGTGTGTGTGTGTGTGTGTGTGTGTGAAATGTTACTGTGATCGTCATTTGCGAACTTTATTTTCAAAGGGTTGAGAACTGGACGTGCAGGCCCGTCGAACGTTCTGTCCTTCCGTTTATCTCACTTTTTATACTGTATACATTCATTCTCATTTGTACTGTAAGTATTAATTTAAAGGCACACAACATTATAAAGATAATACAACGACATATATTTACAGTATCCTATAATAGTGAAGAAATAAAGTACTTGAAAAGTCAATTAAAAACAGAAGCAATAAAACATTGTAAAAACAAACAAGACAAAAATCAAACCTTCCTTGAAACTCGTATATCTGATTAAAGTGGCATATAATCAGAACTCATTAAACATTCGAAACGTCTGCGATTGAATGAGCAGGGACTGAGCATATCTTAAGGTATGTAGAAGATTGTTCGACAGATGAGCAACTCCGAGTCCCATAGCAGATACCACCACAAGGAAGTGAAATAGTATCTCAAAAGAGTACGGAATTGGGAAGGGGGGGGGGGGCGATGGAGGGAGCGTTATCATGAGACATAGCGCCACCTTATATAATCCTGAGGGATTATATTTGATGTCTTGTATATGCCTGTGTTTGAGGTAATAAGTGAAGGAAATAATAGTCTGAGTTTTAAAATAGCGGATGTGGTGAGGGTTATATGAATAAAATATATCTCTTTAACAAAACAAACACACAAAAAAGCTATAACAGTTTGTATAATTTTGTTTAACGTCATGCATGGTAAAAATATGACTCATCAATAATTCTCAGGTACTTTAAATTTTTAGTGACTCCGAACAGTAGAGTGGTTAGATTTCTTCTTTCGCTGAGCTAAAGGGACTCGGTTCTAAACCAGATTGCGCCACGCAAGTCCACGTTTACTCTGCTTGTGAGCCAAGTAAGCAACAGGCAGCGAGGATGTAAACCGGTCACTCCACCTCATAAAGCTGGGACCTAGTGTAAAAGAGTTCTCCAATGAATCACTCCGCTACGTCAGTATCTGCTGTAAGACAACATTTCCCTTTTACTTGACACTTTCTTGTTTTCAGTATAAGCAAATGTTGATGCATATCTCTGCTGTCTACATTTTTATTCGGATTTAATTGATAAAAAGATTTGTGAAACATTTTTCTATTGTATTCCTTGTATCGTTGTTTAATTTGGATTACCCATTTACCATTTTCTTCTTTGATCCTTCGCCGCCGACTGTCAAAGCCGTCAGTGGCCATCACGCCTAATGGCGCCTTGTACAGATGTAGCCGTTAGGTTGGTAAGAGGAAAATTCTGTAAGATTTAATTTTATGAAATTGATTTTTATGATAATTAGCTGAGTTTAATTTATGGTCAAAGGGAAGTAATGCATAGAATGTTAATTGGGGACAAAATACGTCTTACATCCTTTCTTTAGTTACAGAGCATTTGCCTTTGTTTGTGTCTTGAGATGGGCTAAGTGATAGTAATTCATGTGTTTTGAATGGAGTGGTGAGTTTTTTTTAGCGAACTATGTTCTGGATGCTTTGAAAAAAGTTACAATTGTAAATCGTGGTTTTAGACTAAATCAATTTGCTCCTAGATCCGATAGAGTTGGCTTCTAGATGTGGTAGCGAGTAGAAGGCTCATTTCTGAGGTTTGGATATGTCTTTTGTGGGTTGTAGTCATTGCCCATGAATCGCATCCATACGTCAAGACTGGGACATAGGTGGAGCGGTATACAACCATCTTCGTTTTCTTAACAACCTCTCTCTTACTGAGGAATCCTCGATTTGTGGCCTGAAAAAGTCTCCCAGCTTTTCGAGTGGCCAACTCTTCTTTGATGCCTCCCTTCTGGTCTATAACAGCTCCGATGTATTTACAGTGGTCGATCTGCTCCAGGACCTGTTCTCCCAGCTTCATCTGATGCCTTCTTTCTTCTCGTGATATCACCATGGATTTTGTTTTAGAGCTGCTTATGACCATCCCTCTCCATCGGGTGATAAGCAAATGTATATTGGTTGCTTCTTCGGTGGCAGAAAAGCTGTACTATCATCCAGACGTGTATCTTGATATTTGTCACGTTTGTGTGTGACAGTTTTTAGTTATTCTGAGGACGAGATGTCAGTGTTTCCAAGTGAGAGAAATGTGTGTATTCGAATTATCAGGTATGTTGAGTTTTGCCAAACTATTAAATAACTGTTAGTAAAGTAAACTACAGTAGACAGTCAAGAGTAAAGAGAATTACAGTAGACAGTCAAGGAATTATAGTAGACAGTCTAGAGGAAGGGCAGCAGAGTTTGGTAAATGTACATCTCTGGCGGTCAGGCCAGTGTCTATATCTAGATACACCAAATGTTAGCGGCTGTTTACCAGTTAGAGAAAAATCGAGAGAAAGATTTTAGTATATAACAGATGGGAACAAGACGTATCAGCAAGGGTTCTCAAATGGCTAGGTCAAACAATCACAGTAGAGCAGTCTGAAAGAAAGAGAGACATAACTGAAGAAATATTGTTAAGTATTGTTACATCATTGAGTTGTACCAACCAGCTTATATTGTTCATTTAGAAAGCTGAAGAAAATGGTTGCTATTGAAAGATGTATGTCAAGATGCAGGTCGCATCTCATAAACATCTCATGTAAATAAACATCACCATCATCTATTACAAGTCGTTCTGGTGTTGAGCGTACTACAGTCTGATAGGAAGAGACAGAGAGAGCGTATGATGTTTTAAGTTATTGATACAACAACCGTTGGTCTGCTGTAGGGTTGTGATCTGAACCTAAAATACGATCAACGAGATTTCCAATCAGTCAGCGGCCACACGGCAGCAGCAAACTGCTTCCACTGTTTTGCTCAGTCGGAGACCATCCTTCATGCAATGCCCCAGCTCTGGTAATTCTTTGCATCTCTGACTCCACAGTTCTCGGCCAAGTTGTTTTTGTTCGGCCTCTCTTTCGCTTTCCCTTAGCGATCCATAGCATAGCTGTTCTTGTGATGGCATCAGCAGGGTTTCTTCTGATGTCACCCAGTAAAGATGGTGTGCATCTCCTCTTGAACTGTTGCATAAAATATTTTTCATTTTATAGAATGCTTTTTTAATCCTAGTGTATTCTACTCTTCACTTATGAGATGCACCATCCTCCAGAGTTATTAACATGCCAAGGTATTTAAATCTATTGACCTGTTTTAAAACTTTTCTATTTCCATTTGCGTTGATAGTGCTTACCGAAGAATATTAGCAAGAAAAGCTCGCTATTTTAAGGGTCGTACAATTTAGTGCAATGGTTAGAAGCGTGCCACTTTTAGGTAATTTCCAGACTCGACAGATGAGAGAGAGGTTCCATAAATGTAAATTCAACTTTTAAACCCATCTACACTGCACACAAGCTTCCAGTTTGGAAACAGCATCGTTGTCCGGAAACGATAGAAAACATTCCTGGAATTGAAAGAAAGAAGAGCCAGACTGCAACAGAGAGAAAATCAATAGTGACAAAATACACAGAGAAACATTACCCACGCAACACCTGGACCCATGCATGCACAGATGGAACAGCAACAAACAGAAAATGGAGGTGAAGTTGTCTTACTGATCTTAAGCACTGGTGCACACAAAAAGCTGTCATTGGCAACAGGACTATTCTCAAGTAACTTCAGAGCAGAGGCAGAGGCCCTGAGAATTGCTACAAAGGTTATAATGACAAAGGAAAGGAAAGAGAGACATGATGCTTTCTTTACCAATGAACAGTCAGTAATTGCAACGTTGAAAAGCCAAAATAATACAGACCTGGTGACTTCAGAATAGTGCTCCACAAACAATGTCAACGATTCAAAAGTGTTGTGATCCAATGGATCCCAGCTCATTGTAACATCACCGGTAATGAAAAGTCTGACAGATTGACAAAGTTACACGTGTTGCCTCCCTTTTTCTCTGCAGTAGTGGTCCAACAGTGGCGAAAACTTAGAGTAGCTAATGTGGGTCTTCAACGGTGTCTACATTCTCACAATATTACTCTTCGCGGAGATGCAGATAGAAGGATGATGATGCTTCTACCTTGAGGGAGTTTCACATGATACTTAAGAAATCTAGAACAATGCTGAATGGTCCTGAGCACGTTAACAGATATAATATTAGGTCGTTCAAGCCCCCAACGGAATTAACAGTAAAATTCATCAGCTTATTATTATTATTATTAGTATTCGAATTTGCTCTTTAGATGTAGATATAATTTTTATATATATATATATATATATATATATATATATATATATATATATATATATATATATATATATATATATATATATATATATATATAATATATATATATATATATATATATATATATATATATATATATATATATTACAATACTTATTCACACGTGTGCTCTTCTCTTTGTAATAATTAATTCAACTATGAATTTGTAAAAAAAAACCATTTACAAATTTAATGATCAATTACTTTAACACTTGTAAATAAATAAGAACCGGTGATTAATAAAAAGTAAGTCTCATCATGAAATTTATCGTCTTTCCTAAGCTTAATTTTAGAAAAGAAAGTTCTTTGTTTGGCCGGCTAAAAATGGGATTTACCAAAATGCTCAAGTGCCGATGCTGCTGGATTCTGTAGATTCGTCTCTGTGGTGAGGGCATGTTTCCAGATCAGTCAGAAAGTAATCGCTCCTGGTCAAGGCAAGAATCTTCAGAACCCATGGAATGTAGGTTTCAAGTGTCAATTACAAACTTTGAGCCACAGAATGGTAGTACAGCTAATGGTCTCTTCGGCCCGTACCACAAATAGTCGGGTCGCCTCGTTCTGGTACCACAAACTTTAGAGGGAATAAAAGATCAAATTCCGCTGCTAAGTCTTCGTTTTCCTGATGTTAATCAGGCACCTTTCCCACTGTCCGTCAGCCGTTTGTTTTCTCATATTTTTTTTACTCTCCCTGAGTATATATCATATCCCTCAAGGGATAAGATGAAAACTCACAACTATTTCAGTTAATTTAATGAAAAATTATTTGTGACTGGACAGGCTTGTGTCTGAAGCAACACAGTAAGTTTACATACATTCACACAATGATAATACACAACTTTTCACATGTTGATGTAAACATCACTCATTCCCTGCTCCATTTGGAGTCTGTGGTTACCACTGCTTTTGGTTCTCTGAGAGAACCAGCATGAAGTAATCACCATCGCTTGCTTTGGTGGTTTATGAATATATCTTTTTCACATGCTGAGGTTGCCAGCCTCGAAGGGACTGTTAGCACCCCCAGCGAGTACAAACATGTTAAATTCAAAGCATAAAAATAATTTACTACTCAATTCAATAATTGAGAATCTTAGAGTTCTTCCTCCAGTAAATAGTCTTGGCAACGTGAAATAGATGCCGAGAACACACGTCAGGGTATTTAGTTCTAGTAAAAATCCCTCTACGGCTTAGTTCGTAAGTCCTGTATAAATCCGGCTTTTGTATGAATAACTTAGGCTTCCCTGCTGTAGTGTTCAGAAGTGTTCTCTAAGTCCGGTCCCATTTAAAGTCAGAATATTTACTGCTGTTTCCTGGCTTCAGTCCGAGCTGTCTACTTGACGATTTCGGGAATGCAGTGCCGTATGTCTAAAATGTTCTACATTATATTTCAGTCTTCACCCACGCACTCTTGATCTCTGCTACATGGCAACTCCCAATCAGAGCGATTGTATATGAAAACTCGAATTGCCAAACCAATGGCATTCAAAGTAAATGTTATGATAGAGTAGTGCTTATGGAATTTCCTGCGGGACTCATACGTTTGAGAATTTAAACAGCCACTTTCCATATATGGAAGTGTGATTTCCGTAAAGTATTGTCAAAGTTTACTTATATCACACTTCCTGCTCACTCTTCAAAATGTCTTCCAAGATTGCGTTTATCTATAATCACCTATTCCAAGTAATTCGGAAGTCTGATTACTTAGTTTATCAGACTCTGCCGATCTCTTGTATCACATAAGTTGTCGCAATCCGACTGCCTGGTCTAGACAAATCGTGGTCTAAACAATTAACCCCGTATTGCAAGTCCATCCTACTGTCGGATCGGAAGTGATTATGCAATCTTGAGCAAACACTTAATGCTCGCATTTACCTGGAGTCAATGTAGTATTATCACGATTAGTTATTCAAATAGTCTCTCAGGGATGGGTGATTGTCTGGCCCTGTCATGCATCGAAGCGTGAAATATAAACAATGATTGTAGGAAAAAAGGGTAACAATTCTGAGTGGAGGATAGGCACCAAATTATGTGCGTTAAATATGCCGAAATAATAGATAATAAAGGCGATGAGAGGAAATTACGAAAAAGCAAACGAGCCGTAATGTTACACAAAGGAAGGTGGAAATCTACGTCAGACTTCAGCCTGATGCAATTATAACTTTCGAGGAAGCAAAGAGTTTTATCAGAATCAGATACAGAAACAAATGGGATGTAGAGCATCCAGGTCATATACAAAATGATGCATACTACCAGCTCAGCAGAATAGAACAAGTGATAATCTTCAGACTCTGCACTGGCCACAACAGATAGAGATACTATCTATTCAACAAGCTAAAGATAGGAACTACCGATCAATGTAACTGTGGCACTGATTAAATGACTGTTGAACATCTGCTTCAAAGTTGCCCAGCATATGCGGAACAGAGAAAGCTCATATGGCCGACATACTACTATTCGTTGAAAAGCACTACGGAGATTCAAATAACCTCAAACTGACTACTGCTTGCTTTGAAAACATTCAGTAGACGTCTGAGAGTGTACGAAGAAGAAGAAGAAGAAGATTCTACTTTGATGGGAACTAGTTCGTTAGCTTTTTTTAAGGGATGTAATTTATCATCTTCCATGTCAAAGGGAAACAACCAAACGGTAAACAACAATAGAATAATAATGAAATATTTCGTAGATTTTTTCATTTTACTCTGTGTTTTTTATTTATTTCTTAAAATATAACTGCGATTTTGATGGGGAAAAAGACGGATGCTATTTTAAGCATAGTATAGTTAGTGCAAAAGACAGAAGCGCACGCCTTTTATATAATTTACAGACTGCAACAAAAAGTTTGAGTGGGACGCATGGGATGAACGTCCTTAGAAAATGCTTAATAATCATATTAAAAGTCGGTCTGCACACTGATTGGCAAGAAAACGAAGATGGCTGTATACCACTCAACCTATGTTCCAGTCATGACATATGGATGCAAGTCATGGGCATTGGATACAACTCACGGTGGCCAGCTCCTAACCTCAGAAATGAGGTATCTGAGCAAGGTGGTTGAAGTAACAAGAAAAAACATGGTTCGCAACCAGACAATACGGCGTGGCCTCAAAACCCAACGCCAGCAGACCCGAGGAGAACAGTTCCAACTACGATGATATAGCCATGTATGCAGATTAGAAGAAAGATCGGCTACTATGACAAACATGGAAAACCAAAAGCCAGGGATCCAGACCTTCAAGACGATGCAGAGTTCGCTGTGAGGACAACATAAGACAATCATTAAAGGACTGAGAACTAGTTAGAAAGTTCAATTTTTATCTTCAATAGTACATATAACATAGTTTAAGGAAACTCGTGTGTTATCTGCAGTTGTACATATAACATAATTTGAGGTACCTCGTGTCTTATCTTCAATAGTACATGTAACAAAGTTTGAGGTACCTCGTGTCTTATTTGCAAAAGCACATGTAACAAAGTTTATGGAAAATCGTGTCTTATCTTCAATAGTACATGTAACAAAGTTTAAGGAAACTCGTGTCTTATCTTCAATAGTTCATGTAACAAAGTTTAAGGAAACTCGTGCTCGTATCTTCACTAGTACATGTAACAAAGTTTAAGAAAACTCGTATCTTATCTTCAATAGTACACGTAACAAAGTTTAATTAAGAAAACACGTGTCTTATCTTCAATAGTACATGTAAGAATGTTTAAGGAAACTCGATATCTTATCTTCAATAGTACACGTAACAAAGTTTAAGAAAACACGTGTCTTATCTTCAATAGTACATGTAACAAAGTTTAAGGAAACTCGTGTCTTATCTTCAATAGTACATGTAACAAAGTTTAAGGAAACTCTTGTCTTATCTCCAATAGTACATGCAACATAGTTTGAGAGACTTCTATTCTAATCTTCAGTAGTACATATAACATAGTTTGAGAAACTTTGTGTTAATAGATAATAGCACCGACTGTAGGTAACACATAATTATATTATCTTTCCTGCGTGACTTCAGATGAGAATATCAATATCAAATGACACCGGAAAATTGCAACTCTTGTCATGGAAGAATTCCTCTATGTGAAATAGAAAAGCAAATTAAATGAGGCTTGTTGTATAGCCGGCGAAACATGTGTGGTGAAACATGAAAAAATACAAAAAAACAATACATCAATGGTGACTTTTGCCTGCAATTCGAGTCAAATTCTTCGAGCAATACAAAAGGAAGAAAAAGAACAGAAATAAGCAACAGAAGAAGAAGAAAGGAAACAAAGGAAAAAAACTAACGAAAGAAAGAAAAAAATTAAAGCAAAAGAGAGAAGGTAGGAAGAAAACAAGTATGAAAGAAAGGAAAAAGTGGGAAGAAAAGGAAGCGAGCAGAAAGAAAGAGAGAAAAGAAGGAAACAAAAACAGACAGAAAGAAAGACATGTAAGCAAGGATCATGAAATAAATAAAGACAGAGAGAAATAAAAAAGAAAGACGGATGTACGGAAAGGAAGAAAACAGAAGTGTAGGAAGGCCGAAAGGAAGGCTGGATGATGGATGGATGGATGGACGGATGGATACATGAATGGATGGATGCAAGGATGGATGGATGTATGGAAAGAAGGATTAATGGATTGATGGAAGAAAGGATGGGCGGATTGATGAAAAGATGGAAGGAAGGATGAATGGATTGATGAAAGGAAGGCAGGAAGGATTGATGAAAAGATCAAAGGAAGGATAGAAGGATGGAAAGAATGATAGAAGGATGGATGGATTGCTGAAAGGATGGAAGGAAGGAGAATTATGGAAGGAAGGATAGAAGGATGGAAGGAAGGATAAAAGGGTGGAAGAAACAATAGAAGGATGGAAGGAAGGACGGAATGACTGACGGATTGATGAAAAGATGGAAGGAACGATAGAAGAAAGGATGGACGGATTGATGAAAGGAAGGATGGAAGAAACGATATAATGAAAGATGGAAGGAAGGAAGGAACGGTACAAGGAAGGATGGAAGAAAGTATGAAGGAAGGAAGGATAGCAATAAAGAATAAGCGAAACAAAGAAAAGGAAAGCTATAATACAGCAATAGGAGGTACTGGCATCAACACGATAAGAGACGGAATATTTCTTTCCTGGTTCCGGAAGTGGCCTATCGCCTGTGACCTCGTTACACGCATCATTAAATTGAGTCTGATATCAATATAATGGACTAGACTCAAATAAGTCAGCGAGGGCGTTCTGTTAAGACAGCTGTAGGAACCTAGGATCTGTGGTGATCTACTTTAGAAACGCCGAGCTCTATAACGTCTATCTTGATAAATGTATGTCTGTTTCCAGGTTTCAGAGCGTCAGGAATTTTGATGACGTTGCAGTCTATATGACATGTTTCCTTCAAGTATGTCGTAAAAGACGACTAATATGAGTATGTGCATGATGCTGGATACCTCATCATGTCAAACAAATAACCAGAGATACCACCACTGCAAGGTCACGTGACTGATTGGTGCTTCCTGTCAGGTGACCAGCTCCAGTGGTGGCTCCATGCTAAGTAAAAAACTCAACAAAAAAAAAACAAAAAAAAAAAAAAAATTAATGATCATTATATATGTAACTTACTTGCATTTCCATCTCAAGGTCTGCTTCACACAGTTCTATCAACAGAGAGGTGGACAATTAAAACTAGATATTATACCGATGGTAACTTCGCTTTACAGAGAAGATCGCTGACTTTTTATGCAGTTAACGAAATAAAGTGAATTTAGTCAGCTAACTTACGGAATGCGACGAAAGTACTTTTAAACCTGGTAGACAAAGCGCTTGTAGCTACAGGTGGGAGAGGGTTATTCTGAAATTTACCTAGGTTAAAAATGTTGTGTTTCCTCTCCTTCAGCTAGAGATCTAACAAATGATCCCGTGAGATCTAACGTTATATCAAGATCAAGCCGACCACTGTGTTAAGAAATGTTGCTGGGGAGATGGAGGGGGTTAACTTAAAGAGAAGCAGGGAATAAGTTAAGAAACGATGGAATATTATGCCATGAGTAAAGAGATAGGTCATCGCGCAAGGGAGGTAACTGCAGTTTTGAAGAACATTTACCCTTGTCCTACGAGTATGTTAAGCAAAGAGAATGCTGAAACTCGTTGTGACAAATGGAAACATTGATGGGTAAAGAAACAAAGGATGCCAAAGAGAGACAAGGTGATGAACAGAGTAGCATCACGGTACAGCACTACCAAAACTAGTAAACAAAACTAGAAATATGACGTTTTTATATCACGTGAACGCTCACGCCAGCCGGGATTGCACGTGAAGAAGAAAACGTAACGAACTAACGAAGAAAAAATTCCAGAAATTGTGTCACCGAAAAACAACAGAGGCGTGAATACTTCTAAAACAACAGAGGCGTGAATACTTCTAAAACAACAGAGGCATGAATACTTCTAAAACAACAGAGGCATGAATACTTCTAAATCAACAGAGGCATGAATACTTCTAAAACAACAGAGGCATGAATACTTCTAAAACAACTCGCAACCAGAAGTATATTTTGAACAAAATGCACGTTGTTTCAACAGGCGCCGAAGTGAGTTCTCCAGCCGGAAATGCACTACGAAAAAATATTGCAACTTTGGTGGACAAAGATGAAGTAAAAGTGACAGTTATTTATATGGGGAATTACTCAAAACAATTCGGTTACTCGATTCTTATTGTAACAAACAGTCCAGTAGTAAGACGAAGTAATAGTTCACGCAACCAGCTTTGAAACTTGAGAAATCACCTTTAAAACTGGAAGTCACGGACATCTGGAAACGTTAGTTGTTTGTTGAAATTTTTGTGGTAAAACGTTTTTTACGGGATGGGGTAACCAGCCCCTTGCCCAACCCTCCTTAGTCGCTTTTTACGACATGCCTGGTAGGGTACAGTGTTACTATTCTTTGCTCCCCTTTCGGGCCCCGGTAACACACGGGTGAGGAAACGTTAGTTAGTAACTGTAATTCCCAAGGGGCGTTGGAATAAAGAATTGAGAACCACTGAATGTAAAGAGAATTGAGAACCAAAATCTGAAACCAGTGGTCTCCAGCTTAGACGCAGACTTAATCTGCGGATGACGCAAGAGCAGCTTAAGGATTAAAGCGTCGTGGCTAAGGTTGTGGCTTTATTCCGTCAGAATAGGGTTTAGCAGACGACGGGAGATAAATTGCCGCCGTGTTGGTCGTGCGAAGGAAGTCGATTAGCTAATCCGACTTTACCAACTATAGACTAACGCTTGTGTGCGGCTATTCTGCTGTCTAGCTTCTCTATTTCGTCCCATCCATTCGTTCAAAGACAAAAAAAATACTATTTCAATTCCATTTAGCTCCACAAGGAGCATAGGCCTTCAACAAACGTATGCCAAGTCTTCTTGTCCTGTGCCATCAGCTCAAAGCATGCCCATGTCTTCCTCATTCCTTTCATATCTGTTTCCAGTTTTCTTCTCCGTGATTTCTTTTGTCTTCCTCTATCTCTCTTACCCTGAGTTTTCCAGAACATGGACTCCCTTGATATACTGTCGATAAATGTACATAGTGTGTGTCCTATCCATCGCCAGGTCCTTCTTCTCATCTATTGTTTCACTGGAACTTGTCTGGTTTGAATCATCAGTTCTACATTAGCTACCTTGTCATGCCATTTCAATTCTGCTGTTCTACGCAGTCACCCATTTATGAAAGCCTGTAAAGTCTTAGTTGTTGTGGTGGATTTTGATGGTATGAATTGTTGTTATGTATTAGTATTATACTAAATGAGATTAGCTATGAAGGTCCCTGAATTTACTCAATAGTATTGTGAACTTTTCAGGGTGCCTTTCCGCTACCACCCACTTTATCTCATTCAAAAGGTATTTATATTAGTATATAAAATGACTTCGTGTTGTGTCTAGGGTTATGAATGTAGAGTGTGAAGCACAATAATTAACAAACATACAAACAAATAGTTTATTATTCACAACAGCACACAGTACTACCACAATAACATACAAATGACACTTTAAAAGGCTATCTTATTTAAGACTGTGGTTGAATTTTGTGAAAATAAGATTTTTACAGTTTTATTATCCTGATTCAAATTTATTTGTAATCAAGACAGACAATTTAAAAGTGAAATCACAATAATCAATTACATCAGTCAAATAGCACAATAAATCCTTTGTCCATATATATATATAATTATTAATCGAATATATTTATGTAGTGTTCTCCTACTTTAAGGTAATACTGCTGGTAATACTAGGTTGTTGTTTTAATCATGTCCTTCTGGTTTTGTTTGTTTCTATTTTGTCACTTGTGGAACTATTAAATATTTGTCCCAGTTTTATTTACTGGTATTAGATCATTCTTTTAAAGTTCGGTAGTTTGAGCTCTCAGGTGCCGAACGAGAACTTAACTGGGCAGTAGAGTATTTGTTGAACCTTTCCTCTGCTCGCTTGACAATCGGTTCCCTGTTTGATAGACAATGGCCACTAGCATGGGCTCTCAGCAAACAGGCAGAGTCCTGAATCATTCAGTTTTCAAGCGTTTGGTACCACATTAACGTCAGTACCCAGGACCTCTGAAATGTGAAGGTATGCATCCTTCGTAATATCTAGCATACACTAATAGTCCACAGTTAAGGACATGTACATTACAAACAAACAAAAGGATCATATCCTTATACAAACCTATGCCACCATTTTCTTTTGATGTGACAATGTACACCAGTATTCCTTTCCCTAATAGTTACAACGCCACTGCAATTCCAGCTGTAATCTCTTCCATATAATAGGATAGGTGTTATGCTCCTTTATGACAATCATACATATTCTTGTATTTTACACCTCTCTGACAGTCCATCACATGGTGGATCAATCTTTAAGCTTTGCCTCATGTTCGCTATAGACCCACTCATGTCTAGACTTATATTATTATTTCACATTCAATTTTTATATAAAATACAGGTTAATAAATGTCAAGCTTACCACAATTTTCAATGAAATATACACAGAGACGATGACTGACACAGTTTCGATCTGTCGTATTGCCCAGGCTGCTTAGAACCTGTATTTTAAAGCACAGCCTGATCTCATCTATCACTGTTGAAAATATTCTTCGAAATGGCGTCCCCTCTAACGCTTATTCTGACAATATCTTTTTTAGTTAGCCAATCATTCTTAATTTTACAGTGTAAACAGTCTTTTCAAAAATATCATTCAAACTTTTCCTACGTTACTTAGGCTATTTATGTTTATTTAAAGGTCAGCCAATAATATTTAGTCTCCCTTCAAATGCCACCCAATCGGATTCGCTGTACTATGTTAGCCTATCGATCACCTACTTTTTTCCCAAAAAATATGCGATCCAATCTAAGCAGATATGACTTGACCTGACAGTATCTCTGATCTCTATGTATTGTTTTATCACAATTTAATTAGTTAAGGGACTATTTATATAACTAATAACATATTCTTGGTCAGCAAGTCTTCAGGTACACGAATATACAATTTTTAAAGGGCTATGTGGTTTGGTTCAAAATTCTATTTTTTTTCCTATGTTGGTTGTTTATTTTTAAACTACCTCCTGTTCACTTCTCTTCTCATGTACTTGTAGTGAAATTGACAGAGATACAACGGTAAAATACTCAAAAGATAACATTTAAGGATAAAAACATAATGCGTAGGCTGCTGATGTACATGATCGCCTAGACCGCGGGTCATCACCCTCCATAAAATTGACTTGCTAGACAGGAGGGAAACGGAGGATCAAAAAGGAAAAAATATGACTGGAAAGATTGCGTAGCAAGGCTAAAGAGACGCAATTGGGGGGGATGGAGGAAAGTAAAAATTCAAGTCCCCCAAATTGACACGAGGTACGGAATTGGGGACGTTTTTTGCGATACCAAGCGCTTGATTTGAATTTGAGCGGAAGAACGCAGATGTTAGGAATATTACAAAAATTTAAAAAGTAATTTTTCTTAATATTAATGCTAGGAATATAAAAATTAGCTGGCCAGATGGCCTATTCTGAGCAGTGAACTAATATGTTCTTAATTTTACAAACGGATAGATAATATTGAAGATAATGACAAAAGACAGTGTAGTTTACAACATCGACAGACTGCCTTGAATAAAAAGTGTCGTTATTTGCACATAAAACACGACCTTGGGGACGCAAGTGTTCAAAGTTACTTATTATGGAGGAGAGGGTTTTTGAGCGGTAGCTGTGTCTAAATATAACTTTTTACGACAAAATTTTAAGGGGAGAGAAAGGTTGCTTCAAAAATCAAGCACATTTTTTTTAGAAACACAAGTAGAGACGGACAGACTAACAGATAACCATCCATACTTGACTGAAGCATGACTGAAATGACTTTAGTGTAGAAATTTGAAATTTAAAGTACAACTAGGCAGTGATTGGCCACAGACAAGCATATCATTAGCGCTCAGAGCGCATTTGGGGTCATTCTTCAATAATTGTTCAGTGTTAGACACAGATTTTAAAGTGTGGTGTTTTCCCATATGAAAGCAAGTGAAGTAAATTTAGGGACGCCATCCTATAGCCAGCAGCTCAGCTGAGTTTTGCTAGCACTTCTGTGTTAATTATTCATAATCTGAGCTGTGAGTTTCTATCTACAACAAAGCAGAGTCTATTCGGTGGGTGACTGTACTCGAGTGTATCTGTGCAGTTCTTGTGACAGAGACCACCATTATTGCCCGCCAGCACGGAGAGGTGGGACCGCAAGTTTTCAGCACCAGAGCTACAAAAGATGAGTGAGCCTCTGGTCTGCTGGACATTCACCAACTATTGGTAGTGACTAATATCCCCGTAAAAAATTCCCACCATTTTCTGGACATTGTGTAGTCAATATAGACAGGTGTGATGAGGCCACCCCAACAGCACAAACAGTAAATATCCTCCCAAAGAGATGACTACTCGAACTTTTTTTAATAAAACTAACTAGTCTAGTACTTAAATAGGTACGCTCTTGCATTTATTATGTAACATTCCATGCATATTTTTTCATAAATTTTCAATCCTTCTTTTAAAATCAGTTCTGGTCACAAAAAACTTGATCCAGAACCAATAAATGTAATATAATTATATCAAAAACCTTATACACGTGAGTTAGTTCAGTGTATTTTAACACTTGTTAATCTTATTAGTCTTCTTAAATGTCTGTGGGTGTATTTATAACTAACACACCACATTACACATCATTACCCTAGACACTTTACGTAGCCACATTCATTAAGAAAAAAAAAAAGTAAGTGTGAGGTCGTAGTGGTAGCAAGAAAGGCCTTCTGACAATTCTCAAATACATTTTATCTCAGGAGCCTTCACAGCTGGCCTCATACAATTTACATGTAGTAAGAACACCATCATACAATACCATCAATACCACTACATAAATTGGGGTCTTGTCCAGGGATAATTAGCCCAACAGTAAAATTAGGATCTCCTGGTGGGAGAAATAAAAGTAGGGAAATAAATTGTAAAATTTCCTTTAAAATTAAAAGTGTCCCTGCAGATAAAAGTTGGTGAATCTTCACAGCCAGTAATAATTAATTAGTTAACTGGTTAGTTAGAATTAGTTAGACTATAGTCATATAGTAATTAGAAGTACTTAGTGTATTTACTGGTTAGAGATTTATCTTGTATATTATTATATTGTCCAAAAAGTATGGCAGAGCTAGCAAAGTTTAGATCAGCTGCTGTGCTCACTGCGAAGGAGATGGGGATGGATGGTCAAATTTTAATTCAATACGTAACGACTGAATGTGATAAATATATTGAACGGGGAAGAAAGGAGATTAGAAAAAGAGGCTGAAAGAAAATTAGAGGCTGACAGGTTAGCTGAAGAAAAGAGATTACAAATTGAGGCTGATAGAGAAATTAAGAGGCTGCAGATTGAGGCAGAAGAAAAACGACAGCAAAGGGAGGCAGACGAAAAAAGGTTGACTGCCGAAAGGGAGGCAGAAGATAAAAAGGCCGAAAGGGAAGCAGAAGATAGAAGGTTGCAGAGGGAGCATGAATTACGACTAAGGGAGCTGGAATTACAAGGCCCGGCTCCTGAAAATGGTGCCAGCCCTTTTGCCTCAGATGCTACGCCCAGTATGGGAGCCTCAAACTCAGCTATGGGGTTTCATTTAGACCATTTTGTTGAAAAAGACGATGACATAGAAGGGTACCTAGGACGTTTTGAGTTATTAGCTACTACATATGGGTTAGAGAGAGAGAGGTGGAGCTTAAAGCTATCACAGGGATTGAGGGGTACTTCTTACGAAGTATTTGCCAAAATGAACAGGGAAGACCAAGACAATTATGACATGTTAAAGCAGGCTTTGTTATTAAGGTACGAAAAGAATGGTGAATTTTATCGTAAGAAATTCAGAAATGCCAAACTGTTGTCTGGGGAGACATACCACCAATTTTCTGCCAGAATAGAAACCTATTTGGAGAAATGGACGGCTCTGGGGAAGACCCAAGATCTTAAAGAAATGATCATGATTGAGCAATTGAGAGAGTCCATGGCTCCAGACATGAGAAAATTTCTCATGGAACAGGGTGCAGAGAAGTTGGGGGAAATTTTAAATGTTGCTGAGAGGTATCAGGCAGCTCAGGCAGAGGTAAGTGGTGCTAAAAAGAAGCACATAGACAATTTTAAAGCTCCACAGCAATTTAATAAATTTGATAATAGAGAGCAGGGAAATAAAGGCAGGACAAATTTTGAGCGGCCAAGAAATGACTATCGCGACAGAAACTCACAGTTCAATGACCAAAAGTTCAATGAAAGAAAACCGTTGAACCAAGGAAAAAGATGGTGCAAATGGTGCAAGAAGGATAACCATAACACCGAATTTTGTAGAAGGAAACCTTCAAACATTGCTGCAATGAAGTCGGGGACGCAAAGATTAAAGGTTAATCCTAAGGGACAACAGGAACCTTATCACCCCCCAGTTTGTGAGGATGTTATTTGTAATGGGGTCACCATAAGGTGCCTTTATGATACAGGTTTGGATTATGATTCAGTTGTGAAGTCTAGCCTAGTGGACCCAAGTCAGTATACCACAGAAACAGTGGAAATACAAGGGGCGACTAAGGACATACCACTCATGACACTTCCCATCGCAAGGATAACGGTGAAAACTCGCTATGTGGAAGGAGAAATCAGAGCAGCAGTGATAGATGAACCAATCTACCCTCTGATATTGGGGTGTAGATACGTCTTCTTGGGGAATCCCGAGAAACCTGTGATCATGGCGACAGTGCAGACCAGGTCACAGAAGAAGGAGGAAGAAGGTGAACCTATAAACGCTCATCCAGAGGAGATGAGGAAGGCGCAGGCTGAGGATAGGACACTCAAGCCCTGTTTTAAAAAATTGCCCAAATGCCACACACCTCCGAGCAAGGGGGAATATTTCATGAAGAACAAACTCTTATACAGGAAGGCCGGAACTGGAACAAATGGTCACAACCAGCTGGTTCTTCCCATTGCATATAGAGAGAAAGTGATGGAACTCGGACATGCGATTCCCTTCAGTGGTCACATGGGGATCAGCGCCACAGGACAGCGTATAGCTTGTCATTACTTCTGGCCAGGGATAACGGAGGATATAAAAAGATATGTCAAATCCTGCCCAGAATGTCAAAGGGTAGCTCCAAAGCACTGGACTGCTCCTGCAACTCTAGGGGAAATGCCCATAGTGGGAACACCTTTTGAGAGGGTTGCAGTGGATATTGTAGGACCTCTCACTCGGACCAAGAGGAGGAACAGTTACATCCTTACTCTGGTGGACACTTGTTCTATGTGGGGAGAGGCGGTAGCCCTGCCATCAATTGATTCAAAACATGTAGCAGAGGCACTACTTACAATATTTACCCGATTAGGATTCCCGCATCAAATCTTGACGGATAATGGTTCTCAGTTCAAGGGGAAACTAACGGAAGAAGTTTTTAAGCTATTTCAAGCCAGGCACTTTCATTGTAGTCCGTACCATCCACAAGGGAACGGCCAGGTAGAGAGGTTCAACGGGACTCTCATTTCTATCCTGAGAAAGCTGGCACACGAAAAACCGGATCTGTGGGATCAATTCCTGCCCGCCGCATTGTTTGCGTACCGGGAGGTACCACATAGTTCAACCGGGATGGCTCCCGCAACTCTGCTATTTGGGAGGCCAATAAAAGGGCCTTTAGAAGCTTTATTAAGGACCTGGACAGATGAGAAGGCGGAAGAGACTGTTACCTCATCACTTTACTACCGGGAAGCCAGAATAAATTACAAATTGGTTGGCAAGGTCC
>JAMPIV010000195.1:0-241262 GCA_024509875.1 Oreohelix idahoensis
ACCCCATCCACAACCCCCTCTCTCCGGCCCCCCCCTACTCCCCTAATTCATGCGTCGCCCTCAGTCGACCACCGAACCCGGCCCACCCAACCACCCTCCGCCCAAAACAGTGCCCTAACCTCCCCCCACCCGAAGCCCCCCTGCCACCCACGCCCGGCCGCGCGCCCTAGCCTCCCCTCCATAAACAACCACAGCCCCCCCACACCCCCCCAACCCCCACCCCATGTCCTCCCACCCCCCGACCTACCCCGCCCATGTAACGCCCCCCAGAACAGACGATCCTCTCGTACCGAACAGTGGGGAGCAAGTGGCACCCGGCATACCGAGTGAGTCCGACTAGCCATTATTGGGTGGAAACTCCCCGCCGCCACCAAGCCGGCATAAGCAGTCCAACATTCATGAGCTGCCCACACTGTGCGGGGAGCCAACCACGACCTACCCACCTTCTACCCACACACGGTAACTAAAGACCAATCAAAGAGAAGGAATGGGAGAAGGGTGGGCCATAAAAACCGGCCAACAGACGATAGAAAGGAGAATTAGGAGCCGCCCCTACAGACGTCCTTGGCTTCTTAAAATTTTGAAGCACTTTAGCCGTCCGCAATTGAGAACCTCAACTCACAATGTACGACACTCGCCCAGCCCCAACAGAACCGCCCGAGCAGACGATCGGCGCCATAACGAAGAGCCTCTGCTCAACACAGAAAAGAAAGAAGAGAATAGTGTTCACTTCTTTACTTCTCTCTCAAGCAGTGAGGGAAAAACCGCATCTTACAGCGGGGAAAACTGGTCTTTTAAAAAAAAAAAAAAAAAAAAATCAAAGCAGGGATCTCCCACCCCCCCGAACTCATAAGGCACGGTTAAAAAAAGGGGCGCCACAACAACTCAAAAAACTACAGGTAGGGCTGCCGGCTTGGCCTGGAGTTTAAATTTTATTAAAATAAACCGAAGACTACCCAAGCATTAACACAGCAAACAACAGGCCTTGCTTGCTCGTACTACATCGCTATCGTATTAACAAGCCCTCATCATCAGTATTCGGGAAAGGAAAGAGGGAAAACATACCTTTCCAAATGCTAACGAGAAGAGGGGTGTGACGGAGAAGCAACTCATCAGAGCCTCGGACGAAGACGGTAGCGTCAGAGAGGCAGCGAACCGAGACAGAGTAGAGAGCGAGAAGTTAGAGAGGAACAGTAGGATCATACAGAAATACTTAGAGGACAGCATTTGAGTTAGCGCTGAAAAAGTCAATTAGTGTAGCAGTGCTTGTGGCATATTTGTTAGTTGTGTAGGACAGCTTAGAGCGCTTTTAAGACCGTATAGACATTTAGTTTATACCTCTTCAGTGGGACAGTGTGTTAGTTAGTAACTATGGTGTAGTCAGGAGTGGTGGCTCTTACTTAGAGACCCCCACCAAGTATATTTAGTTATCCTTAGTTGTTTCAAGCAGGTGTGAAAGAGAGTGGAATGTTTTTTATTGTCTTTCATTTGAATTGTTCTTTTTTCAAGGTTGTGCGAACTCGCACTTTATTTTGTTTACTGTGATTTTGATTTGTTGTTTTAATAAACTATAAAATGTATACTGGATCAGTTTATCTTTAACTATACTGTACTTATATGCTTTTGTCTGTATAGTGGTGTCTGTGGATAATTTAGTGAAACCTTATCTCCTTTCTTTTCTGGTAGTCAGAGGTGGTGAGACAGTAGCTATTACATGTCACAAGTGGCGAGGGAGAGTCAATATCGGGTCTCATCCTCGAAGCTATAATTCTCATCCTTCCACATTCACTGTATTCTCATCTAAATCTATCTTCTCAGACTTCCTCATTACTAGTGTCATGTCTCTGTATTCAGACAGACCCCAAGATGCAACAATAGTGAATGCAGTCAGCGACCCATAGCTTGACTACTTGCATCAGGACCAGCGAACCAGAGCTGGTCAAGACCGTACTCCACCTCCACGTGGTGGTCCTGGAAACAGTCTGCAGCAGTGCAGTCTGGCTGCGCGAGTACGGATCGAAATGGGAAGGCAAACCCGGTCCCTAAAAAATGCCGTGCAGAAGTCGGATGTGTCGACCGAAAGGTGCAGATATCACAGCTTAGGCGCAAACAGACACAACGCAACCACCGTCCTTTTCAGGGCGAACGAGGAAGAAGAAGAAGAAGACAGACTCTAACTTAAAGCCACTTTGTGACACCTTCTTTGTCTTCTTCAAGTACCATCCCTGCTGCGTAGGTGATCATGTCTCTCCACAGCTTTCTGTCCCTAGTTTTGTTTTTTAACAAAATTTGTTGTTGACGTCTTCTCATGCCACGATGTTAAATTGTCCAGCATCTTTTCTTTATGTCGTCCTCTGTCTCTCTTACCTTCAGTATTTCCTGTTGTCATTGTATTTCCAGTGTTTCTCATTTTCTTTGCTTCTAATATGAAGAAATAAGTTTCCTATGCTCACTGTTTTCTTTTATGGACGTCTTCATTACTCTCTGCCGCTACCTTTGATATTTTTAACATTTTCTGAATATATTGCCTGATTACTTAGTGTCCATGATTTACTTATATTTGTCAGGATTTGGTCCATAAAACATTCAAAGAAACTCTCTTTCTTACTTCTTTTGACAATGCTGTTGTGTTGCACAAAATAGTTTTAAGAAGAAAGGAAAAGCTCCTGGACCAGAAAACATAACAGTAGCAGAAATGGAGCTTGTATGAGAATTCGGATTAGATTTTATAAAACAAACTGTTGAAGGCAGGGCCGGATTAAACCAAGAAGGTCCTCTAGGCTTTCTGGTGTTTGCCCCCCCCCCCCCCCTCCTTTCCCTTTCACCTAATAGGTAATAACTTTAATATATTTTTGTTCAAACCCCTTAGCCAGTTCATGGTATATACTAGTATTTTCAATAGACTGGAATATTAGTATGTTAGCATTGCTTACCTCTTTTATTAGTAATAATTCTTTTATTAACGTTTATTAGTATTTTTTTTTATTATTATTAAGGTAAAACAATATAAACACATTTATTAAAATATCTATGCATTAAAAAATTGTTTAACAAGCTCGGGCCGCTAAGAGCTCCGGACCACTAAGCTTCAGGTTGAGCCTAATGGATAATCCGGCCCTGGTTGAACGACATGAACAACAGTGGATACATACCTGATGTTCCAATAAAATCCAAATTCATAACTTTGCTGGAGATACGTGGTGGATATTAAATGTGACAACCATCGGAATATTAGTCTGTTCAGTTATGTTAACAAACTATAATTAAGAATTCTCTTAAGACAAGTGAGACAAAATATAAAACCAGAAATCGGTGATGAACAGTGCGGATTTGTAAACGGTATTAGTGGTAAAATATTCCTTTCAGTCAGTACTAACTATAGGAACGCGACCCCAGGTTGAGCGCTTGTGTAAAGAGGTCAAGCTGTTGCTCATGCAGCAAAACCAACGAAGCTGAATCCAGAGGAACGGCATAGCCGATACAGAGCACAAACAACGTCTGTGGTGGATTTTGATGTTATGAAATGTGGTTGTTATGTTTCACTATTGTTCTGAATGAGGTCAGCTGTGAAGGTACCTGATTATAACAATTTATGGGTTGAGTTATCAGGTAACCTTTCTGCTACCACCTTATGATCTCAATCACACCTATTCTTGACTAGTATGTATGGTAGCTACGTCTAATGTCTAGGGTTATGCAAGTGTGGTGTGATGGAAATTTTACACTAACACAGACACATATAAACAACTATTAAAGTCTATGATCAAATGAACTAATACCTGGGTTAAATTTTGATGTGTAAATCTTTTCTATACAATTTTTATTAGTCCTGAACCTAGTATTCTTCTGGTCAGGACTTTCAAAATTAAAAGAACTCAAGGTATATACATAAAATGCAAAGTTTTAACCCAAAGGGACCATTTGTCCAAACATATAATGTTAAAATATACTAATATTGTTGCTAAATTTTTAATATTACTGGTTTCTAACACTGGATGGCTGTTTGGGATTCTTTAATCATCCCCAGTTCTTCAATACACAATTTTCAGTGTTTAATTCTTTGGGCAATATTTTTATTATGTTACACAAGGAGTTCTAGTCTTTGATGCTGATGAAGCGTCCTGTGCCAGATATTATACTTAACTGGCACAATTGGAACTGTCCGTATTCTTGCTGTAAAACGAACACTTTGATACTGGCCCAAAAGTAACAGGGCGGTCTCTGTAGACCCCTGTCACTACTGGAAATGAAAAGACTTCTTAACTGCTTTTCACAGACATCTGGCACCAGGCTAGTGCCAGATAAAAACCCTGTAACAATGAAATAATGCCTCCTTGTTGATATCATACTTAAACTGTTATTTCTACAAGTTATAATACATAAGAAATAAAGATCTGGGTCATATCTGATTAACCAACCCAGCTCATCCATTACAAAGTGTACCAGTGTTGTTCACATGTCTCTCCTCTCAAGGCGGCCCTACACCTGCAATAATAATATTAATCTTTCTTTTCTTCCATACAATAAGATAGGTGAGCTGTGTCCATCTGGCCACCTAAGAAAACATTTTTATTTCACAAAACATGTGCATTTTACAAAACTGGCAATGTGTTATAGCATAAATCCACCTCTAGGCCCTGCATAAATCAGCTAAGGACCCATACTTACTGTCGTAATGGCAGTATCTCTCACTCACATTTTGAAACAAAATATATATATGAATAATTTCTGCCTTACCATAAATTAAATGAATAAACACAGGTACGTTGATTAGCAGACTTCAGATGTCCTGCTGGCTGGACTGTCATGCCCTTTTGTTTTATTTTATATATTTAATTTAGTAAGGGAAGTCACACTTCACAGAATTACAACGTCCTGTTCTAGGGACTGTATTATGCAAATAGCGAATAGCCCATCTAGGTTTTCCTTAATATAAAATGCGTTGGCCAATGAGATCCAACTACTAAGCTTTTTAGTTTGAATTTGAAAATATTGGCATTACAAGCAAAAACAGACTTGATTTTTGGACAAAACAAGTCTTCGCCTCACTCATTCTTAGATTTCCACTGCTAAAATATATTTAGTGTTAAGCCATCCCATAATTTCTCTCCCCTTGTCTACCCCTCCTCCAATAGAATACATGTACCCTTTTCCTGCCTTTTTCAAGGACGCGTCAAAAAATCACCGTTAGTGAAAGTAAAGACGAGCATGTGTTGGTCTGTCTGTCATAACCAATACCGTCTTTTGTCCATATCTTTCTTATTATCTGTCGGATTTTCTATTTTCAAGCACATTATGTATCACGAGACGATAAGAACTTAAACTAGCTAACTTTTATGATCCTAAACCTATTAATAAGGAAGTCCATATTTTTTCCAGAGTTAGTTTCAATTTCCATTATCATATAAATTACGCCATCTTTTTCTTCTCTCCCGCGTTGTCCAAAACTGAAACTACTAGTCTGTTGCGTCATAAATTGGACTCTTTTGCAGCGAAAGCGCTGTCTGTGTGTTTATATATTTTTTCTCAGTGTGCCTATAGTCCGAAAAAGTAGTGGGTTTTGCGGGGTATTTTTAAATTCTACAAAGCTTGCGACACGTTAACGAACACCTGCCATGGTATCGTTTCGCACTGTCGTCTTGGGTAGCTAATCCAAGAATCTAACGCTTGACAATTTGTGGCACGTGTTCGCTCTCTCTCTCACTTTTATGCGTTCGTTTATGCCTCTCCTGTTTTATTCTTACTATCTTTTCGTGGAACAACTAAGCTTGTCTTTCAAAATTTTTACCGTTGACCCTTGACGGGCGAGTTATAAAGTCCAATACCACTAGCGCGGCAATAGGGTTTCACACTACGTTCTTATCTCAATGCGATGACTGGCGCGGGGAAAGAAGACGCGTTACAACTATACTATTATTATTTCTACTCATATTATTTTAACTTGTATACTTATAATTAATAATTTTATCGCTGTATCAATGTACTTTATCACAACGTCATATGTATTATAAGAACATTAATAGAAAGAGCAATAGAAGCCTGACAACGTGAAACATTGGGAAATTATCTAGGTGTAAGAAAGCATCAACATGGATAGCAAATACCTGAGAATAAACAAGAACACGTAGGGGCAACAAACAGCAACTATAAGAATTAGTAGCCTAATAGGAATGTCTCAACAGATAAAACAGGTGCTTGGCATGTTTCTGCTGTTACCTGACGTGTTCAGTCTGTATATTGAAATATAATGAGATCCGTAGAAAACATGCCAGGTGTATCAGTTGATGGACATAATGTAAACAACTCGAGATATGATGATACAGTCGTATTAGCAACCAGTGAAAAGAGTTACAGGAAATAATTGATGCATAAGTGACAGAAAGTGAAAATAAAGGCCTTATCATAAACAGCATAAAGGCAGGAGTAATAATCACCTGGAAGAAAATGTCTTCTGCAGAATGCATTATTAAGTAAATGGGACAGTTTTAACACAAGTCAGCAGATCTCAAATATCTAACCATTAACATTAACATCACGTGGAAGATACATCTCAGAGCTATAGAGCAGAATGGCCCAAACAAAAGCAGCGTTCAGTACAATGATGTAGTAATGAGGAACAATCAGTTATATACGGAATGAAAAGAAGAACCATTTATACCTCAGTTGTAAAATTCACAGTTTCACTACAAATCGGTCATTGCATTATGACATACATCATCAGACGTGTACATATTTCCCTCTTCTCTTGTTTACGTAACATAAACCATAATTGCATGAGCTGTGCAAAGCTCTAGGTCCTTACAACCCAATAATAAAATTTCACGCGGACTAATTCCAGCCGAAGTATTGTACAGAGGAAAACTCACGCCTCATGCACGACGGGACACGAGTAAGGGTGTCTATAACTGAAAGTCTTTCCCTGACGTCTCACATTTAATTCTGTTATTACAATCAGAAATCGATCTTTCTCAATAACAAATATTTTGAGTGGAGAACTTTCTGTTGATATTTGTGCATTAGTGATGTCGCAGACGATGTGAATGTGAATATATCTGTGAAACAAAATACAAGATAGGAGTGAAAGTAACGAAGCAAATAATAAAAATTGCATTGAGCTTACGCAAGATAAAGTAAAAGTATTGGACAGAACAAGATAACAGAAGCAGCTTTCTTGGTGTCCTGTTTATTTGAATTTCTGGCTTTATAAATGTTGATGTCACGAGCAGTTTTGTTGTATGCATCTGAGTAACATATGCCCCACAGGGAGCTAGACTGCTTGCATGTGTTGTTTTTAACATGCGAGTGTAGACTGCGCTGAGCTTAGGGTTTGTGTGATTTTATGCAGGAAATAATCTGTTTACGAATGAACGTAAAAGGTATAAGGTTAAACAACTGAAAGATAGTCAAAATGTCATTAGAATGCAGAGTTGAAATGTACGAACTTGAGTGAAGAGAGTGTTTGCGACGGAGGAGGAAGGCATTATGTTTTATCTTGTTGTACTCACACTGTACTCGTAACGACTTGACAGTATCATCAATGTACTTTCCGGAACTCAGCAGCATCTTGATAATCTTATTATGGGTTAGAGCAGCGTTTTTTAACATGTGGTCCACAGACCTTTAGGGATTCATGAATGGATTCTGGGTTCTCCATGAAAATAACCTAAAATTGTTAATGTAAATGTTCAATTATGCTTTTATGTACATTTTACTTTTATGACGGGGTCCACAGCTGTCATCGGACAATCCAAGGGACCCATGACATAAAAAAGATTAAGAAACCCTGGGTTAGAGAAACAATGCGTGATTCTGAGAATGATGTTCTAACAGAACTGTGAACGGCTACACAGTCTCTGTCCGTAATTTCATTGGCAATACAGTATTTAACCTTTGTGGGTCATCGGTGAACAATCAAACACGACATTTCGTCTCTATTTCCTCCTGTCTTTCTCTCTGTCTCTTAACTCCCACTCTGTATCACTGTCTATCATCCTTTCTCTACTACCTCTGTCTTAATGTCTCTCCCTCTGTTTCTCTCTATTCTTCCACTCGGTGTCGTTGTCTCTACTTTCTCTCTATCCTCTCAATCCGTGTCACTACTTCCCTTCCCCTCTTTACTGCCACTCCGTGCCAATGTTCCTCTCTTTCTCTCTATATCCTCCCACTCAATGTTGCTGTCTCTCTTTCTCGCCTTCCTCCCATTCTGTGTTACTTCCCCTCTCTTTCTCTCAATCTCTCCTCCAAGTGAGTGTCTTTGTGTGTGTCTCTTTCTCTCCTCTTACTCTGTGTCGATGTCCCTTCCTCTATTTCTCTTTCCTCCCATTCTATGTCATGGTCTGTTTCTTTCTCTCTCACCTGACACTCTGTGTCGCTATCTCTTTCTTTCTCTTTATCTTTCCTCCCGCTCTATTTCGCTGTCTCTTTTTCACCCCCTCCTACCAATCTCTTTTCCTGTCTCTCTCTATCTCTCCTCCCGCTATGTGACAATGCCTCTTTCTTTCTCATTCTCCTCCCCCGTGTCGCTGTCTCTCTCTCTCTCTCTCTCTCTCTTTCTTTTTCCTCCCACTAAGTGTCGCTGTTTCTCTTTCTCTATCTCTCCACTCCCATTACGTGTCACTATCTTTCAGTCCTTCTCTCTTTCCATCTCTTAAAAATCCGCTTTCACCAAAATGTCACGTGCCTCTCTTTAACTTAGTTATGTCCATTTCGGGCAACAATGAGAGCGGGAAAGAACAGGCAGGAAGAGTTCAGATAAATAAATGGAAATTAATTGTGACAAAGATATAAAAAAAAATAGAAAAAAATAGAAAAGATAGAAGAAAAATAACCGAGTGAAAAGAAACAAAGCTGGCATACGGCACGTTGCAGATATTCAGCTGATTATTGTGTGGGTTTTCTAGTGAGTTATGCCACACGATTCTTAAAAATCCCCACAGACACGCCCTGGTCACGACAACAGTCTCATGTCTTCTTGTATGATCCTCGGAATTCTCACATGAAATATAAAAATATGTGGCTTCTAGTGGGCGTCTTCCTTCGAACATCTAAGTGTTTCCTTGTTACAACCGTTAACAGTTTTGATCCATCAATATAGAACGTACTATAAATGAACACATATACGGTTTTTTACGGAAACTGTAACATAGAACTGCCACGTTTCGGTCACCTACTGATTCCTCAGGGTGCAGCGAACTCTAAAATCGCTAAAATTATGTTTAAATAAAACGGTAAAAGCACATACAACTTATTCTTAATTGTATAATCTCTCAGAAAAATGAGTAAACGGTTAGAAGATATAATTGAAGGTCTTGAAATGTTGATAAGCACAATAATGGGCACATCTGAAAGATAACGAATAATAAAACATCGCAAAATAAAGCACTAGAACACGCTAAGAACACGGTGAGAACACGGTGAGAACACGGTGAGAACACGGTGAGAACACGGTGAGAACACGGTGAGAACACGGTGAGAACACGGTGAGAACACGGTGTGAACACGGTGAGAACACGGTGAGAACACGGTGAGAACACGGTGAGAACACGGTGAGAACACGGTGAGAACACGGTGAGAACACGGTGAGAACACGGTGAGAACACGGTGAGAACACGGTGAGAACACGGTGAGAACACGGTGAGAACACGCTAAGAACACGGTGAGAACACGGTGAGAACACGGTGAGAACACGGTGAGAACACGGTGAGAACACGGTGAGAACACGGTGAGAACACGGTGAGAACACGGTGAGAACACGGTGAGAACACGGTGAGAACACGGTGAGAACACGGTGAGAACACGGTGAGAACACGGTGAGAACACGGTGAGAACACGGTGAGAACACGGTGAGAACACGGTGAGAACACGGTGAGAACACGGTGAGAACACGGTGAGAACACGGTGAGAACACGGTGAGAACACGGTGAGAACACGGTGAGAACACGCTAAGAACACAGTGAGAACACGGTGAGAACACGGTGAGAACACGGTGAGAACACGGTGAGAACACGCTGAGAACACGGTGAGAACACGGTGAGAACACGGTGAGAACACGGTGAGAACACGGTGAGAACACGGTGAGAACACGGTGAGAACACGGTAAGAACACGGTGAGAACACGGTGAGAACACGGTGAGAACACGGTAAGAACACGGTGAGAACACGGTGAGAACACGGTGAGAACACGGTGAGAACACGGTGAGAACACGGTGAGAACACGGTGAGAACACGGTGAGAACACGGTGAGAACACGGTGAGAACACGGTGAGAACACGGTGAGAACACGGTGAGAACACGGTAAGAACACGGTGAGAACACGGTGAGAACACGGTGAGAACACGGTGAGAACACGGTGAGAACACGGTGAGAACACGGTGAGAACACGGTGAGAACACGGTGAGAACACGGTGAGAACACGGTAAGAACACGCTGAGAACACGGTGAGAACACGGTGAGAACACGGTGAGAACACGGTGAGAACACGGTGAGAACACGGTAAGAACACGCTGAGAACACGGTGAGAACACGGTGAGAACACGGTGAGAACACGGTGAGAACACGGTGAGAACACGGTGAGAACACGGTGAGAACACGGTGAGAACACGGTGAGAACACGGTGAGAACACGGTAAGAACACGCTGAGAACACGGTGAGAACACGGTGATAACACGGTGAGAACACGGTGAGAACACGGTGAGAACACGGTGAGAACACGGTGAGAACACGGTGAGAACACGGTGAGAACACGGTAAGAACACGGTGAGAACACGGTGAGAACACGGTGAGAACACGGTGAGAACACGGTGAGAACACGGTAAGAACACGGTGAGAACACGGTGAGAACACGGTGAGAACACGGTGAGAACACGGTGAGAACACGGTGAGAACACGGTGAGAACACGGTAAGAACACGGTGAGAACATGGTGAGAACACGGTGAGAACACGGTGAGAACACGGTGAGAACACGGTGAGAACACGGTGAGAACACGGTGAGAACACGGTGAGAACACGGTGAGAACACGGTGAGAACACGCTAAGAACACGGTGAGAACACGCTAAGAACACGGTGAGAACACGGTGAGAACACGCTAAGAACACGGTGAGAACACGCTAAGAACACGGTGAGAACACGGTGAGAACATGGTGAGAACACGGTGAGAACACGCTAAGAACACGGTGAGAACACGCTAAGAACACGGTGAGAACACGGTGAGAACACGCTAAGAACACGGTGAGAACACGCTAAGAACACGGTGAGAACACGGTGAGAACACGGTGAGAACACGGTGAGAACACGGTGAGAACACGGTGAGAACACGGTGAGAACACGGTAAGAACACGGTGAGAACACGGTGAGAACACGGTGAGAACACGGTGAGAACACGGTGAGAACACGGTGAGAACACGGTGAGAACACGGTGAGAACACGCTGAGAACACGGTGAGAACACGGTGAGAACACGGTGAGAACACGGTGAGAACACGGTGAGAACACGGTGAGAGAACACGGTGAGAACACGGTAAGAACACGGTGAGAACACGGTGAGAACACGGTGAGAACACGGTGAGAACACGGTGAGAACACGGTGAGAACACGGTGAGAACACGGTGAGAACACGGTGAGAACACGGTGAGAACACGGTGAGAACACGGTGAGAACACGGTGAGAACACGGTGAGAACACGGTGAGAACACGGTGAGAACACGGTGAGAACACGGTGAGAAACACGGTGAGCACACGCTAAGAACACGGTGAGAACACGCTAAGAACACGGTGAGAACACGGTGAGAACACGGTGAGAACACGGTGAGAACACGGTGAGAACACGGTGAGAACACGGTGAGAACACGCTAAGAACACGGTGAGAACACGGTGAGAACACGGTGAGAACACGGTGAGAACACGGTGAGAACACGGTGAGAACACGGTGAGAACACGGTGAGAACATGCTGAGAACACGGTGAGAACACGGTGAGAACACGGTGAGAACACGGTGAGAACACGGTGAGAACACGGTGAGAACACGGTGAGAACACGGTGAGAACACGGTAAGAACACGGTGAGAACACGGTGAGAACACGCTGAGAACACGGTGAGAACACGGTGAGAACACGGTGAGAACACGGTGAGAACACGCTAAGAACACGGTGAGAACACGGTGAGAACACGGTGAGAACACGGTGAGAAACACGTGTGAGAACACGGTGAGAACACGGTGAGAACACGGTGTGAGAACACGGTGAACACACGGTGAGAACACGGTGAGAACACGGTGAGAACACGGTGAGAACACGGTGAGAACACGGTGAGAACACGGTGAGAACACGGTGAGAACACGGTGAGAACACGGTGAGAACACGGTGAGAACACGGTAAGAACACGGTGAGAACACGGTGAGAACACGGTGAGAACACGGTAAGAACACGGTGAGAACACGGTGAGAACACGGTGAGAACACGGTGAGAACACGGTGAGAACACGGTGAGAACACGGTGAGAACACGGTGAGAACACGGTGAGAACACGGTGAGAACACGGTGAGAACACGGTGAGAACACGGTGACAACACGCTAAGAACACGCTAAGAACACGGTGAGAACACGGTGAGAACACGGTGAGAACACGGTGAGAACACGGTGAGAACACGGTGAGAACACGGTGAGAACACGGTGAGAACACGGTAAGAACACGGTGAGAACACGCTGAGAACACGGTGAGAACACGGTGAGAACACGGTGAGAACACGCTAAGAACACGGTGAGAACACGGTGAGAACACGGTGAGAACACGGTGAGAACACGGTGAGAACACGGTGAGAACACGGTGAGAACACGGTGAGAACACGGTGAGAACACGGTGAGAACACGGTAAGAACACGGTGAGAACACGGTGAGAACACGGTGAGAACACGGTGAGAACACGGTGAGAACACGGTGAGAACACGGTGAGAACACGGTAAGAACACGGTGAGAACACGGTGAGAACACGGTGAGAACACGGTGAGAACACGGTAAGAACACGGTAAGAACACGGTGAGAACACGGTGAGAACACGGTGAGAACACGGTAAGAACACGGTGAGAACACGGTGAGAACACGGTGAGAAACGGTGAAGAAACGGTGAGAACGCTGTGAGAACACGGTGAGAACACGGTAAGAACACGGTGAGAACACGGTGAGAACACGGTGAGAACACGGTGAGAACACGGTAAGAACACGGTAAGAACACGGTGAGAACACGGTGAGAACACGGTCAGAACACGGTGAGAACACGGTGAGAACACGCTGAGAACACGGTGAGAACACGGTGAGAACACGGTGAGAACACGGTGAGAACACGGTGAGAACACGGTGAGAACACGGTAAGAACACGGTGAGAACACGGTGAGAACACGGTGAGAACACGGTGAGAACACGGTGAGAACACGGTGAGAACACGGTGAGAACACGCTAAGAACACGGTGAGAACACGCTAAGAACACGGTAAGAATGTCTCAAGACGATACATACTACTTGTTATTTACTTAGTCACTTCTCTTCTACCTTGGGGTGTAGTGGTTGTCCATATAGACCGCCTTACTATCCTATAGGCTGCTATCCTCCTGGCCTGGTTCCAATCTATACCCGGTCCTTCAGTGATTTTCTAATGGTGTCCTCCCAGCGGACCCTGGGTCCTCTTGGAGGGCTGAGTCCCCGGCTGGTATTTTCCCACACTTGTCGTGGTAGCCGATCTTCTCCCATTCTGCAGACATGGCCAAGCTATCGTAGTTGGGACTGTTATACCTGGGTCTGCAGGGATTGGGTTTTGAGACCTTACCGTATCGTCTGGTTGCGGACCATGTCCCTTCTTGTTACTTTAGCCACCTTCCTCAGATAACTCATTTCTGAGATTTGGATCTGGCTTTTGTGGGTTGTAGTCATTGCATCCATATGTCAAGACGGGGGCGTAGGTGGAGCGGTATACAGCCATCTTGGTCTTCTTTACTTCTCTTTTGCTCAGCAATCCTCAATTTATGGCCTGAAAAGGTTTCACAGCTGGTGCTCTACGGGTAACCAACTCTTCTTTGATGCCTTCCTTCCAGCCTATGACAGCTCCAATGTATTTAAAGTGGTGGACCAACTCCAGGACCTATTTACGTGTATGCCACGCAGCTCTTAAGGTTTCTTCAAGGGGATCTTTGCCAAACGCCTTCCTTCCAGCCTATGCACAGCTACCCAAGAGCCTTTTCACTCAGCTGTCTGAATGTGAACATAAGGTCATGAGTACTTCGGTTTGCTCGGAAGCACATTGGACCTCAGCTACGCTTCTGAGTCTCTTCTCCAGGATTCTAGAGTACATTTTACCAGAGATACCGAGAAGAGATATGCCTTTATGATTCCCACATTGATAGTTGTCACCCTTTTCAAATATGGGTGTTATGATGCAATCTGCCAATCCTTTGGTATGGTCTTGTTGCACCAAGCTACCTGTAGGACCCTCGGGAGTTATAGGTCGCTGTCGTGAAGTCGGATTCACAACCCGTCATTTTTTACCCAAACGAAACGCCATACGTTAGAAATAGAAGAATGCAGAGAGAACCAATAAAAACGCACCTTTATGCAGTGTTTACAAATAACGTACTAGCCTAACAATGGCGATCTCAAATGTGTGTAACATGGTTTCAGAAGGAGATAAACTACAGCAATATGAGCGAAGTACAGCATGGCAGAGGTCAAGAATTCACAACTAGGAATGTTCATTTATAAGTGTGTGCAAAGACCTCCACGGAAAGTATATTATTACGGGAGAAAGCTCGAGTGGAATGTATCGTGACATCAGGCAAGTAAAAAAATTTGCTGTTTAGGTTACGCATACAATAAAACTAAAGCTTGTAATATAAAGCCAATTAGTTGGATGGATGAGGATTAATTCAGGGCATATTTTAAGAATTGGTTGAGGAAAACTGCTCCAGAAATAAAGAAGATACTTGAAATCTTAGTTTTCAATATTTGTACATCAGGACAAATTGGGCATACATTTTGAGATACGCAAACACCCCTTTAGCCTCTGCTCTCTCGGTCTCCGGATGTGACGTATAAATAGACCTTGTCTTCT
Source organism: Oreohelix idahoensis (assembly GCA_024509875.1). Lineage (NCBI taxonomy): Eukaryota > Metazoa > Mollusca > Gastropoda > Stylommatophora > Oreohelicidae > Oreohelix > Oreohelix idahoensis. The sequence continues at coordinate 15,091 of JAMPIV010000195.1, forward strand.
GCTAATCGAGGCCAGTCAGATTTGAAAATCACAGCGAGCGGAAAAAGAATAAAAGTGTTAATGAAGAGTGCCTTTGCCTTTTGTACCTGAGAGCAGATCATTCTAACCATTAACAGCTCGACTGTATGTGCCTGCGGGTAAGAAAGAATGTATATATATATATATATTCTGTTTAAATATTTGATCAAATTGTGCGATAGCAAGTGTGTAAAATGTGTTAGAAAACTACGGTGTGTTTCTGGTGGACTTACAAGCCTGTGTATATTTAAATAAATGGCGAATGGAAGCCAGAGTGAGTTCATAGTTTTAGAAAAGCTTTTAAAGAATTATTTCTAGATGGAATGGACCACACACCAGGAACACAAGGAAGGATGAAAGGAATTGTTTTACTGTGTTGATCAAGATATCACTTAGTATTTTACACATTACCTAATAATAGTATGGAGGCGAATCATGGACAGTTAGCTATATACAAAGAATTGGAGAAAGATATGTTCACAGGGTGTTAATGCTGTCTTGATATGACCTGTGCGTCTACCTGCACTCTGTCGTCTGAAACTATCTCTTACCTCCTACTTCTGTAGAAAGGGTATAGAGATAGACAATGTAGTGGTGAAATTGAATATATTTCAGGTTGTATCCTGTAACTGACGTCCACCGAAAGGAGCTTTTGTGTACTCATACTACAGATAACGAGATTACTGTCTGTGTGGCAAATGTGGGCAGACAAGTGTTACATAATCGCCTCCGAGCCGACTTGTTATGACAATATTACTTTCTAATAAAGTAATAAGCATTACAGCTTACACATGTTGTCATGTGAGTTCCCCGATCTGTCTGTAAGTTTGTACACAAGGGCATCGGACATCATATTACCATATATGGGAGAGTTGACCTCTGCCTTACGTTCAAAATTATCCGATCTCGGAATATTTTGGAAATCATTACACCCTATCCGCATGATTTGAAATGATTGGATCTTTCTGATTTGATTCATAACAACAATGCGTAAGAAAATATTAAAATAGTATGACCATTTCGCAGTTTATTTTTTACTGTGAATTTCACGCTCGCCAAGACAACATCAGTCCTCGCCAGAGTGAAGATTAGATTCATAATTCCTTTTTTAACCGGACCATTTATTGGAGAACCAAATAAGACTTACAAAGCACAGGAAATCTCTACATTTTAATAAGGAACACCGGGACTAGGAAACTGAAGAAACACACAGAGTCAGAGAGGGAATCTATTGTCAAATTAAAGACACCCCAGACGTGTGTAAGAGACCGACTCGTCTCTTTCATTCATCTGAACAACAAGTCTGAAGCCAAGACTGGCTTATTGGTGGTACCAGCAGTGAAAAGTACCAACCCATAAGAAGGAGCAGAACTCTGGAACAATTCCCTAAAGACTGGAGGATAACCGTGGCCTTCCCAAAAGCGTCGGCAGAATTACAGAGTTAACATACTCAGCCAAAGCAGTAGTGTTCTCGCTTATTCTGAATATCTTTTGAAGGCTCCCTTTGTAATAGAAGTGTCATCACCCTTCTATCTACATCTCTGCCAAGAGTAATCTTGTGCAAAAGTAGATACCTTTGAAGCCCATATTAGATACTCTTGAGTTTTGGCCACTGCTGGACCACTACTGCAAAGCAGAGGAGGCAATACCGTCACACAGGTACTGATCCAGAAAACCTCTCTAATCGCCCATCTACAGATTAGACAAACAATATTTGGCCACCATGTCAAGGTTTAAATCACATTGCTGACAAAATCATAAAAAGAAAAGTAGAAGGCACAAGAGCACGACGAAAGCAAAGCTACATGTTGGAAGGTATATAGCATGCATGATAGGAAACTCTTTACAGAGCGATACAACAGGAGGCAATCTGATCATCAGAAGTAGTCCCCCCCATCGGACAAGTGTTTCGGCCCAGTATACTTCTTTACACTATAAGGGGGGCGGGCCCACTTGGGTCATGACTCCCAAGTGTCTCAGCCTCCTGTTGTCTTTTATCGAAAATGAACCCATTTGACTATGGTAGCAACTTAAAATCCACAACTCCGCCAGCCGTGGAGGCAATTGTGAAAGTAACAAAGAGAAGACAAATTACTCCGTTCGTTCCATCGCACACAACTAGGGACAGACACGGACACACCTGCGCGAAGCCGACGAGGCTAGCCACTGCGCGCTAGCAACTGAAATTCTGTGCCTATCACCTCTTATAATATACACCGCCTGTTGCTCGTCAGACACAACCCTTTCATCAGTACAATGAAAAACTCAACGTACTGTGGACTTAGAAAAATTCTTGGTGTTTTCTGTACCGCAGAGTTTACTGTCACGCTTTCCATAGCCCATTGCGGTTGTTCCACAGCCAGCACGATGCCTTTTCGGCAGTTTCACTAAGCCTCTTCAGTGCCCTTGTTCTCGACTGTCCCCTCAGCCCCAACAGTTTCAATAAATCATACACTGATGCAGCCACGAGCCCTATTGCGCCCACCTCAACAGCCATGACACTTGCAGTGAACCCATCGTGTCTCAGATCCGCGGCCAGATCATTATACTTGGCCGCTTTGAACGAATGTTGCTCGTCCAATCTGGATTCAAATGGCACGGTCAGTTCAATCAGTATAACCTGAAGCGATGCTGAAGAATGAGCACCGCATGACATAAAACAGCCTATCAGAGTCTGCCAGAAAAGGCAATCACATAAGGTGATTGAAATCCATTAATTTCACCTTCGATACGAAGAAGGCAGCTGGTCTGATGTCAATATCCTGTCGTTTGCTTCCATCGCTATTGAGTTATTTGCATCTTTCTATGTCTTTACTCACTTTTTCATTTTCTCTTTCTGTTTTAATATTCGTTTAGCTTTCACTCACATCTTGTTCCTCTTCCACTCGAATCGCTTGAGTCTCTTCTCAGTGTGTGTGTGTATATATATATATATATATATATATATATATATATATATATATATATATATATATATATATATATATATATATATATATATATATATATATATATATATATATATATATATATATGTTACGCCTCTTTTTGTGCGTTCAATATTGTGGAAGCATCGCGGTGCTCAAAATGGAGCGCTGCTTGATTAAAAATAATTGACTAGTAACGCCATCAACAAATGGAGCGCCGCTTCATTAAAAATGACGTCACATTAAACAATTACGTAGAAGCGCGTACAGTGCAGAAGTAGATATCATTTTTGCTATGTTCTTGAGCCAGAAGGCTGTGTGTGGGAATGCTCCGGTTTATGTAATTGATGTCCGCTGATGTGCCTGCAATTCTCATATGATATTTGTGTCTACATATTTACAGAGAAATATGCTTGTATATTATACTATATTAACTGACGTTGATGTTCGCAAATAATTGAAGCGCGGACTTAGACTCTGCAGACGGCACATATTATTCATTACTGCACAAGCTTTGATGGCCCAATGTAGTTGGCCCGTTGAGATATATTAACTATGAATCAAATCATTAATGTGGAGCTACTTGTTTCTTTGGAATGTCCTTAAACTTTTTGAGACGCTGACGGCAGTATTCGTCTACACTTATTGAATTTGCTGTTGCAGTTATTCGTTGAATGCCTGAAAGACAATCATACCGCGCAATAAACTTGACCACAATAGATATATGAAACATATCATCAGAATGGAACGCAACAATATATATATATATATATATATATATATATATATATATATATATATATATATATATATATATATATATATATATATATATATATATATATATATATATATATATATATATAAGAAATCATCCGTGTTAAACAATACACGTGACAACATCTCCGGCCAACGTTTCGTAACTCGATTATTCAAGATGTCGTTGAAGGTTTGTCCTCTTTTGGTGAATCAGGCCTACTTCTAAAACCTCGGTTATATTAGGGAGGAATTGCGGTATGAAAATAATGCACGTTAAGACCTGAACTACTGAACAGTGCCGATAAGCACTAAGCCCTGAAAATTAACACTCGTGCTTTTCTGATAGCTTTATAAAAGTCCCGAGAGGTTCTAGATCTGAAATTAGCTACTGGCCAGCTGCTATGTCCCTGGTGCCCGAGATATTGATGAAAATAGCGTAGTTCAAGTTGACCTCTCAGTGAATATTATATTCTCCGGAGTACTGGACAGGGTTTTTGGAACGTAACTGCATTGATTAAAAGATAGAAGCACCGTTACAGTCCGGTTTAGGTATCGGAAACTCGGGCACTGACTCAGGGAACCATCCGCTTGAGGGCACACTTTCGTGCAAATGGAACCTTCCAAGTACAAAGTGAAAAATTAGGAATTAAATAGAAAACAAATTTAATGAAGTAAAAAAACATGGTGTGAAAAATTCCTCAGTAAAAATTCACACTCTCTTTTAGCATCATTCATCATGCAGTTTAAAGACAGACTTAAACCAGAAGTAAACCTGTTTCAGTTCAGGTCAGGCCAGCAGTTTCATGTTATATAATCATATCAGTTGTCTTTGCGCTGCTTTAGTAAGTGGACGTGTGGTTGTTGGTTAAGTTCAGCAGCTGCATAAATTGTGTATTTTGTCAAAATGTAAGTAAATTAGTTTATATTGTGAAGTGTCTGTCGCTGTTTGCAAATTATTTTGCAGTCATCAAAAGCCGTTTGCGCTGGTTTATCAAAAGCTTCATCCTCCCAGGTTGCTGGATTTATGTGCAGTGCCTTCATGTCTATCTTGCACACATCTTTGAATCTCAGCTGTGGTTGCCCAACTAATCTGTTGCCATCTGCCAGTTGTCCGTAGAAGTTATCTTTAGTTATGCGACCATCTTCCATGCGGCCGACACTGCCAAGTCAGCGTAGTGTGCACTGTCTAAGCAGTGTATAGGGGCTTTAAAGGCCAGCACGTGACAGCACTTTGACATTTGTCACTTTGTCCTGTCACGAAATACCGTGTGTGGCGTAGACACTGTAGATGGAAGGTATCGAGCGTTCGTTCTTGCTTAGCATAGGTTGTACATGTCTTACTGCCATATAGAAGTGTGCTGGTGACACAGGCATTATATACTAAGAATGTATTGCACTTGATATTCTCCTATTGTTTTTAACGCAGATGCATTTCAATAAAGTTATCAGGCTATGCAAATAGAAAAAGGAATATACACCAAAAAGAGCAACCAAAACGCCATTAAATATAAAACAAATTCACCGTATGAATAATCACAACGTTACCAGCTACACAAAATTCTACGGATTAGTTATTTAGTGTTTGTGAAGCCATATCTGTCGAAGATGCTGTCTACTTGTTTCTGAAGAAATGAAAAATTGTGAACATGAGTAAAAACTTCACAATCGCATTATCAGTGTTACACACCGCTTGGACAATAATATCATAGTTAGGATTCCTGAGAATTTCGCTAGTAAATTTGGTAACTCCTCCAAAAAGTGTCAACTACTTTGATTCACCACGATGGGTTGATACATTTTAAGTGCCAGAAACCGATCGCATCCTTATGGGTCACATCATTTTAATAACCAAAACATGTGTATAAAAGATTCAAAGAAAAATAGTTTCTCTGTAACAATAATGTATTGGAAAGTTAATCATGTTGACACGTTTCTTAGAAGGTGGCTTATGTATTCAGAGAGCCCCAATAAATTTGACAGCATTCCTTGCTAAACGTTTGGCCTCTAGAGTGAGTCATTCTTAGGACAATCTGTGTTTTAAGGGTGGAAGCATGCTGGAGAATAATTACTGTCTCATGGAAATTCAGTGCATCATTTAGAACAGGGGTTGGCAACTCCTCGATCGCGTTTTACCGTCAGATCACAGTGGATGGTTTGCTAGATCTCTAGGTGACGTAGGAGGAAAAGTGACAGAATTTTTAAACTAGAGACATTTAGAGCTAGCCCTCTCCCGCCGGCTTTTAAAAATGCGGTATCCCAAAGATTAAAGGTAACTTTCCCGTTAATAAGCTAAACCCCCAAGAGCTAGCTTACTAACATTCACCTTAGTCGTGAACTACATCAGACAGGAACGCGATAATTTCTTTGAATTCTCTATTAGCTTTTCATTATTATCCCTGCTTTGAAACCGTTACTAATTCCACGTTAGTTTACGTTTGTCTTAATTTCTATATCGTCTTCTTGGTCTGCTTTCACCCTCAGACGCCAACTTGAATATGTTCAAAGAAAGTAGTGCTCATCTGTACGCCGTTGGTGTCTCCGTACAGCTTTTCCAGGAATGGTACTGGGATGGCCAAATGCTCTTTCTATGTTCCATATATGTTGAGCGCCTTTGAAGTAGATGTTCAGCAGTCATTTTATGGGTACCACAGTTACACTCATCAGCAGAAAGGTGATCTTTCAGGGGGATTTTTTTTAAAAGAACTCATTCTGCATTCCACCGCAAAATGTTCAGTGTTTTTAGTGTTTGGTCAATAGCTCTTGCCCTTTTCCTCTGTACCTTGATTCCACAGTGCAGGTGAAGGTGACCACCAGTAACATGGGTTGGACCCCTTCGAGGCGGGGGGTCAGGCACTCTCACCGTCTGGCATGACTCCACGGAATGAGCACCGTTATGCTTAATTTTAATTCGTGACGTGATCATCAAGCGAAGTACGTTACTTTGCGAGGTTAAATAATCGGCCAACTGACCTAGTGTGAAGGCATATTCCCTCAGTTACATCTCTGAATGCATGTTTCAAGAGCCATGCAAAGAAGATCCAGAGGGAAGTTGAAGCCAAAACGCAGCTTTGTTTAGCGCCACTGCGTATGTCTAAGGGCTGTGATGTGCTTCCAGTATATTGGACTGTTCCCTTTATGTCTTCATGGAATAACTTCATTATTTCCAGCTATTTAGCGGGGCAGCCTATTTTCAGGAGGATTGTAAAGAGTCCATCCCTGCTAACCAGGTCAAATGACCTTTTCTGCTTTCTTGATTTTTCCAGAAGCTGCGGATACATAGCATATTGTACAATTCATGTAAGATCTAGTCCGACACAAACATACGAACCTTCAACTGAAATGTTAAGGCTGTTCTCTTAGAAGGCACTGAAACCTCGAGAAAAGCAAAAATGACATCCAGAAATACGCAGAAGTTCATGCATGATGGCTGCTAACCTTTGACGGATTGAACATGTCTGACAAGATTGTCAATGTGGAACTGACAGATATATATATAGCAAGGTAATCGCATCACGACAGCAGAGGGACAAGAAACAAGATGGGCAGAGCACTTCAGAGAAACTCTGAACAAGGAACCACCAGAGACACAATTGAATGTTCCTGAGGCTGAAAACGATCTAGATGTGAATACAGACATTCCACGAAAAGAAGAAATCATCTCAGCAATCAAAGGGTTAAAGAACGGCAAAGCTCCGGGCCATGATAACTTAAATGCAGAGCTATTTAAGACAGACCCTGAGCTAGCAGCAGAACTATTAGAACCACTATTTGCACAAGTCTGGAAAACGGGTACAACACCATCAGAGTGGAACAAAGGAATAGTTGTCAAATTGCCCAAGAAGGGAGATCTTGCAGACTGCAATAATTGGAGAGGAATCACTCTTCTCTCAGTTCCCAGCAAAATACTAGGCAGGATAATTATACAGAGAATTTCAAAGGCAGTAGATCACAAACTGAGGAAAGAACAAGCAAGATTTAGAAAGAACAGGAGATGTGTAGATCATATATTCACTCTCAGGAACATTATAGAGCAGTGCTCAGAATGGCAAAGACAGCTTTACATTAATTTCGTTGATTTTGAAAAGGCTTTTGACAGCATACATAGGGACAGTTTATGGAAAATACTGAGGGCTTATGGAATTCCAAGCTGCATAGTGTCAATCATAAAAAGCCTCTATGCAAACTTTACGTGCAGTGTTGGGCAGAGCAACCTAACCTTTGAGGTGAAGACAGGAGTACGACAGGGATGCCCCTTATCAACCACTCTATTTTTAACAGTCATAGACTGGGTGATGCGCCAGACAACAGAGGGCAGTCCAAGAGGAATAAGATGGACAACATTTTCTACATTGGAAGATCTGGAATATGCAGATGACATTGCACTACTAGCACATTCACATCAACACATCCAGGAAAAAACGGATAGACTTAATAAGTTTAGCCAGCAGGTGGGCTTGAACATCAATTTAAAGAAGTCTGAGGTCATGACGCTCAATGTGAGCAACCCTGAGCCCATATCAGTAAGGAATAAGCAATTGGTACAGACAGATACCTTCACATACCTAGGAAGCATAGTAACACCACACGGCGGGGCAGGCAAAGACATCAACATCAGAATGAATAAGGCAAGAACAGCCTTCTTTAGCCTAAACAACATCTGGAATTCCTCCCAATACAGCACAAGCACAAAATTAAGATTATATCAGAGCTGTGTGCTTTCTGTGCTTCTCTATGGTGCGGAATGCTGGAGAGTTACAGAGAAGGAAATGTCGAAATTGTCCTCTTTTCACACAACATGCCTAAGAAAAATTCACCGAATCTTTTGGCCGAATACCATCACTAACCAAGATCTGCTTACTCGTAGCAAGCAAGAGGACATGCACACCATCATAGCTGGCAGACGCTGGAACTGGGTTGGTGTCACGAAATGGTTTTAAACTAGAGACTGTCTACATATAGTGACAAGACACTAGTAAGAAGAAAGACTGAAAGGATAGATTCTGATGAAAATTGACAGTGCAAATGTGAAAGTTGAGACCATTGGCTCCGAGGTTGAGAACCGATGTTGATTCTTTCCTCGCCACTTCGGACGTCTAAATTGCTATGGCCTCGAACCACCCCTAACTACCCTAAGGGGATAAGGTTCAATTTTGATTCACATACACCACGATACAGCCAACAGATAACTATTGTACGTAAATGAAATGACTGATTTCCAGCTATAATTTACAAGTTTTATTTACACCTATAAACAAAACTCATATACATGTCAAATACATAAAATTGCAGTGTAAGCACTCCTGAAACAAACAAATTCAGGAAGAAAAAAATGACAAATGATGTATCATCAAAACAACCCCACCCTTCACCCAAAAGTTTCACCTGTATGGAGGAAAAGGTAAGATTAAATTAAATAAACCACACTGCCCTTGAGGTAGAACTTCCACTCCAAACTAGCTATTCTAAACTCTAATATAAACTCTAAGTACACAATCAGCTGGATCTACTACGAAGTGTCCACACCATCTCTGCACAGACTTCGGTTCTACACCGCCTATCATGAAATCTCCCGAACACAACTAACTGCACCTCTAAACTTCAGCAGCTGTCTTCTGCTATGATTTTCAACAAAACTATGTCTCTTTTCGGTCTTTCTGTGCTGACTTCTGTAGAGAGAATGTTCACCCTCTCTCTCTCCACGAACTCTGGAATTGATGACTAAGGTTTAACCGAACCCCACTGGATTCTAGACTGGAACTGTAGCTGGCTTCTCCTACCACTCTGAATTCACCTGCCCGATTACCTATGACTTGGCGATGGGCTTTCGGCTTTATTATGGCCGTGACGAAGCGAGCATAAAATTACAACAACGCTGGCAGCATGCCAATCTGCGTGTGTAACAGAACGAGCGTCAGAGCTCAGGATTTATCCACAAAAATCCTATTCACTGGAAAAATGTCTTCCCTGTCTTGGGAAAACGTATTTTCTTTCACTCCGTCCGCCACTGGCAAAGGAACGCACGACTTTGCGTGTCGACGAATGCCACAACTGTGCCGTGGGAGAAAGTTTGAGGTATCAAAAATTCTGCTCTTCCCCACAAAGCCGGCACCTGCTGTTTAGACAAAACAAAAAAACAACAGCTAAACAAAACGTTAATACTCTATTTCAAATAACAAATAACTCCCTTACTCTTCAACACGTAACTCCCCTCTCTTCTCTCTCCCCCCGTTATGTACCACCATAATCATGCCCCATAAGTCAGCACTCCCACTCGACTCCCTTCTCTTCTCTCTCCCCGAGTCAAAATAAACAGTGGCTGACCCAGACATTCTTCGTTCTGCATGACTGGTTACAATCACAACAGTTTTTCACTGAGGACCGACCTGTCCAAAAATACTGTGGCCCACCTCTTACTCTGACCCTTCATGCAGCAATTGTTTACCACAATTAACTAGACCTCTCTAGGAATTCGATTCCCGTTCAAAAAATTAAATCACATACAAAATGTAATACAAACTAATTTCCTTTAAAAAGAAATAATTCATCTCCGTCTTCTTACTCAGAACCACAATGCACCATCAATAACGTATAACCCTGTTAGATGCTTTGCATATACAGGCCGTCAAAAGTTATACATAACCCCGGTTATCAAATTGAAAACCCCGTAGTTCAACCACGTGTGTACAATTTTATGACCACGTGCTTCTCTCCCCCTCGTCCCTCTGAACATCGTATCAAATAAATATACAGTAATGAACGCACCCGCGTGCTTCCAAATTTACACCTCTTTCCCCTCGTCCACATATAGAAGTGTACTATAATATAAATAACTTGCAGCCTTACATTCTCAATAAAATCACAAATACACAGACTCCCGCCATTCTGTAATTAAATATGATTCGCAGATGCGGGTTTCTCTCCCGACCTACTTTTGAAATAATACAAAGCGGTGATATCTCAACTTTTAAACCATACCGCTATTCCTTCAACAAGGAAATACATGGACCTATTAAGTTCCTAAAATCTATCACTAAGACAGTATATGATGGCTCTGGCGTTAAGAATTAACATTAAACTTAAACTGCCCACAGAAACTTTACTGATCGGCCTAGGTCTAGAAAAATAAAATAAAATACCGCTCTACAATTATGCTTACCAAATCTCGAATGTCCCACTGAAAGGCAATCGACTTGACTCTGGCACCCGGCTTGGCAATTATCATTAAAGAGAACGAAAATATGAAATGCGAGCCTATTTATCTTCTACGAACAGCACGCTGACCTCATGACGTCATCAGCGCGGCTTGGGTTTTTAACCCAATGATCCGTTAGCATTTCAAATGCAGTTAGCTTTCGGCCAATCAGAATTGTAAACAATTCTGACGCAACCGATTACTGCTACCTCTTTGTTAGACAAAGGAACGGGATTAAACTCTGCCCTCTAGTGGCAATGAAGCAAGAATGGCCGAAATATATATATATATATATGAAATCCCGGAAAATGCGTCTAGCTGTCTGCCATATCTTTAAAAAGACTAAAACTGGTGCAAATCTGATCTAGGCTCTATAGTCTTAATCTAGAATAATACTGCACCAATCTTCCTACACACACACTCTAAACACATAAAGAAGAACCATAAAGCAGATGAGATCAAACTCCATCGTGATCTCATCTTGAAAAAACGTAAATAATAGAAGGAGAAGAAACATGGAGAAGGATTACCTGTAATCCCTCCTAAAATAGTGAACAAATTGCAAGAAGAAAAAAAAAACATGTGCCATTTGAAAGACAGAATCTCAGTACTTTCGTCACAGTTGGTCATGTCCTCAGAAGAGACCCCGATGCCATCACAAGAACAGCTATGCTTTGGACCCCTGAAGGAAAACGAAAAAGAGGCCGACCAAAAACAACCTGGCGGAGGACTGTGGAGGCTGAGATGCAAAGAATGAACCAGAGTTGGGGCACTGTACGAAGGATGGCCACCGACCGAGCAAAGTGGAATCAATTTGTTGTTGTCCTACAAGACGCCACCAGGCGTAATGGCCACTGACTGCTTTGACGGTCGGCGGCTAAGGATCAAAATATATATATATATATATATATATATATATATATATATATATATATATATATATATATATATATATATATATTATATATATATATATATATATATATAGCATATTGTACAATTCAGGTAAGATCTAGTCCGACACAAACATACGAACCTTCAACTGAAATGTTAAGGCTGTTCTCTTAGAAGGCACTGAAACCTCGAGAAAAGCAAAAATGACATCCAGAAATACGCAGAAGTTCATGCATGATGGCTGCTAACCTTTGAAGGATTGAACATGTCTGACAAGATTGTCAATGTGGAACTGACAGAAAGACCTAGACTCTTGACCAGTGTTTTTTAACCTTCTAGAGGCCCTGCACCCCTTCACGGCGTCTTAAGAAGCCTCTCACCCATTTACAGTATCTTAAGAAGCCTCTCACCCCTTTACAGCATCTTAAGAAGCCTCTCACTCCTTTTAAAGCATCATAAGAAGTCTTGCACCCCTTTACTGCATCTTAAGAAGCCTCACACCCCTTTACAGCATCTTAAGAAGCCTTTCACCCCTTTACAGCATCTTAAGAAGCCTCTCACCCCTTTTAAAGCATCATAAGAAGTCTCGCACCCCTTTACAGCATCTTAAGAAGCCTCATACCCCTTTACAGCATCTTAAGAAGCCTCACACCCCTTTACAGCATCTTAAGAAGCCTCTCACCCCTTTTAAAGCATCATAAGAAGTCTCGCACCCCTTTACAGCATCTTAAGAAGCCTCTCACCCCTTTACAGCATCTTAAGAAGCCTCTCACCCCTTTACAGCATCTTAAGAAGCCTCACACCCCTTTTAAAGCACATTAAGAAGCCTCGCACCCCATGACCTTCTAGCACGCAAGAAAAAGATAAAAGTACGTTGTAGAAAATGTTGTTTACAAAATATGGCTAAGATTCGGTATCTAATTGTTGTCAATGCTCTATTTTGTAAAATTAGTTGAGTTCTGAGTAATATATATTCGGAGTGTTTGTTATGATTTGCATTATAAAATACCTGGCATGCCTCGCACCCCCAGAAGGTGGGTCTCGCACTCCCAGTGGATGCATGCACCACTGGTTAAAAAGCACTGCTCTAGACAACTACTAGTGGACCAAGAGGCAAATAGAAGACTCTGGCATTGGACCGGATACACACGGAGAAAACGTGGTAATAGCATTATAAGTTAGCCCTGGTTCTAGAATCCCCTGGTTACGACGCGGAAAGTCATTGAACTAATGACCATGAAGGCTGGGCGTGTATTTCTTGAAGGTCTATGTACCGCGGAATGATGAAGGATAGTGAATGAAGGAATATTATACCAAGCTCCACAGATCAAATAAATGTGTGCTGTATAAACCAGGATACCAATCAACTTTACGACTCCGACATCGATGAGTCGTCATCATTATCATCATCATGACCTTTCACCTTCCCGGGGAGCATACACCTATACCAATTCTTTCTGTCTTGTGCCATCAGCGTAGGCATTTCCATGTCTTCTTCATCCCCTTCACGTCCGTCTACAATTTTGTTCTACTTGTTATTCCTTGGTCTCCCTCTGCTCTCTTACCATGCCGATTCCAGAACAAGGACTGCCTGGTAAGGCTATCAACAGGTTTCCTTACTATGTATCCCCAGTGTCTTCTTCTCATCTATTGTTCAGTTGGCGATTGTCTGGTTCTTGTCATCCGTTCCATATTAGTGATTTTGTCTTACCACTCTACTCCTTCTATATTGATCCAGCACCCATTTATAAAAAGTCTGTAGCTTTTATTTTTTTGTTTGTTTTTTGTTTGTTTGGTTGTCATTTTTGTTTTTCTCCGTGTTTCAAAGCCATACAACAAAAACTACGTGACATTTGAAATGAAGATTCGGATTTTGGTATTGGACTTGATGTATTTTTATCTTCACGTATCTCCCAAAATTAAAGAAGAAACAACAAAGATGTTGAACAGAAAAAGAAGCAAGTTTCTAACATTTATTGGTGATTAAAATACTAACATATTATTGGTGATTAAAATACTAACATAGATTAAACAAGTACGTCCTGAAGGGAAAGTAGACCAGGAAGAATACAGGAGTTTACCAGTATAATATGTCACGTGTTTTATTTTTGCCTTGTGGACTAGGTTTCTTAGAATTGCCGTTTCTGATATTGCCCTGAACCGGAAACGGTTAAAATTATAATAGATCACAAGTAGAGAAGCATAAATAAAGTGAGTTTACAAAAGGAAATATGAACTGACTTTCATATAACCAGCACACGATTACTTGATCATCAAATTTGCTTTAGCTGACAATCAAGATTTCGCAATTCTCATGGGCGACCACACCAAACCAAGCCCGATGACGATTTCGGTATAAATCAATTTATTGTTTGAAACAGTGCCAGCCCCCAGTTCTATAACAAGCTGTCAATGTTGAGAATTTCTCATAGATTTCTTGTCCAGAGACCTCAATTCACATTCGGCGCAGATTATGGAAAACTGCTCAGACGTGCATGCTGTTTTTGGACGTCTCAGACGTCGTGTGTGAGCAATCTTGGCGAGTGTTTGTGGCATGCTCATCGAGTGAGTCGACACTTGCGGCTAATCCCGGCTGATCAGAAGTGACAAGGGACATCTTGATCCTCATAGGCGGTATGTTGACTGATAGCGCGATGCTGAACAGGGGACATGAAAGGACGCCGCTGGATTATTCATAATACGTCGTTGAAAATAATTATACCGGAATAAGTAAGAATTACTTTTTAACATGTATCGTCCAGTCGTTATTTAGACCACAGTGTAGATCGGTTGAACAAAATATTTATCTTCAGGTCTCTGCCCGTGTCTTAGGGGTTAACGGGTTAAAGTCAGGGATCACTTTGTATCTTATCATTTTACCCTACGTACTACTCATAGTGTACTCCAGTATTAGAGAACTGGTGATAACGTACTAATCAAATACAAACTATATTTTAGCACTAGAAACAACTAAGTATATTGACCAACGATTTCCAGCAAAGCGCTGGACACACGCATATAATGATGGTTCGGCAACAACAAATTTAATTGAAAATGGGGGAGCTGGCATATTCATTAATTATAATTCAGACTATTGCAATGGCTACTGGCGAATACTGCAATAACTTCAATGCTGAAGCAAAGGCCCTGAAAACGGCAGCGGAAACTCTTATTGAGTATAAAGCACACGCAGAAAATCAGATAGTGATCTTTATAGATGCCGTCTCAGTAATAACAGCCCTGAAGAGCCACCATGCTAAAGGACTGACAGATCTGATAAACTCACTTGAAAACCTGGCCAAATGCTTCAACAAGTACGCAGTCTAGTGGATACCAGCACATTGCAACATTCCAGGCAACCAAGGGGCAGATAAACTTATTAAAGAAGGGGAAGCCCTGCTACAAAACGATATAGCGACAACTTATGAAATGTCTAAAACAACTATAAAAGCCACATTCAAGTCCAAACTTATGAAACGTCTAAAACAACTATAAAAGCCACATTCAAGTCCAAACTTATGAAATGTTTAAAACAACTATAAAAGCCACATTCAAGTCCAAACTTACGAAATGTCTAAAACAACTATAAAAGCCACATTCAAGTCCAAACTTATTAAATGTCTAAAACAACTATAAAAGCCACATTCAAGTCCAAATGGGACAGAGAACACCCAGGTCACAAAAAAGATGATGTCTATCACCAGCTATCTAGCCGAGACCAGGTCATCGTTTTCCGCTTACGCACCGGTCACAATAGGTTGAGGTACCATCTATATCACAAGTACAGGAATGGTCCAATAGATCTCTGCTCCTGTGGCACGAGCCCCATGACAGCTGAACATTTTTCCAGTCCTGCCTAACCTACAGCAGTGAACGGGCTGGCATATGACAACAACCCATTCCTCTCCACGAAAAACTGTTTGGAGATGTCAGGAACCTTGAGCTGACTACTACCTTTATTAGAGTCATTAACGTAGATGTCTGAGGGCGAATGAGGAAGAAAAAGATATGTACACCCTATTATTGTCGTCACATACAACATGTCTAAGGAAGGAATAGTCCTATTTATTTTCTGTCTCTTCAGAGATCTCCCGGGAACTTCACAGGGCATTCCATGCCATACCATAATACTATACCATACCATAAAACTATACCATACCATCCCATACCATAATACTATACCTTACCATGCCATACCATAATACTATACCATACAATCCCATACCATGCCATACCATAATACTATACCATACCATGCCATACCATAATACTATACCATACCATCCCTTACCATACAGAATATGGTATAGCCTCATCAGCGGTTGCTAGCAGGGCTTTTTACATGTGTGACAATACTTTTTTGGGTATGTTGAAAGGAACCGAACTAAGAAATCTCTTGCATTAATAATTACTATCGAGAGCCGTGGTGTGGCCACCCTGCCACACTAACAAGCTGTTAACGTTTATTGTTTTTTTTTTAAATCTCTAATGAATTAGCATTTTCTATTAACATAAATAAATAGCTGGATCAAGCCTTTTACAAAACGTATAATTACTTCATTAATTCGTTCATTTACTCATGTAATAGTCTTTAGTTTCTAATAGAGCACAAGCATCAGCAAAATTACACTAAGCCTGCCTGCCCGGTGCTATCCGGTCAAGGGTCTCCATGTCTTTTCTTTAAAAATACCAGTCATCTTATTACTTCCCCAGACAAATGTGTAAGCATTCTGTCGGCTTATCACCTTTACGATTATTTGCATCTCTAACTACTGTATCCGCAAATCTAGAGTTCGGAAACTGTATGTATAAAGACAGCATCGATACTCATCAGTAAAGCACTACAGCGCATAATCGCAGCAACTGGACAGCTAGTGCTGTACCAGTATAATAGACTCAATTCGCCGAAAGTCTACGCCAACAATTTACAACGTACTTGGACTATCGCGCGATTCCCGAGATTTGATGACGTCCCTCAGGGGAAGGAAATGATGTCTTATAGACTCCAGACAGAATATGGTTAGGATTCTGGATAGATTAGTTATATGTATGTGAAACTGGCACGTAAATCGTATGGTAATGCCAGTGCTAGTGTATTTAATGGTTGCTTTTTTCATATTTTTTTTTTTTTTTTTTTTTTTTTTTTTTTTGCGTTCGCCCGCTAATACTCGAGGCGAAATCTCAGGTTATTATTTTATGTCTAACCTGACATTGATTTTACGTGAGTATCCCTTTATTTCTTTTACAGAGACAGGTGTCCCTCGCCATTCAGGCAAATACTCGCCGACTTCGGAGGTACCCATTGCCGCTGGGTCGGCTCAGGAGCCGCCAGTCCCTGGTCGACGTCACTCCTTCAAATGTCCTCGCCAGGTCTCGAGTTAATCCAGTCCAAATCCCGGTCGACGAAAAATCCTCAAATGCCGTCGCCCGGGTTTGATCCTGTATCACCCGGTCGCCAGAGCGGTGTTGTAACCACTACGCTAGCGCGGCTCCCAATATATGAAATGATATAAACCTGAGAGACAACTTTCTATTTCTTCTTCGTCTCTGTATCTCAAGATGTCAATAATAAAAAGAAAACAAAATGAACAGAATAGAGATTAAAAATATAAAGTCAAGCAAATAGAGGAATACACCGAAATAGGTTATAATATGAAAGAGCTTAAATATCTTGGCATTATATAGTTCATGAAGAAAAGATCATTGCACGATTAAATGGAGTAGGTGAAAAGTACGTTAAAATAGATCGTTGGTGTCTTAATCACGTGACGTCAGTAAAAGTAAAAGTGACTTTCCACGACAATTACAGACAAAACTGAAAAAAATGCATTGCCAGATAGCTGTAAATTTGACACTGTCAGATTTTATTAAAAATCCAACATAATTGGCTGCCATTACAACCCAGCAATACTAGAGGATCGTGCATCATTGCAAACCTGCATCCGAAAGGAGAAGAGATGTACGCTGTTAACTAAATCCTGTAGGAACTCAGTCAGACGCTAGCGACAGTAGCATATATTTCAGCAACAAAATGTGGTAATAAAAATAAAAATGACGAAACACTACACGTTTACATTAACACAGTCGGTGTGGAGAAACATTACACATTTACATTAACACAGTCGGTGTGGAGAAACATTACACATTTACATTAACACAGTCGGTGTGGAGAAACATTACACATTTACATTAACACAGTCGGTGTGGAGAAACATTACACATTTACATTAACACAGTCGGTGTGGAGAAACATTACACATTTACATTAACACAGTCGGTGTGGAGAAACATTACACATTTACATTAACACAGTCGGTGTGGAGAAACACTAGCACTACAGTACAGCACGTATAACAATGGTGACTTAATTGACTCAGACAAAGTTGACATATCATCATCATCGTTATGCATGATTATTATCAACATCATCATCATCCATATCTTTCAACTACCCATGAAAGCAGATTTTCAACAAACACATGCCCAACCCTCCTGTCCTAGCTAATCGCTCATGATTTTCCCATGTGTCATTTCTATCTCGAGTTTTCTTCTCCGTGTGCTTCTTGTCTCGTACCCTTAGAATTCCATGGCATAGACTTCATTGTAATATCATTAGATGGTTTTTCATAATGTGCGTCCAATCCATTGCGAGTGTCCTCTTCTTGTCTCTTGTACCCCCGGCACTTGTCTGGTTTTTGTCATTAATTCCACATTGATGATCGTTTCATACCATTTCAATACTTCTATTCTACGCAAGCACTCATCTGTGAAAGTCTGTAAGTTCTTTGTTGTTGTTTTTGTTGTAGTCTTTATGTGTGCTTTATGTTTTTGCATTAAAGTTTCCACTGGAGGAAGTAACCGATCCTTTGACAAACCCTTCTTAAGCGTCTTAGACGTTAATACACTCTAACTGGTACTAACCTACAAAACAAAGAAATATTTCCGAAACATACGGATGTTTAGTTGATGTGTTCCAGTTAATCAATCTATTATTATGTTTTTTAAATATATTAAAAAATGCTATGTATGTTGTTGCTATTTGGTTACGTCAGTTCTCATCAGCCAAACCTTTAACTTTGATCGTCGTTATAATACAGTCATTGGACTGGAGTCCCCAGGTTAAGGAAGGTAGAGGAAGACAAAAACATATGGGGAAGACAACTGAAGACAGACGTGAATGGGATGAAGAAGACATGGATTGACCTTGAGATAATGGCACGAGAATTGAAGACTTGGTACACGTTTGTTGAAGCCCTATTCTCCTTGTGAAGCTGAAGTGTGATGATTTCATTTCTTTGTATTATTATATTTTAGTTTGAGTAATTCCTTATCTATTGTTATATTTTAGTTTGAGTAATTCCTTATCTATTGTTATATTTTAGTTTGAGTAATTCCTTATCTATTGTTATATTTTAGTTTGAGTAATTCCTTATCTATTGTTATATTTTAGGTTGAGTAATTATTTATCTATTGTTCTATTTTAGTTTGAGTAATTCCTTATCTATTGTTATATTTTAGTTTGAGTAATTCCTTATCTATTGTATTGAAATATCGTGTAGTTCCGATGTTAATGAAACAGTTTTGTCCAGCCAATTTCTGTTTCGTGTTTTCTTTATTTGAATCCTTCAATATATTTGTGTACTTCATTTGTCTTACTTGTTGATTATTGTACCAAACGAAGGGAATCATTCCGTGCTGCTACAGTACATCATCATCAGCATCATAATCATCATCATCATCATCATCATCATCATCATCATCATCATCATCATCATCATCATCATCATCATCATCATCATCATCATCATCATCAATATCATCATCATCATCAGCAGTAGCCACCATTCGTCGTCATTATCATCTTTTTCGTTGTTTATGGAGCAAGAATCCAACCCTGAAGATGGTTCCCTAGAGAAAGCATATGCCACAGCGCAAACCTTATCAGTGGTCGTTTCTCTGGTAATTCTTTTTACATGATGAGGTTGCCACCGTCATGCAGAACCACGTATTAGTCGCCTTTTACGACATGCCGAGGTAGCATCAATCCTAATCTTTCTTTGACTCTTCAGAGCCCCCCCCCCCCCCCCCCCCCCCCCCCCCCCCCCCCCCCGCCCCCCCCCCCTCCCCCCCCCCCCCCCCCCCGCCCCCCCCCCCGCCCCCCCCCCCGGAACTATGTCACAGCGTATTCTAAATCTATTCTCGTTATTGTAGTTGTTCACTTGAAAACGCGCATTCATTCTATTTAATCGTATATGCTTTTTAAACTAAGAATATTTTGTGTTTTTAAACGTCTGTGCCGTAAAGGTTAATATAAAATCTGTCATAATTCTTATAGCACAAGAATCAGATATCAGAAGACAATGAAAGTCAATAAAATCCATTAAGTGCTTTAAGTAATTCACGGCTATTTCAATAGGTCCCGAACATGAAACAGAAAATACTGCGGGCAGAAACCTGTGATCTGGAAACATGTGCCGACGTGTCACAACCTGGCTCATGATAGACTAACGATGTTTATCAACAAATTTACCGATCTTCCAGGTCTGTAAACATTTGCTACATTTCTTCTGTACATTCCGTGAATGAAATCGATTGGCTGCAACAGGGACTTTCAGGAAACGTAGACCACTTTGGCGGATTTATGAAGCATTTCAAACCCCCTTCACTTCAGCTCTCGGTGCTCAAACGAGAAAATTACCACCCTAAAGTGGTTGCTTTTAGTCCATTTCAATATCGACTCCTGTTTTTGTCTCAAGGGTCTAATTCTGTGTTTTTTCTTTGTCTCTGTTTTCGGTTGTATTTTCCTTTCCTCTCTCCCTAATCGCGTCTCTACAAAACTCTGTGTTGTTTCTTCCGCTGTTTATACATTGTGCTTCTTTCCTTTCAGTTTTCTTTCTGTCTGTTACAGTGTTTTCTCTCCTTTAATAAGTTTCAATTTTCCCATTTCTCTGTAAAATGTCCTCGTTTGTCGGCCTCATTCACTACATGCACTCACCATAACGAAAAGACCATTTTCTCATGCTGTTTACTCTTGCTTCTGTAAAAGCTTTCAAAGTATTTCATACAGACCATCAAACTCTAAGAAAATTGGATCTCCCAAACCTTCAGGGCACGCCCGAGGGAGGGAGATAAAATGCCTATTTCTACATCACGAAGTCGCATGTCCTAATCTTTTGCTGAGAAAACATAATGACTATTTTTAAAATCTTCGTGTATGCTAGCTGATCCAGGCTGTTGTTTCAGAGTTTCGTGACTTGTTTTGTTTCGATTTGTCACTTAGGATGACATAATCAGCTTTTCTAAGGCATTTCATCGTATATGATGTGATTGTCCTTGTCTTCATTGTTATAACTAATCTACTTAACTATCTCTTGTCAACATCTTCTTTTTCATTAATTTAATAAGAAAATAAGTAGTTTAAGGTTGATTTCGTTATGACCACATGACCTTTGTCGGGGACCACACACACACAAACTGTAGAGAAAAGATATTGAAAGCTATTCTAGATTCAGAACAATATCAGTATCATTTGTATTTAATATTAAATGCACTTAGATTAGCTGTCACTTTCTTTTCTCTACTGTTTTTATTTGTATGTCCCTAACAAAGGTCTAGTAGTGGTAACGTTGACAATATCTTTGTACTTTGTCCCAGTCCGGCGTTCATTACTATGACTTATTTTTTTTAATTCCATGGTTCATTCAGTAACTGAAGACAAATTACACAACCCTACGTATTCAACTGTTGTCAGTTAACATCTGTCTGTAAGTGCACTACTCTAACATTTTAAAAAATCTCTTAAAAACAAAAAACAAAACAAAAATAATAGTTCACTAGGCTCTCTTTTGAAGAATTTTAGTAAAAAATGCGCGTGGCTCTCAAATTAAATAGTTCTTGGTCGTGAAAGGAGAGATACTTGTGCAATATGCAATAAATATGTCAAATGTGCTAATTCAAGTGATCGTTTCGGACGTATACATTTTCTCTTTTATTTATTTATGCCTCCTTTGAGAACCGTAATAATATAATTAACATTTTTATTATTTAAATGTCAAATTATATCTTAAACTGTAATATTTCTGACCGTCAAGACTCGATTGTTTTCAAATAAATCAATAAAAATATGATTCAGACCCCAAATCCAATTTCACCAAAGATTTCAGTATTCCTCTGCGGAGACATTTTGTCTCATTATTAAAGAGACATTCAAATGTTTCATTCTACATTATTCATTCGTTCAAACATCTTTCTATTGTTATTTGCTACATTCCCACATCTTCGCATGCTGAGACGTTTCTAGCGCATAGTCTAGGAAGGTCTACAGACATCATTACAATAGTGGCTATTCTAATCATCGGAATTAGTCTTCCAAGTGTTTTGGCTACGTTACATTCATGACACTTTCTGAAAGTGCGTCCACCAAGGTCAACCCCCCCCCCCCCCCCCCTCTCACAGACACACATACACTCAGACACCAAAAATTCGTTACCATTTAAAATTTTTTTTTTTAAACACAGCATTACAACATTAGCTAAATGTGAGCCTCAGAATGAGAGTCTGTCCAGGTGTTTATTCCCTTCCACATCCTTGATCGTCTTGGGCGTGGGTCAAAGGGTTAAATACTCCTAATTGTGATTTTTCTTTTTAGTG
The DNA here is from genome assembly GCA_024509875.1 of Oreohelix idahoensis. Classification (NCBI taxonomy): domain Eukaryota; kingdom Metazoa; phylum Mollusca; class Gastropoda; order Stylommatophora; family Oreohelicidae; genus Oreohelix; species Oreohelix idahoensis. The sequence goes on from JAMPIV010000195.1 coordinate 37,531, forward strand.
TTTTTTCAACCTGTGCTGGGAATTGAACCCATTCTTCCTTTATTGCCAGAGGGTAATTTCCTGCTTATTGTATCCATTCTACCAGCGTGAGGTTTTGTGCTAAGGTAAATATTTTTTGTATAAACTTGTCTGAATACATAGCCCACTTCGGTCGTTCCATAGTCAGCGCGATGCCGTTTCCTTCATTTCGCGAAGTCTTTTAACTCTTAAAGGCCAAAAGGACGCTGATAGCGTACTTCCGTAAACCCCCTAGAAGCAGATTTAACGCTCTAAACGTTTTTCTGAAAAAATCTGTCAGCTTTCGATCAGGTGAATATTGTTGTTTATACAGACAATGTCTAGCGAAGCAACCACATCATGTGTATCAAAAGGTAGGTCTTTTTTATCTGTAGAAAAGGCTAGAGAACTGTGTATGTTTGATGAGTTTAGTGAAGATGATGTCATTGATGATTTCGAATTTGACGTTAATGAAGAAGCTAGTTCTAGTGACGAGGGGGCGTGGTCACAGCCAGGCCCTAGTGCTACAAAACGACAAAAAGTTTTGACCAAATCATCGACAAAACGGGCGAAAAGCATTAGTACCAAGGAGCAACAAGGGGCGATTGGTAATGAATGGATGATTTCAGTACCAAACATCAGTATTACAGAGACCCAAAACGCATTCAGATTTCTTCCCAAATATGGTCGCAAACCAGGAGTACACGATGACTTAGGTCTTAGCGAGGCATCAACTCCTTTTGGTTGCTATAGGACATTGTTTACTGATGACATTGCAAATTCAATAGCACATTCTGTAAATGAGTATGCAAAACTTAAAGTTCTTAAAAATAATCCATCCCTAAAAAGATCAAGATTTTCCAGCTGGACAGCACTATCAAACTATGAATTGTTAAAATTTATGGCTACAATAAATGCTATGGGCATTGAATCCAGACCTTTTATTAGAGTCTATTATTCATCAGAAACTGATTGCCTTTATGCTCCATTTTATCACAAAAACTTTGAAAGAGATAGATTTTTGTCTATCTATCAAACAATGTTGCATGTGCGAGAGCCTGATGCTGAGGGGAAAATGTTTCGGTTGATGAAATGATTGTAGGATTTAAAGGGAGATGGAAATACAAGCAATTTAATGCAACTAAGCCTAGTAAGTATCATATAAAGAGTTTTGGTCTTATTGACAATACCACTGGGTATGTTTTATCCCTGCTTACTTATTATGGAGCGGATACCTCATACGATCCAAGCACAGACACCAATAGTGGGATGGCAATAAAAGTCTTTGGAACTCTATTACAGCAAATTGGAACTGGTTATCATATATTTGCAGACAGGTTCTACACAACAAGGGCACTCATTGACTATTTGCTTCAGCAAAAGCAATACTATACTGGCACCCTCCAGTCAAACCGAATTGACTTTCCATTAGAAATAAAAGCACTTTCCATACCACACATGGAACTGAAATGCTGGCAAACTAAAGATTCATCTTTGCTTTGTATTGGATGGAGGAATAAGAAAGCAAAAAAGCCAGTAATCATTGCTTCAACCAAAACAAATACAGGAATGACTACTACGACAAAACCAAAGCCAATAACAGTCCATGACTATAATCAGAGCATAAATGGATGTGACCGTGCTGATCAAATGCTTGGGTATTATGGCATTCACAAACGACGCAGCAACAAGTGGTGGGAAAAAATATTCTACTGGATAATGGAAATTACTTGTACCAATGCTTTCATCCTCTATAGGCTCACAGGCAGTAGAAAAATGACATTAAAACAGTTCAAAATATCTCTGATTGGTGCTTTGCTTCAGTGGGCCGCAATTCTAATGCACGAGCCACAGAGGAGTATCAAGGCAACCCCTGGAAGACCAAGGACAGCCAACCCAATTCAGAGGCTTGAAGGAGCTAAGCATATGATAGCTTACACAGAAAAAGACAGAAGATGTAGAGTCTGCAGCAAACCAGATTCTCCAAAAAGAACAAATTTTATTTGCGAGGGTTGCGATGATTATCCTCACCTCCACCCAAAACACTGCTTCAAGATATGGCATACGCAAGCCACCATTGACTAAAATGTAAATATCTATTCAGATAAAATTGTGTACATATTGTTTATGCATAATAATTTAAGTACAATACAATATATGATTTACTTTGAATATAACCTTTTTGTTTCCAAATTTTAATAATGATGGTACGGTCCGCTGGAGAGTCTCTTAAACATTAACAAAACATCACAGAAAGCTGAAACTTGTAATTAATATTCATATATGGATTAGTGTTATTTAAAAAAAACCATGGAGCACTTTGGATATTATTTCAGTCTTTATGCATGGGTTGGTGGGTACATTTTTCATTCACTAAAATGAATTTTTTTTTAAAAATTGTTTACATTATTACTCATAATTAAATATAATATGAAGAATAGCACTTAAAAGCCCCAATATTATAATTTTAAATATATTTATCTTTACTGTGAAACATAATTTGTGTGTCTTTGTTGTGTAATATCAACACGATATATGATTTAATTTAAAAGTTCACGCGGCCTTGAATATCTTCTTTTTTATTTTAATGATGATGGTACGGTCTGCTGGATGGTCTGTAAAACATTAACAAAATATCACAAGAAGCTGACACTTGTAAATAATATTCATATATGGATTAGTGTTATTCTAAAAGATGCTGGAGCACTCTGGGAAAATGTTTCAGTTTTTATGCATGGGTTGGTGAGTACATTTTTCATTCACTAAAATGAGTTTTTATTAAAAAGTAGTCTATAAAATATGTATAATATCACTAAAATTATTCATATTCTAATTCTACATTCATTTATCTTTACTGTGGTATAATATGTGTGTCTTTGTTGTATAATAACAATACAATATATGATTTAATTTAAAAGCTTCACGCGGCCTATAATGTCCTTTTTCTTCCCAAATGTCTATAATGTTTATATGGTTTGCTGAATGTTCTGTAAAACATTAACAAAATATCACAGGAAGCTGACACTTGTAAATAATATTCGTATATGGATTAGTGATATTTTAAAAGATGCTGGAACTCTCTTGATAATATTTCATTGTTTATGCATGGGTTGGTGAGTACATTTTTCATTCACTAAAATGAGTCTTTTCTTGAAAGTGGTCTATATTATGACTCATAACTGAATTCTATATGTAGAATATCACTAAAAATCCTTCATATTCTAATTCTACATTCATATATCTTTACTGTGATGTATATATAATATGTGTGTCTTTGTTGTGTAATAACTCAGAAACTTTAGAATTTATAAAGGTACTGCTTTAAGGTAAAAAAAATAATTCTGGCAAAACTGATGAAAAAATTCATCATGAAAAGGTCATGCCTGCCCTTTTATGCTCAGTACTTTCAGTAGGTCATTAACCGATGTGATCGTTAGAGCTATGGTAGCCACTTCCACACCTAAGCCTTTTGTGATAAATATGGCATTTTAAAACACTGTGAGGCAGCCAGGATTGTCATGCTATTAAATCATGTATTAGTAATTCCACATGTCGAGTCGCCATAGTAATGTTGTATTTAAAGGAAAAGAGGTTATGATTTTAGTGCTATACAATATGTTTAGGTTATACATACGGAAACAAAGAACAAAAAAAAAAAAACCGTTCATACTGTAGTTACCATTTCAGAAAATATCTGTTCTCTACACATTTTAAGAACAAGAAACATTGCATTTGGATATTTAGATGAAAGCTCTGCCACAAAATGTGAACCAAAAACTTTACATTAATTTGCAAAATAAGTGGACCCCGCTCAGTAGCGTAAGAAAAAGGAAGAGAAAAAATGAAACAAGCAACATAATTCAAATACTTTACATTTACAATAACATACTTTACATTCACAATAACATACTTTACATTCACAATAACATAATTTACATTCACAATAACATAATTTACATTCACAATAACATACTTTACATTCACAATAACATACTTTACATTCACAATAACATACTTTACATTCACAGTAACATACTTTACATTCACAATAACATACTTTACATTCACAATAACATACTTTACATTCACAATAACATACTTTACATTCACAATAACATACTTTACATTCACAATAACATACTTTACATTCACAATAACATCATATAATGTCGTTCCCTAAATGTCGGAGGAGACGAAAGAAGACTAGGGTTACCTGCTAATTCAGGTAGTCGTAAGAGATACGGTGTGACCGTGCTATTCTCGGATGCATAAACAAACATCTGAGATACAAAGTAAAACATTAACAAGTAATAAGGAAATGGTGAATAATACAACATGGCGTATGCTCCGTCTGGAGCATTGTCTTCAGACAATATAAAGGATAACGTGATACATTGTAATGCTAACTTAACATATAGCAAAAACATCCAGTATTTTTTTCTCACAGTCTAATAGTTGCAAAACTGAAACTAAAGGTCGGCCTCACCCCCAGTTGACCTGGAGCAGATCGTGAACTGTCAATAAAAGTAATTTGGTTAGACTGAACAAAGCCGCACTGGTACGAGTAATATATACTACTCGTCAAAAGTCAAGGGCCACCCTATTATTTTCAATACACTTTTATAAGCGCATAGAATGATTAAATGAAGGACGTTTTTAGTAAAAATGGGTGCAATATCTTTCTCTGACAGTCCTCTATGCAAGTTAAGCATAAACACATCTCACTGACAACCATGGTGATCACGTGCAATTTGGTTTGCTGACCAAAAATTCACATTTTCATCTGTTTTTTCAAACTTCCGTACAACCAAACAGGTGAAGTAATCGTGCTGATTGACATTCCACGTGCAATGGCAACTTTTCGTGAACAGAGTTCACTCTTAATTTTTTTTACAATCAGTAGACTTAGGGTAGTTTCATCACTTGCAAAAACCATGCCACCGAGAAGAAGTCTTGACACCTTACAAAGAATGAGGGCTATAGCGTGGATTGAAAAAGTGGTTTATCTGTCCGTGAGGTTGCTAGACGGCTTGCAGTGTCACACTGTACTATCCAAAGAATTTTAAAGAGATTTCAGGAACAGGAAGTGTGGAGGATCGCCACCAGCCAGGTCGCCCTAGATGCACCAATAGACATGATGACCGGTACCTCTTGTTGTCTGCCCTGCGCCATCGAACAGTGACTTGTTCCACCCTAAGATGTCAGCTGAGACAAACTGTAAACGTTAATGTCAGTCAAAGCACCATTCGCAGACGTTTACATGAATTTGGACTGGCTGCTCGACGTCCTGCAGTCAGAATCCCTCTTACTCCTGCTCATCGCAGAGCCTGTGTTGCTTGGTGTCGCGAGCACATCCGATGGACAAGGCAACAATGGAGTAAAGTTCTCTTCACTGATGAATCTCGCTTCACTGTGTGATTCAATGATGGCAGGATTCGAGTTTAGAGATGACCAGGAGAGCGATTTACTGATGACACAATTCGAGAGGTGGATCGTTATGGTAGGGGTTCTGTCATGGGCTGGGGAAGCTTCTACAGACACGGCAGGATCCCACTCTACATCATCCAAGGCAACTTGACCGGCCCAAGATACCAGAACGAAATCTTGAGACCAATTGTTCAGCCTGCTCTGGAGGCCATAGGTGGTAATGCCATCCTCCAAGATGATAACGCTCGACCCCATCGAGCTCGTGTGGTGAATGAGTTTATTCAGCAACATGGGATCATCAAGATGGCGTGGCCAGCTCATTCACCTGACCTTTCTCCGATTGAGCACCTCTGGGATGTCCTTGGTCAAAGATTGTCAACAAATCACCCCCTGCCAATGGATGTTGCACAGCTTACTGCATTTCTGCTTCGGGAATGGCAAGCTGTTCCTCAGGATACTCTTCGGACCCTTGTGGACTCGATGCGTCTACGCTGTTGTAGCGGGAGGTTAATTAGATTTAGATATCTATATAGGAATCCAGGTATGTCATATGCTACCAGGATAGTATGCCAGTACAGAATTCTGGTCTTACAAGTAATACCCCAGTCTTGGAAATAAGCACTGGTGTATGGCTATCATAGAAATAGTCAGACGGTGAAAACCCTGGCCAGTTGGTAAGAAGTTGTACCAGGATTTAAGGCGTCTCCTCCCTATGACTATCTTATGATTCTAGGGGATAATGAAAATGAACATTCACTGAAACCACAAATGGAAGAAGTGAATAAATCCTCAGGTACAGTTAAAATAGTTTCATAATTACACTAATCTTCTATTTCTACTAGTTGGAAAAGAGCATACACATATATATATATATAAGTATTCACACAATTACTATTATTGTCTGTTTAGACTTCAAGATCTTGAATATTAAAGTTACTGCAATCTGCAATCACTGTTTTTAGTCTCTTGACTTTCAAATTAATTGTCATCAGTTGACTGAACTATGGATTTTCACTATTAGCTGTTTCTTATATCTTGGTGGTCAGTGTCTTAACTGACACTTATCTGTTCAACTTGATACTTCTGTCACTGAACTGTCCTTTGCTGATATCAGACTTGGTAGACCCAACAGTAGGGATGCCAATGACCAGTTGAAGTTCACTCTTTGGGGTCCTGCACTTTTGTGGGGTGGCCTCTGATGAACAACACAGGCTTCTGATACCGGACAGTCTGGTTTGAGTTATTTCATGGAACCTGCAACATATCAGCCTTGGCTAGTATCTGGCTAGACTTGTAGCTGACTAGCACAGATGTCAGACCAGTCAGTCATCAGATGTCACCGTTATACAATCATAGTAAGTAAGGACATCATTTCAGTGATATAGCATTAATATTAACATTTCAATTAAGTGTAACTGACTAGCACATAAGTCAGACTAGTCAGTCATCAGGTGTCAAAGTTATACAGTCATAGCAAGTAACATCATTTCAATGATACAGAATTAATATTAACATATCAGTAATAAACATCATCTGGTTTATTCCGCTCCTATACATCCCTTTCTGATCTATAACTTGATCCTTCCAAATCATATCGAGTACAAATTCAAATACTGATGCTATTCTTAGCATCTACACAAAATTAATACATAAATAAAGAGAGTGACCAAGCGATCAAGTTGCTTTCTTCGGTAGTACAATTACATAGTTTTGGAATTGAAACCTGGCTGTGGAAAACTCCATTTTACCAGCTGTAAATGGACACTCAGTTGTGCGCTCAAACTAGGGAAGGAAAAGGCATCGAGGAAGGGGGCTAGTCACCTTAACCTCGTAAAAGCGGTATCTTCCATGCTGAAGCTTCTAACAATTCATTTCCCTATGACAATCTCTGGTCATGGGACTGCCTTTATCTTCGTAAGCGATAATGCATTTAATGTCGACGAGATACAGCATTTAATATAATAAATATTTTCTATTTGGCTGTGGGGCTAGTTTTGATACGTTTTTGTACAAGCAACCATCTTCCACTAAGCACATGAATAAATCATATTAAAATAACAATACGTTATATCCATGAATATTATACAGGCATATTTTGTGAATTCTATATGAACCTGAAATAAAAGAAAAATATTATACACGGTAGTTATCCTAATTTCGCTTACCCTCAGACTCCAGACATCGACTGAAACTTTTGGCGATCCGCTCACACTTCAGATGGATTTTGCGTAGTGGCGATCTCTACCGTCAGTCTGTCTCAAACCTCTTTCGTTGTGTCTGTCACCAGTTTACCGATCCGCTACTTATACGCATCACGCGGCCGTATCGGAGAGCAGTGACGTCACAGCTTAGAACTAGGCCTAACAAATCTTTCCCGAACATCGATTTCAGCCGATCTGTGCGTCGACTGAAATTTTGCCTTTCTCATTCTCGGCATATATAGTATCCATATTGTTCCATCTTATCTAGTTTTATCCAGCCGATAAATCTCTATCTTCCTATCCCTGTAATTTCCCAAACTGTTATTTGTTGATTTTAATATTTAGAACAGAAGTGGGTTTACCAGCTGTTAGCGTAACTGTGGGCAGCCGTAATACGCATATATTCCCGTAAATGATAATTTCCTACCGTTTCTTCTTTTATACAGTTATACACAATTCTTTCCTGGACCAAAATGTGAAATCCTTTTCCTAATGATTCCCTTCTGCTTTTATTTATCGTTGGCGATTTCCTCTGTCTGATACACATTTCGCTGATACGCCGCCATTTTGAAAGCGGTCAATCGATTGTTGACGGGTTTATAAAGCTACCTGAACACGTTTGCAATGACTTGCAACCAATTTTGCGACAGCTGTCTTGAATGCCTTGCTGCAAACGGTGGTCATACCCGATTTTGAAATGTCTATTTGTCCAATATCTACTGTGTGACTTTTGAAAAGGTGGGTGACACACTTCACAGCTTCATTGCGTTTGAATGTGTGTTTCCATTTCTTTACGTGACATGTCAATTTGGTATTCAATAAATGCCATTTTGACTGATACCAATGACGTTTATATCAGATTTGTTTTATGGTTTCAACCAAGGTTTTTCTAAGTGGCCCTTGACTTTTGACGAGTAGTTATAGTTGGCGTTAAGTGCAGGTCATTTTGTATTGTTGTTGAAAACTCGAGTGACACGTTTTTAAGTTTTATACCATGGTTATCACAATGGTGAAGGTCATTCTAGAATTAACAGCCCAAAAGAAACAAAAAGAAAACAATGTATTTGAAAAGTGACTTTATTGAATTTATGAGACGTAAAACAGACGACATCTATAAACAGTGGACATGAAAACGACAATTATGACAATAACACTAAAAATCAAAGACAAAGTAATATAATTTGGACGGACAGCTTATTTATTAATAAAAGAAGGGAATGAAATGTAAATAGAGATAAGTTGTATTTAGGAAAATGAATTCGATGTTAATTTTGAGCAATAAACACCTGTGCGTGGGAAAGGGACATTGCATATGAGTTATTGATAGTGTGGTATTTGTCTTAAGGAAAATATACGTAGAAATATATTGCTGGTGTGTAATTAGGGCGTGAGAAAGAGTTATTAGATTTAAAAGATAAATGCTGAGATCAGCATTTCACACGGATGTTTGGTTAACAAATTAGGAAATCATGACATTTTCCCACAGAACGATAGCGAAAAACAAGTACCAAGGACAAATTGAAAAGTATAAAAACTAGAATGAATACAGTCAAAAGAGAGAGAGAGAGCTCAGAATCCACCATGCAGAAGTAGACAGCAGATAAAAGTGCTGACTTGTAGTTAGAACCAGTTGTTGGTAACCTGCGTTGCCCGGTATTTTTTAGTAACAATTTATGAAACTTACGAACTGGAGCAGAAACGTCCAGCATTACCTACAGCAACCTTGGTGAGATTCGTCAGCATATTGAGGTAACTAACTATTAAGTTCTAACTACTAGTGACCACGTGAGATAGGAGAAAGTAAACTTTCGTTTCGTCAAGAGACTTTATAAAGATAATATTCTTTCGTTTCGAAAGTTGACTTTATAAAGCAAGAACCAATCTCAGTGTGATGCTAAGCTACTCACTACTCATGAGAACATTATAGCAAGAGTGATTCAAACTATTTTAGAAACGCTGCCATTACAACTTTCGACTTATAGAAGCCTCTTTAACCTGATGAGAATTGCAGCAAAGAACAATAAAGTTAACTACAGATTTATTAACAAGAAGCTAGCGCAGTGATTCTCAACCAGCTATTATAAATACTTGATGACGTGACGAAACAGGCAACTTAAGACTTGATATAACAGACCGACAACGTAGCTTGTATTCCAGCCTCTAAGGAGACAACTAAGAACACGATATATTTTTTTTTGGAGATGACATGTGATGTCCAATGTAGAACCAACTGAGTGTTCTGGGATCTCCCTCAATAAATATAAGAAAAACGTCTGCATCTGTGGTTGCTATACTTTCAGGAGTATTTTGTGTAATGTCAAGAAGTGTGTTGTTTAATTAACATTGTATATATAATGGTGGTGGTGATGGCAATCAACATACTATTATGAACAGCGGGGCTATTCAGAGAACCTGGTAATTGAGGTTTTCACTCTCCTCCACAAAGTAGTGGAAATTTACATCTGAAACGTATAGCCTTTCGTTCCACTGCCACAAGAACAACTGAACTATTTAGTAGACGAACTTAAGTCTGGAGAATAAACGATTTATATGGTCACTGGACTGTCACGCTGGCACAAAGGTATGTGAGGTTGAGTGTAGGACTGGTTGTTTAATTATGTCAAACACATTGCTACTGAAACTACAACTACAAGAGCACATGAAATGTTTTAGTACAGCTTCATGTAAGGGTAAACTTCTTCTTCTGCGTTCTGTTTGTAGTTAAGCTAAGTCTACAGGCCTGTCGCCAGGACGACGTCCATAGTTTTTTCCAGGGCAGTCCGGCAGCACGATAGCTTCCGCTTGAGCTCAGCACCCACAGGATAGGCCAGGCGTCGTGGGTCCTCTTGGGTTCGGCAGTTTTGGAGAAAGTGTTCAGGGGTCTGAATTCCGGTTTTACATGGACATTGATTAGAATATCCTGAGGCAATAGAGGTTGCCAAGTAATCTGCAGTAGCCAGTTCTTGGACGGAAAATGATGATCTGCTGGTGTCTGTTAATCTGGTGGATTGGGTCATTTCAGTTTTATATATCACCTTCCTTCTTCCACTGGCTACAGTCACTAAAGCTTATTATCGTACCTGGTGGCTGCGGTTCTTCTCTAGTGAGGATTCTCAAAGCTTGCAGTAGTGCAGTAGCTTTTCCCCTGAAATTGGAGGATATATTTTTGGTTGGGAAGGCCTTACGGATGATCATCTCATATGTGAATCTGATTTAAAATAATGCCATTCCATCATTCTTTACTTCCCCCTCAGCAGATCCCTTTGTGTATTCGCGTGTTCACTCCTTGCGGTTGTATTCATCTTCAATCGTTTTCTGAGCCAACGTTTTTAGTTGTGGAGGGCTCAGGTGGCCTGTCTTTTATATTTTAGGAACTTCTGTGATGATAGATATATTTGCATGGCAGTAGTTTGGCTCCTCATCCTATACCTTGCATATTATACCTTTTAACTGAAATGTTAAGCATTTACATTACAGCATAAATCTTGGTTCCAATGTTAAGCTTTTGAGCATCTCTAAAAGTTATGTATCCTTTTGTTCACAGTGGAACTGGCTTAGATATTTATGAATTAATTATGATATTACATTCACGGATTTGTATCTTTGTAAAACGTGTCAAGCTTAGAAAATAACTCCTCTTTGTAGACAGCCTAGTAGTGTCCACTGTGGTCGTGGTTGCTTCTTTTAATCTTGACGCACCCGACAAAAGAGGTTAAGGGGTAGACTACTTTTGGTAGATACAGTAGAACTCCATTTATCCGAACCCCAATTATCCGAACATCCAATTATCCGAACACTTTTTTGAGAAAAAAAAAAATCAGGTGCCACCAGTCATGTTAGACTACATTTTTGAATCTTTTGATGCTGCAAGCTTCAAATGTGTGCGAACAATTTGTAGAGGATGGGATGGGCTAATGGTCGGTCGCTTACGTACAGGAAGTCAGTTAGATCATAAAGTCAGTTAATATCTGGTTTACCAATCTAGTGTACGTGTGCGTTCTAGGCAGTACACTGGATAAACAGACAGCTCAACTTAAAATAATTGTGTCTGCTACTACAGCAGAATAATTTTGGTGTGCAAGTATTTCTCTGTGCGATATGGCATCTTCCAGAAGGCCTAAAACATATAAAAGGAACCGCAATGTTTTGTCAATTGAAACGAAAACAGAAATTATCAAGAGACTAGGAAAAGGTGAAACTGTGTCTTCACTTGCGAGGATTTTCAATGTTGGGAAAGCTACCGTCTCTGACATCAAAAGTAACAAGGATAAAATTATGAGTTTTGCATCGAAATTGGATAGTGAAAATGGGTCGAAGAAACGTAAACCATGAGAAATGCGAGAGATTTGAAATTGGAAGAGGCTTTGTATATATGGTTTGTGCAAAGAAGAAGCAAAGGGGAAACTATCTCTGGCTCTCTATTGTGTGAAAAGGCACTTTAGTTCAACAATCAACTTGACGGTCCTCCTGACTTTAAGGCTAGCCAGGGATGATGGTTAAGAAACTTTAAATCTCGTCATGGCATACGAGAACTGGAGATTCAAGGGGAATCTTTATCTAGCGATGCAACTGCCGCTGAAAATTTTAAAGAAACATTCTTGGCTTTTTTGGAAGAAGAAGGTTATCACTCGATGATGTGTATAATGCCGATGAGACTGGCTTATACTGGAAATCATTGCCTCAAAAATCACTTGCATCTCAGCGCGAAGCAGCTGCCCCTGGGTTTAAAAAGTGCAAAGAGAGAGTAACAATTGTGGTAGCCGCGAATGCCAGTGGAAATCATCGTTTACCGGTGCTAATGGTCGGTAAAGCCAAAAAACCACGTTGTTAAAAGAATGTGACATGTCTCCCATTGTGCTACAAAGCACATAAGAGTGCTTGGATGAATAGTGAAATATTTCTTGATTGGTATACAAATCAGTTCATCCCAAAAGTGAAGAGGTTGAGAGAACAAGAAAAGAAAACTGGAAAAGTAATTCTTCTACTGGACAATGCACCATCTCATCCAGAGACGGATACATTGAATGCAGTTGATGCAAATTTTAAAGTAATTTTTCTGCCTCCCAATGTAACAGCACTGATTCAACCAATGGATCAGGGTGTTATAGCAAAGCTTAAAAAGATGTACAAGAAGGAAGTCCTGCGTCGTTTATTGTTGGCTGAAGATGAAGAAAGTGTGGTGGCGTTTTCCAAAAAGCTTAATCTCAAAGACTGCTGATATATGTTAGCTGATGCTTGGACCACCCTGTCACAAGATAATCTCAACAAGGCTTGGAATAGATTGCTTGGGAAAAAAGGAGGAAATGAAACTACTGTAGTGGACACAAATGATGATTGTATAAATGAAGTTGTGGAACTGTCTCAAGCAATGCCCGGATTTTCGGCCTGTGACAAAGATGATGCACACATGTGGCTAGAAGATGATAATGATTCTGGTTTTCAGTTTTTGAATGACGAAGAAATTTTGTCTTTTGTGCAAGAAGAAAACTAAATACATGTAGTGACCGATGATGAAGACACCTCAGAAGTACATGATGTACTTGTAGATTATGAAGAAAACCCAAAACGTCGACCGAGTCCTGAAGAGGCCTTTATAGCACTAGAAACAGCGATGGCTTGGTACGAGCGAGAAGATGACAGCTGTGCTACACAGCTTCTGCTGTTGAAGAGAATGCGGGACTTAGCAGCCAAAAGGAGACTATCCAGTTTGGTGCAAAAGAGGATTCCTCATTATTTTAAATAGTGGGTTACATCGTACAAGTACATGTATACGTAAGTTGCGCCTGGTTTTGAATCATTTGTAATGTTTGATTGTTAGAAGACTCGCAAAACCATTCATATGGTCTATGAAAAGTAGAATACATATTTTATTGGTACAAAGAATTAAGTTATCTCGTGCCAGGACCGCGTGGATGAAGTGGCATCTCCTCGTGATAATATAAACATTAAATAGAAAAACAAATTGTGTTTCCGAGCGATAATGTTAAAGTTAAATGAAAGCACAAGGACGGAAAAGAGAAACATGAGAATGATCAGACAAAAGCAAAATATGACGAAAGAATATGACCTCATCGTGACATCTAGCTAGGATTCTAATTAGATTATGCGGCGTGTTCTGTATTAAAAAAAAACCTGGTTGCTCATCAGTTTTTTTAATCAATATAACAAGTTGTTTCTGTAGACCGGGTAACGGAAATGTGCCGTGTTTTTAATACATGGTTTTGAACAAACCTGGTTTTCTAAAACCGTAGTATTGTAAACCTGTTAGAGATAATACACATTCTAGCAGAATGTCACAGAATGACCTCGAAACTTTTCATTTCTTGTGCCATCCCGTAATTCATGTTGTGCTCTTCACGTTCTATGTTCCTAATTCTGACAATATTTGGCTCTTTCGAGTCATTGGTTACACCTCTTCCTGTAATAATTCGTCATGTCTGTTTACCTGATTATCCCTGCCGAAAAAGTAAACAGGTGATGTAATATTGACCGACAGTCATGTTCGTAAAATTCTCGTGTAACAGACATTGGGCGCCGGATCAACACGAAGATCGCCCTGCGATCTTGGTTGGCGCTGATATGGCTATTGTAACCTCCTAATTTCTCTCGTGGAGAGAACACAGCCCAGATGGTTCCACGATGAAAGTTTGTTTGCACACGTACAGGGCAGTAAATTATTCAGGTGGTGACCTATTACAGACACGCACCTGAGACGACAGAAATGGTGTAATAGCTTCCGGGAAGATATAATCAGTAATAAATTCAGGAAGTTGCGAGTGGTAAATGAGGTAAACCTAGACGAAAAATCACACCACCTGATATGGAGAGTGACAGTTTGAATTTCACAAACGTTTGAGTCACACAGAAAATTCCATGAGAAAAGTTATCATAAAACGCATAATTAAATATAATTGGCTGGGCAATTCTAGATGTTATAAATAACACTTCTGATTGGGGCCTTGTCACAGCATATTTCGACACATATTAGATGATGACACCACAATTGCGAGTATGGGAAATTGAGCAAGAATTGTACTCTCGAAGCGGACACCTAGCTAGTGAGTTGGAAACGGATGACGTAGGAATAATAATTTTAATTTGGCAGTGACGTAGAACCTAGCAGAGATGAAGCCGGCCATTGAACACGGAGGTCGAAGATTTGATTTGAAGCGTCTCTGATTTATCACCCTGTGATAGTTATGAAGCCCGCCATCGGACTGAGCGAACGATTGTCTGTTTTGGGTCGTCTCTGAACTTACCACCCTGTGATAGAGACATGAAGCCGGTCACTGAGCTGAAAGGATGTAATCTGTTTTCGTCCATAACATTACCACCCCTGTAAAATGTACTACCATACGAGAACCGAGAACGTTTGTCAAAATTTCTCATCGAGGAGCCAGAACCACCGAAAACGTTTGTTAAACTTTCTCATCAAGGAGCCAGAACCACCGAGAACGTTTGTTAAACTTTCTCATCGAGGAGCCAGAACCACCGAAAACGTTTGTTAAACTTTCTCATCGAGGAGCCAGAACCACCGAGAACGTTTGTTAAACTTTCTCATCGAGGAGCCAGAACCACCGAGAACGTTTGTTAAACTTTCTCATCGAGGAGCCAGAACCACCGAGAACGTTAGTCAAAATTTCTCATCGAGGAGCCAGAACCACCGAAAACGTTTGTTAAACTTTCTCATCGAGGAGCCAGAACCACCGAGAACGTTTGTTAAACTTTCTCATCGAGGAGCCAGAACCAACGAGAACGTTTGTTAAACTTTCTCATCGAGGAGCCAGAACCAACGAGAACGTTTCTCAAAATTTCTCATCGAGGAGCCAGAACCACCGAGAACGTTTGTTAAACTTTCTCATCGAGGAGCCAGAACCACCGAGAACGTTTGTTAAACTTTCTCATCGAGGAGCCAGAACCACCGAGAACGTTTGTTAAACTTTCTCATCGAGGAGCCAGAACCACCGAGAACGTTTGTTAAAAATTTCTCATCGAGGAGCCAGAACCACAGAGAACGATTTAGTCAGATAGCGGAGTTTAGCTAGAGAATTAACTAAGTAGTCAGGTACACCTACTGACCCAGTTTTTTTTTTATTGTACAGACAGTCACTGGGTATTATATTAGTTAAACTACAAACAGTCAAACTAGAAAACTCCGCCTAGTTTTTAAAAAAAATATAATTGATTAATTGTTAAAAAAAAGGCCTGATTGAGAAGAAGGAGAGGTAAGCAATTGGGATGGCGGAAGAACAAAGAATTGACCCCACCACAATGGCCTTATTACAGATGACAAGTGCTTTAGAGAGATGGAACTTAGAGGGCCGACACCATAATGTATTCCAAAATGTAGAGACATATCGAGGAGAGGCCGGAGGGTGCAAGCGATGGATAGACCGGATAGAGAGGTACGCATTTACCATAGGAGCGGATGAAAATGAAAAAAAAAGACTTGCCTTTCTGACCAGTGATGGTCTGTTAAATGATTTTATAAGAAGGAGATTTGAGGAAGAGCCTCTAGAACCATGGGAGACCCTCAAGAAAGATTTATTGAATAGTTACGGAGAGATCTTGGACCCACAATATTCCTGGGGCCTACTTAGAAAACTCAGACAAAATGTTGGAGAGTCCACACAACTCTTTAGCGATAGACTAAAAAACTTGGCAGAAGAGGTTTTTGTGGGAAGAGATATACATCACCCGGACGTTGAAGAACATTTGGTCGGTATATTTATTGATGCCCTACAAAGGGATGGAATTAGGTTGCATTTGCTGAGGAAAAGCCCGGAAACTTTAAACGAGGCTGTGAGGTTGGCTATCTCAGAAGAGAACCTATTGAGAAGGTTTCGACTGAGAACGAGTGATCAGGTGAAAGGTGGAGGATTAAAGGAACCAGTTGGTCAACAACAGAGACCCCTGGATAGAGACAGACCAAGGGTAAGAGATCACCAATCGGCACCCCACAGGTATCGTGAATTTAGCCGAGATGATGAAAATAGAAAGGGCATGATTCAGGTGGCTGATGAGAGGAGATGCTTCTTGTGTAATGTTAGGGGACACATAGCCAAGAACTGTGAGCGGAAGGAAGTGCAATGTAACTCAGAAATTGAAGAGCTAGAGAGAGAGGAGGCCCACTTTGGAATGACATGGGGACATAGGGCGCAAAATGCTCCAGGACGAAAAGTGAGATTTGAGGAGAATAGAGAAGAACCGACCAGGTATGAAAGATGGATATACCCTTATCCCAGAGATTTCTCCGTAGAGATAACCAGAGGGCGCATGAACCATAATAGTCATGGAGCACCCGAACGGGAGAATGGATGGGGCCAAACGACAACAATGAGCCGGGATACAATCCCGAAACCTCCACACAGAAGAGAAGAATATTGGGGAGCAAAAGAAGATTTAGGGCAAGACGCGAGGATAAGGAATGCTCACGAGGTAAGAGGTTCGAATCCAGGCAGAAATGTAGGTTTGCCAAAGGGCGCAAGAAATACTCGAGGACGGTGGATGCAGGACAGATACACGGATATAGAACCCCCGAGGAGAAGATATGGAAGAGATTGTGGTAATAGAGCCAGGTTTATGAACCGACGATGGGAAAGAGAAAGGAATGTTAGAGAAAACGATTTTCGAAAACGTAGATTACCAAAGGAGGATAACGGACCTAGAACTATTTACAAGGGCAGAGTGTGCAACATTTCGGAAGCACCTACACACTGGGAAGGCTTAAGTAAGAGACGAAATAGGATAGCCGTACGAAATTTTCTTTTGGAAATAAAAGGTGGAAGGTGTTTCGAAATAAATGACTTTAATGTGAGGACGGAAAATGGACACTGTGCCAAAATACAACTGTGTACAAAGGACGGAACAACAAATAGTAAGATAAAATATGGAGCGGAGATCAATTGCATGAGAGAGAGACCAAAGTTGAACTTGAAGAGAAAGCTAGATCCGAATAAGATTAAAGTAGAAAAGAAAACAAAAACGGTTTCTACGCAGACAAAAGGGACGGACTTAGTGTCTGAACTTATCAATAAACAGAATAACAAAAGATGTAAACGTTACGCAGAGGAAAGAACTAAACTAAGGAGAAGGAATACATGGGTATCACCACCAGTTGTCGATGGTAGGGAATCGGATCGGGAAAACGAATTGAGTATAACGAACTATTCGGACACAAATACCGATAGAGTAAGAAGTGAGACTGGCAGGAACAATGTAAAATCAGAACTAAAAACTGTAAAGGAAAATAAGGGAATTGAAGACAGTGATGAGGAAGGTGATAGGAGAGCCCGTGAATCAGTTACGATGGGGAATAAGGAGTTAAATGGGGAACATGAGAATGGAGGCAGAGTACCAGCTGACGTTGATAAACCACAAGATAGAGAGAATTCAGATAGGAGAGAAGGACTAGCAGATCTAGACGATTGGGAGAGTGATGATGATATTCCGTTGATGGAATATAAGAGGAGATTTCTGACCGACGATTGGGAGAGTGAGGATGATATTCCGTTGATGGAATATAAGAAGAGATTTCTGCCGGATAGGGAAGAGAAGAATGAGGACCCGGAACCAGAAGGGACCACGGTTCAACAGAAACCACAGGCAGGTTCTCAGGACTTAGTGAATCAGACAGAAAAGATTTCAAAAACACAGGAAGTGCTGGATGTTACAGGTATGAGAAAGAATAATAATAAGTCTGATGTATCGTCGGATGATTCATCAGATTATGAAAGACGTCTCACAAGATTGAGAGATGAAAACCAGTCGGAGACGAGGCAAGGAAAGGAGAATAAGGTTAAAGGTTCTAAGCTGTCCGCAATTGAAGAGATAACTGCATTGTGAAGAAAGAGATTAAAGAATTAGAAGCCAGAAAGAACCAGGTGGAGGTAGCTAAAGATATCAGGAAAACAAGCAGAGGTCGATGTAACGACGGAATTAAGTATGAAGAAGTTGAGAGGAACTCAAGAATTGGTAGTAGAAGAGAGGACGAGGAAGAGTTAGCAACACATTGTGCCAATAACGACACAAAAATTAGAGAGCGGGAAAAAGAGAAGAGAGCACAGAGAGTTAACGGTGGAGTGGAGGAGATGAAGAAAATAGTCAAAGTGGCTAAGCCAAGCGTAGAGGATATGAAAAAAGCCATAAAAGACGAACTGAAAGGAGCTAAACCTGACACAGTAGTACTAAAGTATGCGCAGAAACTTCTTGAGAGAAAGTTTCATACGGACTTATCAGAAAGAAAAGAAGAAATTCGCAGGCTTGTGGTGAGAGTGATGGAGGAACTTAATTACTGGGGAATCAAAATAGTGGAAAGAGACGTGTTCTCTGATTCGGAGTCCAGTTATTCAGACAGTGTATCGTCAGATGAAGAAGATAATTTAGAATTTTCAGAGGACGAAGACACAGAAGAAAATGTAAGATGTAGAAATAAAGAGAGTCATATGAGGGAAGTATGGCCCACAGAGAGGTGCGAAATGGTTGAGAAATTGAGAAAAGGAGTGGGAGAAGAGGTGAATGGCACGAGCAAGAAAATGATTAAAGTGGATGAACCAAACATGGAGGAGTTGAACAGGGTGATAGAGACCATCATAAAACGGCCTGATTTTAACCTCTGTAGAAGCGTGGTATGGAGGTTGCTGGAGGAAAAGTATCATACCTACTTTCCAGAAACAAGAGATGAAATAGACATGGTTCTTACGAAAATGTTAGATGACGAAAGGATGTTGAGACGACAGAGAAGGATAGAGCAAGCAAATCGTGAACGAAGTCAGAAGAGAAATAAAGGAAGAGGCAAAAATAGATATTGCTAAACAGATTTCGTTGGAAAGGTATAGGGACAAGGAGGTCACTATAGAAAATAGTGGAGTTTATGAATAAGTGAAGTAGAAGGGGGGATGAGGAGTAAAGGAGAATTAAGTAAATGTTGGAAATAATGAATAAATAAAGGTAGGTTAAGGCCGTGGAAGAATGGCGGGGATATTATATGAGAGGTAGAAGAGCCATAGGAGATGGCGAACTTAAGAGTGAGTAATTGAGAGACTGGACGGTGAGGTATCAAGGGCCATGGGAGATGGCGAGCACAAGAGAATCGCTAAAATAAGAGTACGGGAAAATTGAGAAGTCACAGAGTACTGACGAACTTATGAGTTATAAGATAACAGAGAAAAAGGGTAAATTAAGAAATTATAAAGAAAATAGCTGAATTATTGGAATTCAGAAGAGGCCATTGAATATTGGTGAGCAATGGAGGTAAGGAAGGAAGTGGGAGATTAACAATAAAGAACGTGTAAACGTATAGATTTCCTCCAGAGAGGGAACGAGATTAAGAGGTAGAGTGGAGCACAGAGGTGTTGCAGCGATTGATGAAGTCTTGTGAAAACTTGTGAGGAGATAGGCTTCTCCGAAACCCAGAGGGTAAAGGAAAATTATGCGAGGAGCATAGAGAACGAAATGAGATAGAAACTGAGAGCAAGAGGAGAAAGAGAAAGAAGAGATTCTCTGAGGGCTGAATATAGCAGCTATAGGTGCAAGATGGAGGCGATAGCTAGATCTTGCATAGGGGCATAATAGGGTCCAAAAAGGACTTATGTGCGAGTTGAGCTAGGGAATAATGTTAATGCACATCTAGCGGAGCGAGGGGTGATAACCTAGACGCAATGGCGGAGGGTCAGAAGGTTGACTATAGAAACAGGGAGCAAGACGGGTGCCGGGACCTGTAGAAGTTGTGGTTCTAGGTAGAGATACAATAGGTACACTGAGCACAGAATTAGACGAGTGTCAGTCGAGGGATGAACTTGTTTAGGTAGCAGCGAGTGGAAGATTATAAAAAAGGGGGTTATATATTTAGTACCTTAACGATTATTTTGAAAATGTTTGACTTTAAATTATTGATTGAAGACATTAGTTGACTGTTACGCACGGATCATTATTATTTTTCGTTTGTATGATCATTTTTCGTATGTATGATCATTTTTTGACTGAAGTGTGTATTATATATATTTACGGTCAAAGGGACAGAACCCGAAATATTGATACTGCTATTTTTTTAGGAGTTTACCTTCTCTTGTATAGAGACACGTTCGGTCTATAATTTCTTGAACGAAGCGTGACCATATCTCCTTATTTGGTAGTATCAGTCAACTGTTGTAGATGCCTGAAACCTTTCTTAACGCTTCTTTTCATGACCATAAAAGGCGCGACTGTGTAAGACTTTTATCTCGAATGTTCTTAGAATCGTCTTATTGTGAACGGCGGCTCAGAGATTGTCGTTCTGCGCATGTCTCGACTTGGTTTTCGTTTGTTGTTCCGGCCAGCTCGGAGAGTTTAGAAATGGTCTAAGTCGCGAGCAGACGCGACCTGCGTCTTGTGATTTTCTGAGGGAAATACATTGTCTTTGTGAGTTAGTTAGCTAACTAGACTATTTCCTAGTATTATGCAAGCCTGCCTGGAGGCATATGTTCATGGTTGATTTTCCGAAATAAGGTAATTCCTCTTGTATCGAACTTTATGCTATCATCTAGAGGTTCGTCATTTTGTGGCCTTTTTTGCTCGCCTGTTTGATTCAAAATGGAGAGGTACTTTGACTAGGATTAAGTCACCGGTATCTTTATACCTGAACTAGTTATATATATATATATATATGGGTCGCTCTAGACCAACAAGACTATTGTCTGTGTTCCAGGATTCGTTATATCAGAGATCACGTCCAAGTCAGATGGTTAGACTTAGAAACATTATAAAGGACGAGCTGACCTGTAATCCATGTATGCTATTCACGTGCAGACAGTAAACGGACTGATTGTATACATCTGATCTGCTAGCATCAGGAAGGGAATATTTATTATTGTCTATGAACAGTGACGATCTGCAGCTAATAATACATTAACATCCCATAACTCATCAGACCCCTTACCACAAAATAATATTCCCAAAATCAAATAAATAATAAATAATAATTCACAGCCATAAAATACTACACCATCCTCACAACCCTTTTAAATAATTAAAATCAATCATTTAAAACCATTATACCACCACCCCATTCCCCCAAACCATAACCTTCCTCCCCCAACCTCAATCCCCCCATCACACACTCTAATACTAACTTTTATTACTAATACCCACACACCTTTCCACCCCCTACCCCATTCACTTTTACACCAACACAATCTACTAAAATCACCCAACAAAAAAACAATTACACTAACTATTCAATAACACAATCCAACCACACCACTTTTTACCCATCCCCCATAACCTCCATAACCTTAACAAATCTCCCCAACCATAACCACAAATAAATAATCCCTACAACCAATTCCACTTCAAATCCCTACACCCCAACCATCCCTCCAATCATCACAAAATCCACTACAAACCTTCTATCACTAAATCCTACCATCCACATATAAAATACCCCACTCAACAATCCCTACCCCATCCATTACAAATCCCCATAATCCCTATCCTAAAACCCCCTATCCCCTACCCCCCCCATAACTTAACCTTTTACCATAACCTTTAACCTCCTTACACTAATCTTAACCCACCAAACTCCTCAACCTCCTTACCCTATACCCCCATATCCTACAACTCCTCACCAAAACCAACTACCATTATAAACATTTCTCCTCCTAACCCCCCCTAATTCACCAACACCACCTCCATCATCAAATTTCCCCCCATAACATTACCCTATCATACTCATTCAAACACTCCTAACCTATTCCATAAAATAAATATCCCATATCCCCCAAACACTTCATATCAAACATACCAACCCCCAAAACCCACAATAAAACCCATCCATAAATAAACACATAACACATAACAAATAACAAAACATAAACCCAACACACAACCTTTTAAAACACCCACCCTTAATTAAACCATACAAACCTACACCCTAACCCCCAAACCCCCAAACACCATAACTCTAACCACCACTTTCCATATCTCCAAACCAATAACCAAAATACTCCCCCATCCCACTAACCCCATCCCCACAAACACCTCAAATCCTCTAATATCACCAAACACAAATAAACAACCACCTTAAACACCAAACCCCACCCAACACCCAAAAACACATATCCAAAAAAATAAAAACCTCAACCTCCAAACCCCCCCAAAACTTCCACCCCCCCCCACACAACAACAAACAAACCTACTAACCCCAACAACCAATTCACACCAAACCTCCCACTACCCCCCAAACCCCCCCAACACAAACCAATAAACACTAAACCCATAAACAAACCCCCCCAAACTCCACAAAAACAATAAATACACCCCCCCCAATAAACAACCCCCTAACCCCCCAAAAACCCCCTCATTAATAACCCCAATCCAAACCCCCACCAAAATCCAAACAAACCCCCCCACCCCCCCACCCCATTTCCCCCAACCAATAATTCCACCCCCCCCCAACCAACAAACCCCAACCAACAACCCCCCAAACCCCCATAAACCAAACCACCCCCCAAAACCCCAACCACCAACAAAACCACCAAACACACCCCCCCCAATCCCACCAATCACCACCCCAACCCCCCCCCCCACCCCCAAACCCACCCACCCCCAACAACCATATATATCCGGGGTCACATCCCCCCCATACCATTCTCTACCACATTTCCATACCCCCCTATCCCCCCATTTAACTAACCCCTCACCAACCCTCCCCCCACCCACCCTCGGATACAAACAAGGGAACCCAAGGATCACCACCCCTAATTATACCCCGGTCCCAAACCCCAAACCAACCCTCTAATTCCACCTATCCCCTCCCAACTCCTTAAACCCCCAATCATTCTAAACCTAATTCATAAACCTCCCCATTCCTTCCTCACACATTCTCCTCCCAACCCATCTGCTCCTCCTATAACATACCTACCTACTTTCCAATATTCACTTCGCCCTTTCACTCCACTTCCATAGGTACCGCATCACACCAACACTTATCCTCTAATCTCTTATTATCCGACGCACATCTATTAAATCCTACCGAAATCTCCTCAATCAAGACCACTAATTTTTCTCCATCCCTTTCCATACGCCTCCATAATTAAAACTCCCATCAGTCTCATGATTCTCATCAAATACACAATCGCCGTCAATTCCATATACAAACAATTCTATTACATGATCCACGCCATTTGACCCATATTTCTAATCTGCCATACTCCTCTATCAACATATCCCAATAATCACTAGCTGCCTCTCCATGTCATTGTTGACCATCCTACATCCCTGTGTCCACATACATCCACCCACTGTCCCCTCTCTATTTTACCAACCTTAATGACCCTATTATCCCTTCAATCTAAATCACTTCCCATTCCCTCCGTGCTCTATACTCCCAGACCCTCACCAACTAATCTTCATCCACTGCCAAACCGTTCCTTCTCGACAAAACTCCTCACAATCTCCCTTTCAAATCCTCCTTTCCACTCTCATCCTTTCACCACTTACAAAAACCAATAACTCTCAATATACCCCTTCATTATCCATCCTCTCACTTTCCTACACTTCTTTCAACACTCCTGCATGCTGCAACTTTCATACAAAACCTCACCTCATAAATTCTTGTAACCTAAACCCACTACTAGTCCATTTCCTATCATTTCCCCCTCAACTCCCACATCTCTATCTACACACCAGGGCCTGCTCTCACACATCACTACATTATAATCATATTTCCATCTTGTTCTGAGCCATTAATTCACTCTTATAACTACACACCACTACTATCTTCACATTCCAATCCTAACTCCTCTCTTTTCTTCTCCCCAAACCATGTTTTTCTGGAACCTAACCTCCATCCCCTTACTTCATGGACTTTTGGGGCAATACCCCCATCAGTCAATGTTGACCGCCACAGTGCTATTCTATGTACCTTGGCAAAATACATTCCACTCCCCCTGTGCACTCTGTATTATCAAACCCCTCGGCTCCCATACCACTCTCCCCACCTATTTACAACACTCCCTACCTACAGTTATAACCTCTACCCAATCCCCTCCCCCACACCCATATCCTCTAATGTACCTCCTTCCTGGATCCACCCCCTACCCAAACCTCCCCACCCAACCATCACTAATCTCTCCCACCACCAAAATCCCATAACTCTTGTGACACATAATATCCTACTTAATAAATTCTAATCCACAACAACCCACTCCATGGGAGTGCATCTAGACATTCTCACTTCCACCTCCCCCATCCCACAACCCTATAATTCTCCCCCATTCACACCCGTCCCCACTCTATTGCACACTTAACTCAGCCCTCTCCACCCCAATCCCAAGTTCCACTACCCAACTGACCCCCCAAACAAATACATGCACAACTCTCATAAAACCTCAAATCAATTAAGCGTTACATTACTTCACAGGGATTGCGAAGTATTAAGCCACCATCCCAGTACTAATTAAAAAAAAAACATCACCACAACCCACTTACCTAAAAGTTTACATTTCAACCCATTAAGAAGCTTGAACAATATCGTGGTCTATCTCGAACAAAATAAGCGAATAATAGTGATCCTTCATCCATCTCAAATGCTATACTGTCTACCACAACACCGTATCAAGGATAATTAACTGAGTATAATCCGTGAATAATCGAGGACTAATTACTAGTTCGTTACCACTAAAATGCAAATCGCGTCCATGCACCAACCATCAATGTTTTTGTGCCGTTATGACATTTTGTATCTTGATGACCAACAGCGTCCAAATAATACCTTGTGGTACTATACCTCACTGGTCTAGCTTGCATGACCTTGACACCTCACCCTGTACCGTATCAGACGTGCCTACAAACGAGCAATAAAAAGTGATCCTGTAGGGACTGACACACCCTTCATTCCCAGCGTATTTAGAACATTTCCCACATGAAACATGTGTCCTCTTTCTTAATACATGCAGTGAAACATGGAAAAGTCTCATGTAAAAAAAATGCAAATCAGAAAAAACGACAATGTCAAATCACCATGTAAAGTAACAAAGAGCGCGTAATGACAAAATTTTACATGTAAAGCCCCCCGCGTGCGACATATAAAAGTAGACTCGAAAGATAAGATTTGGTTTTTACAAAAAATACCAATTAGGTATAGCTTGTCCCTTAAGTTATAGATGGGAGTGGTAAGAAGTGTAGGAGGGTAGTTAGTGAGGACCGAGTGACTAGTCCAATCCCTTAATATATTAACTTCTTTATCGCGCAATCTACATATCTAACTAACACCTCTAATAAGAATCTCATATCAACTAACAAACTATAACCGCTACCTACGTCCTATATCCTTAAACAGGACATTCAAAACAAAACACACGGCCAAACCAGTCTCCGTACACAACAAAAAAACAAACCGTTGCCATCATACCCCAGTCATGCTAAAATCACACATTCTCACTCACACTACTTTTTCATCCATCCAATTTCACAAATTCACCCCCTAACCTGACCACACCTTACCACACTTACTTCTCTTTTTACACTCATTGTGGAACACTTGTTCGCTTTAAGTACTTCCATATTTTAATAATACTTACGAAACATTGCCAACACCTGATACTACAGCTGATGTGGCCTTAAAACAGCTACCTACCTTATACTCATCCAGAAATCTCATTTCTTCTATCCTTTTTCTCGACAGACCCAAACGCACGTTTACCCTGCCTTTTAAAGGCACCTCCTACGTAATGCACACCTCTTAGCATCATCTAGTAGTCAAACCTCAGACTCGGCTTCAATCATTTAACTGTCTCTACTCTGTCAGCCACGCTACCCCTCTTGCTCTCTTCTCTTCTACTCAACACAGCGTGTACTAAAGCCAACAGGTACCCCTCTCGTCTTCTGATCCCATGAATACCTCACTTACTCCTCACTACAATCAACTCTCAACAAATCCCCATTGAATGTGAGGGGGCCATTCAGATTAAACGTAAACTCAAATTCCCCGCCATGCGTTCACTATCCACTCCCACCTTCCAAAATATTCCAAAAAAACCTCATCGGGCCCGAGTTATGCCCCCTTCACACTTCTACTCATGAAGTACGTCTAACCACTTTAATAAACCCGATACGTGCTAGACCTCAAGTGCATCATCCGTTCCGGTAACTGATCCACCTGAACTACACCTTATATGCAATTTTGCCGCAATCAAGGAATCGACGATGATACTTCGGTGTACTTAAGACATGTCTCAAATTAGATACTCTCGTAATCACATTAAAACTATGTTGTAGGCATTCTCTGACGTTCTAATCCTGTATCCAACACTCTAAACATGGCAAATCAAACTCACGCCATATCATAAGTCATCGATTATTATACCCGTATCTACGTTCTATTCTGCCCCTACTGAAGATAAGCCAAGTTAAACTTCCTTGGACCTTTACGTCAAAGATGTAGAACCACGGCTGACAGGTGAATAAAGTACTTCCTAATTCCTCATGTTGACCGTATAGAAATATAGCTCCTTACTCAACGCTCGCCATTATGTCTCGCCCTCACCATTTTAAACTGCTATTATTTCCCACAAGTCATTGCTCTGTTACATAAACCAAAACACTATAACCCGCGCTATACACATTAACGTGGGTATCCCATCATTTACCTACTCGGCCTACTTTTACACTGTTATTGAAGCCATACTATAATCCTGTACTTATGCACATCTGCAAACTCAAGACAGCACCCTAGCCCTGCTTGCTACCCATCGTAATAACAGCAAATATAGCATTCTCAAACAACCCAATCAGATGCTCCTGATATCCTTCTTCTAAACCCCCTTCTCTGCGATGTAAGACCAATGTTTCTCAGAACCAGAACAACCTTGTATCGACATCCCAATTGAACAATGGCGCGAGAGAATATCGCGCGTGATACACGAACACTAGCATGAGCTCGAAACAACCCCATACCTACACATTTCGCACACTTACAATGAACATTACCCTAACTATTTCATCACAGTAAACTCAGAGACCCAATGAATCCCTTTGATAACTATAAAAAGAAGCCGTCAAAATAATCGTAGAGTTAAACCAATCACAGTCGACAAGCTTTTACCATCCCCAGTCTAACAGAACTTACACTTAATTATACAACATTACGACAATTGCATGACGAGGCATCGACTAACTTAATCGTCCATCTTAATTATTAATTGGCTCATAGAGTCTATGAACACCTTTGAATCACATGAGGGATATGAATTCTCGTCATCTGTAGTATGCCGACTTGTCGACTTTGGCTCCCCCTGGTGCGAGATGAAATTTCAACTTCAATCTGTAGAAATATCGTACATCCCAGTAGTCATCGCATATAAACTTCGGAGACTGGGGGCATGATCCAGCCATAAGCGAAGCTCTCGGACCTTTGTCGGCACTTATGTGGTTCCAGCACACCACATTCTCGCTCTACTCATAGTACTACTTTAGCCACTGACGTCTGAGTGCGCAGTCTTATACTTTCAATTACATGTCATAAGCGGCGATCTCTTTAAGACTGACAGATCCTGCACCTCTAATATGCTTCATTCTATCTCTTAGTTCGATCTGTCAGGACTCTACAACTATCCTGTTATAGTATCTAATGATGCGCACGCCCCTCCCCAGTCAGTTCTCATCATGTGAGTACTGACAGTTTGAGGTAAGCGCACTGTCAGGATATGACAAAAGGCGATCCGAGCGTAGCATGGGGAAAGAAGAACAAGGTTATTGTGTGCGTTTGAGTTTACCTCTATTAAATGGTCACTTAGTGGCGAGACAGAGGCTCTATAAAAAGTATCGCTACTGTGACGTATTACGTATCTCACATAACTGAGAGAGCTCTCTCACGTTACACTTTGCTAAACTCGTTCAGAATCTGATCGGAGTCTCAGATAGCACCGTGCAGATCGGTGTTCTCTTCAGACTGGTCTCTTGTGCTAGACAGGCGGCGCGAGCGAGTGCGACGGCTCGCCTATGTATTGTCTCGATATTCCACGAGTTAGGCAAGACTGAAGCTATGCTTCCGTAACTTCCTATACTACTTATGCGCAAACAGATATCTAGGTGCCTGCTTGATGTAGACGCACATTACAGTAATCGCCTTTTTGAATCAATTCCAACACACACACACAAATAGCGAGTCAGAAGGGACTGTATAATCAAAATAACAATAGTTTAGCAAGTCGATTATGGAGGACTCACATTAGCGTAGGATTACTTATAAATAAACACTTTCCATAGCTCTACATACATCCGACAAACCTTCACTGATAGATAATACAGGCATCGTATAGGCAAGATAGTCACTTAGTATCACTCGGTGACTCTGTCTCATACAAATTGCAAGAAAAATCCCTTCGTATAAAAAAATTACTCGTCTTGCGAAGAAAGGGTGTACTTCCCGACTCAGGATACAAATAGAAAAATCTTTGGATTGCAATGATGAAACGGCCGTCGCGTTACTTGTACGTAAGGTTACAAAGTCGAGTGTTCTTGCGGCTTTCTTTTGGCCATTTGTGAGCAAGGACATACGAATGTACTGTCGCTCTTGCAAAGTATGTCAGGAGGTCAAATCTAAAGGACCACGACATGCTGCGCCTATCCAGGCTGCTGACATTCCTATTCGCCCTTTTCAAAAAATGGCAATAGATATTATCGGTCCTTTTAGAATTAAGTCGGCTAGAGGACATCAATTTATCCTTACATGTGTCGATATGTGCACACGTTGGCCAGAGGCAATACCTCTCAAGAGCATCTCAACTGCTGACATCGCAGACGCTCTTTGGCTGATATTTTCTCGCTTGGGTTTTCCCGGAGAAATATTGTCAGACCATGGCACTCAACTTATATCAGACACTATGTCACAGGTAATGTCTATGCTACACATTAAAAGGTCTCTCAGCAGTATCTATCACCCAATGTCTAATGGGTTTGTCGAACGTTTAAATAGGACTCTGAAAACTTTACTTGGTAAAATAACTGAGGATCATCCTCAGGATTGGGACAGGGTCTTACCCGCGGCTCTCTTTGCGTATAGAGAGGTCCCCAATGAACATACGGGGTTTTCCCCTTTTGAACTTGTCTTTGGCGCGCAACCGCGCGGCCCTATGTCTTTACTTCACGATCTAATCACTGCCGATAATATTAGCGATGAGACTCAATCTTCTTATGAGTACGTCATTGCTCTTAGGCAAAAGATCATCGAGGCATGCAAACTAGCAACTTCGTCTTCCGAATTTGCTAAAGAAAAGGCAAGGCAGTTTGCAAATAAGAATAGATGTCTACGACAACTTTGTCCAGGTGACAAAGCTCTCGTTCTACTTCCTTCAAGGGAGAACAGACTTCTAATTGCATGGAAAGGTCCATATGCAATAGTCTCCAAAATTTCTGATGTCGACTATGTTGTCGATATTGATGGAAAGCATAAAACTTTCCACATAAATATGCTCACGGAATTTTTATGAAAGACCTGACTATTTGCAGCCTATTTTCCAGGCAACGGACAATTCTCAAGCACCTCATGGTCAGTACTCATCTCTGTCAGTTATACAGGATGAGGAAACTACTTTTTCTGATGTCAATCTTCCTCTTTCTATGGTCCCACTTTATTCTACGGAATCTTGGAAAAACGTGACCGTTTCTCCAAATCTTTCCGCTGAGGAACATCGACAAGTTTCTTCGATGTTGCAAACATTTCAGGATGTTCTTACAGACATCCCGGGACACACACATGTCATTGAACATGACATTGTGCTAACTGATCATAATCCTATCAGAGTCAGACCTTATCCAATACCTATCCATTTCCAGTCTCAAGTCGAAAAAGAATTGGATGAAATGATACGTTTGGAAATCATTGAACCATCCACTTCAGCATACTCTTCGTCTATGGTTATTGTTCGAAAGAAGGATAATAACATTCGCATTTGCGTAGATTATCGCAAATTGAACCAAGTTACGAAGTTCGATGCTGAACCTATGCCTTCATTAGAAGAGCTACTCAATAAACTTTCTAATTCTAGATTCTTTACCAAACTAGATTTGTCTAAAGGTTATTGGCAAGTCCCGCTAACCGAACGTGCCAAACCTTTTACAGCTTTTTCTACACCTAGGGGTTTATTCCAATGGAATTTCATGCCTTTTGGTCTTATGAACGCCCCTGCTACATTCGTACGCATGATGCGGCGAATTCTCGCATATCGTACAGATGTCATAGCATACCTAGATGATATCTGTCTATTCAGTGATTCCTGGGAAGATCACTATTTGGGTTTATACGAATTACTGTCCACTCTTCGCGAGTATAACTTGACTGCAAAACCCTCTAAAGCCTTTATAGGATTTAGTGAGATTTCTTTCCTAGGTCATCGTGTTGGTCATGGTCTTTTAAAGACAGAGGACCACAATGTTTCAAAAATACTTAACATTTCGGTCCCTAAGACGAAGAAACAAGTAAGGAGTCTATTAGGTTTGATCCAATTCTACGGACGATTCATTCCGAATCTGTCCTCCATTATGGCACCGCTTTCTACTTTATTGAAGAAAGGGTCGCCTAATCTGATCCGCTGGTCTAAAGAATGTCAATCCTCATTGGACCAGGTTAAAGCCCTATTTTCATCTCCACCTATTCTTAGGTTACCTACTGTTGCGTGCATATTTTTGACGCACATATTACAAAAAAATCGATATGGTTATTTAATATGGGAAAAATATAGACATGCATCCATCTGTGTATGAAAATGCTGTTTATTGTAAAAGCGAGATAATCCATGTTTGATTCACACTTTTGATTATAGGAGTAATCGGTCTGGATATCGATCCAGCGCAAGAATAGTACCCTTGCGTTTGTACTTAATTTTAGGGCCAGAAAATATATTAATTTGCTTATTGTGTTTATGGCCTGAATTCATATGTATTACATATTATTAGTACAAGTAGAATCAGTCCTATATTGTATATTTTGGATGGGTATGAGGGACTAGATTCTTGTTAGCGGAAGTATGAGTTGTCTTAACAAGTCGTGATGAGTTCCGATGTACTGCTAAGAATGGCGGGGTACGTTTTTCAAGAGCTGGTCCCTTCGTCAAGAAAAAAGTCTTACGAAGTGGTTTTTTCTTCTGGAGGAGATAGTGTCTCTACGATAGTTTGTGTTAGAGACTCTCCTTATGTCAGTATATAGATGATTCGGACTCCAGGTAAACCCAGCTCGTATTTTTGATGATCTCTCGTCGGTTAGGCCTAGCTTGCCTTTTGGGTGCTTCGATATGCTAGTGTCGTGTTTTGTATCGACGAAGATGACAGATTTTCCTGCAGCGGTTATGGCTACGTGAACTAACCTGATCACCGTAGTGCTGCATGGAACCATTTATGAAATCCTTTATATATCCATTGTAAATTAACTTTGGCTGATATTCTTCCTATGAATGAGTGAACGACAACTCAGGAAGGTAGCCATGTTGGATTTCGGTCATCGTCTGTTTTGATCACTGCCAAGAGAACAGATTATTTATCTTATTATCGGACAGTGACAGAGATCTCAATCCTGCTAGAAACCCCCTTTTCGTGGTTTCATAAGATGATGTATCATGACATTGAACTTTGATGTACTACCCATTATTTCTGCATGTGTCATGACTTCAGATCTGCTATGTATACCTACAAATTTTTATGTCAACAAAGCCTGATGTACTCGTATGTCCCAGTGTGTACGTCTGAATAAATTGAGTAAACTAAGATTCCAGCAGTCTGCATTGGTGCCTTGTAGACACATGTGTATGAGTGATTATATTGGTCAGCACACGAACAGTACACCATTCGCGGTAATCACACTCTACACTACTACTTCATACATACACCATCCTGCGTCGGCTGAAGTGACCAAGTTTAGGGCCTGCTTCCCCTGGAGCCTTTGCCTTCCCTAACTCAGGACTAGGGTGAGTTACCCATTTACAGCTGGGTAGACTGGAGCATGCCTGATCTCAACAACACACCACTCTTCCTTACAGAGCAGACAGACTGATACTTTACAGTGGTGTACTACAGGTGTAGTAAGAAATAACGTCTTTACACCTACTATTGAGAAGACTTTTGTTCTTCGAAGTGACGCCTCGTCAACTGGGATTGGGCAGCACTAATGCAGGAGTATTCTGATACTCTGCATCCGGTGATGTATATCTCTAGGAAATTAAATGCTGCAGAAAAGAATTACTCGGTTTTAGACCGTGAGTTATTGGCTATGGTGTGGTCTATTCTGAAGTTACAAAGATTTCTTCTAGGCGCACATTTCATTGTGGAAACCGACCAGAAAGCGCTTACTGCTATTCAGAGCAAAAACTTGAAGAGCTCGAGGTCCACTCGTTATGCCATAGCTCTTCAACCATTTCATTTCTCGGTTCGAGCTATCCGTGGTTCGGATAATGTGATGGCAGACATTCTGTCCAGATGCCCACACGATTCCACATGATTCTTCTGTAAATATATATTTCCTGATATACAAGCCAATATTATAATGACATGTTAGTAGATTTTTTTTTCTCACTTTTTTGAGGGGAATTTATAACATTGTACCATGTAATTATCTAAGAAGGCTTAGTTAGTGATATACGGGCCAAAAGATCACTCGGCCACATTTAAACAATATATTTGCATAATTGTATTGAGAGATTTACCAGTTGTCTTTAAGATTTGTGTTATTGATATTTTCGCAGCACATCATTGAAGATGCGAGTTTATGTCCATTGTGGAACTTTGAGTATATCAAGTCCTGTCCTAGATTGGGAGCGGATGATGTCCACATCTTCTTCTATTGAATGTTTTATGTCAACGAAGATCAACACATGTATTACTTATTAATTACTGTTGCTTTATATAATGTAATAAAATAGTGCGGTATATTAATATGTTACACCGCTGTTTGCACAACACATTATATGATATCATAATAATATATTTAATTTCATATATTGGTATGAGAATAATTTGATTTTCATTATGATGTTGCCATCATTGTGGCGTGTGTTGGTGGCACCTTCCTGGAATATATAAGCGTATACTTAGATAAATTTTTTCTCTAAGGAGCTGAGATATGATCTCAGTGTCGCTCCATGCGTTGAGCTAATTTGTTAGGTATATATCCGCGCATCATACGTGCGTTAGGAGCCTAGATTTTTTTTCCGGCTCCAGGATTTTAAAAAAAAAAAAAGTTTCATTTTTTTTTTCCCGGGAGGGTGCGGTAATGTTACGCACGGATCATTATTGTTTTTCGTTTGTATGATCATTTTTCGTATGTATGATCATTTTTTGACTGAAGTGTGTATTATATATATATTTACGGTCAAAGGGACAGAACCCGAAATATTGATACTGCTATTTTTTTAGGAGTTTACCTTCTCTTGTATAGAGACACGTTCGGTCTATAATTTCTTGAACGAAGCGTGACCATATCTCCTTATTTGGTAGTATCAGTCAACTGTTGTAGATGCCTGAAACCTTTCTTAACGCTTCTTTTCATGACCATAAAAGGCGCGACTGTGTAAGACTTTTATCTCGAATGTTCTTAGAATCGTCTTATTGTGAACGGCGACTCAGAGATTGTCGTTCTGCGCATGTCTCGACTTGATTTTCGTTTGTTGTTCCGGCCAGCTCGGAGAGTTTAGAAATGGTCTAAGTCGCGAGCAGACGCGACCTGCGTCTTGTGATTTTCTGAGGGAAATACATTGTCTTTGTGAGTTAGTTAGCTAACTAGACTATTTCCTAGTATTATGCAAGCCTGCCTGGAGGCATATGTTCATGGTTGATTTTCCGAAATAAGGTAATTCCTCTTGTATCGAACTTTATGCTATCATCTAGAGGTTCGTCATTTTGTCGCCTTTTTTGCTCGCCTGTGTGATTCAAAATGGAGAGGTACTTTGACTAGGATTAAGTCACCGGTATCTTTATACCTGAACTAGTTATATATATATATGGGTCGCTCTAGACCAACAAGACTATTGTCTGTGTTCCAGGATTCGTTATATCAGAGATCACGTCCAAGTCAGATGGTTAGACTTAGAAACATTATAAAGGACGAGCTGACCTGTAATCCATGTATGCTATTCACGTGCAGACAGTAAACGGACTGATTGTATACATCTGATCTGCTAGCATCAGGAAGGGAATATTTATTATTGTCTATGAACAGTGACGATCTGCAGCTGACACTGTTGCAGAATTTATATATATATTATTTATACAGCTTCACGAACTAGAACTCTATGATTTTGAATGCTGAACTCGTTGAACTATGTTGATGATATAAATATCCTGACTGTTTTGTGGCGTGCAATAAAATGGGAAAAAATTATACAACGAAGTTACCATTTCTATGACTCTACACATCAAGTTGCCTGTGTTATACCCTGTGAACTGTTCTACTACCACATACACAGCAACATCCTAAAATCAGAGAAGACACCTACATCTTGCACTTTAATACCAGGTGTCGATAGGGGTGGCAAGTGGTCGTCAATCTTATACGGAGCTAACGTACCTGGCATTGTGGCGCACCATTATCATTTAGCCTAAATCCACCCTTATCATTGACATTAATGGTTAATAGTTCCAAAGTTTTATAGAAAAGGGGAGCTATATAATTATGTTGTTGTTGAGATTCTGTAAATGTTTTTTTTTGAGGACTTATTGAAAATGTTGCTATAAGCCACATTTTCTCTGAAGAGCCCAGGGGCGAATATGTCACAGCATATTTCGACTCATATTAGATGATGACGCCACAATTGCGAGTATGGGAAATTGAGCAAGAATTGTACTCTCGAAGCGGACACCTAGCTAGTGAGTTGGAAACGGATGACGTAGGAATAATAATTTTAATTTGGCAGTGACGTAGAACCTAGCAGAGATGAAGCCGGCCATTGAACACGGAGGTCGAAGATTTGATTTGAAGCGTCTCTGATTTACCACCCTGTGATAGTTATGAAGCCCGCCATCGGACTGAGCGAACGATTGTCTGTTTTGGGTCGTCTCTGAACTTACCACCCTGTGATAGAGACATGAAGCCGGTCACTGAGCTGAAAGGATGTAATCTGTTTTCGTTCATAACATTACCACCCCTGTAAAATGTACTACCATCTATACTAATCATAATAAACGGCCTAGAAACGAGAACGAGCTTCTCTCTTGTGTTTACGAACCTGCTGTGACAGCCTGGTTAGATAGTAACAACCACTTGCGTGGGACGAAAGTTGCAATATAATCCGACACTTTCGCCGGTTTAGAACACTGTAAAATTCGTCTCGTCAAGAAGACAGCCAGCTAGCCAGAGTAAGGAATAGGATCAGAAATCCATTTATTGGACCGGACCTTGTTTGAGCATCTTGTGGACTTATATCCCAGGAAAACTCTACCTACATTAACACCAAAAGCCGGAATCCTAGGAATCTGAACACAAAGTCCGAGTGGGAGCCTATTGTAAAACAATACCCCCAGACTGCGTGTAAGAGGCATCTTAAACAAGTTGACTTAACTATTTCTCTGAGCCAGGAGACAGTATTCCTAAAGAGATTTTAGGTCGGTGGTACCAGTTGATGGTGCTATGTCTGGAACAAAGTGTGAGATGTAAGTGGCTTGCTTGACAC
Organism: Oreohelix idahoensis; assembly: GCA_024509875.1. Classification (NCBI taxonomy): domain Eukaryota; kingdom Metazoa; phylum Mollusca; class Gastropoda; order Stylommatophora; family Oreohelicidae; genus Oreohelix; species Oreohelix idahoensis. Next base: position 73,787 of record JAMPIV010000195.1, read on the forward strand.
CATCGTCAGACGGGTCTTGAAGACGCTGGACCAGCTTTGTGATTACACCCTGATATTTCATGGAACGTGTCACAACTAGGAGACTTGACCAGTGACGAGAGTACATAAATTCAAAACCTGCAAATAACCAAACACCAGCTGGAGCAGAAACCAACAAACTTACTGGCAGCTAAGTACAAACTTAAAAGCTGCCAAGTGAACTTTCAGACAATTCCCTCAATTTCCATAACATCACCCTGTGATGATTACCTTTTTTAAAAAGAATTATTCATTTTACAATGTTAAAGATAATTGATTATTAAATTTGTTGTTTGTATATTTAAAAAAATTTATGGTTGATTTAATCCTTTTGAGTGTACTGCACACGTATGTCTCAGTCACCTTATATATACTTAAAACAGAGCTACTAAATTAAGATTTCACTGAATTAAATCTAGTGAGGGGCTTGAACGAGCTAAATTATCAATATATCTCTTCACAAAAGTTGTCGGGCAGATAATACGTTAACTTTGCGAAGACACATTCAGCATTGTTCTTGATTTCTGAATATTTTGTGAACACTCCCTCAATGTAGAAGCATCGTCATCCTTCTATCTGTATCTTTGCCAAGAGCAATTTTGTGCGAAGGTAGATACCTTTGAAGACCCACATTATATACTCTGGGTTTTGGCCATTGTTGGACCATCACTGCTGATCAAAGGGGAGACAACCCGGGACAGAGAATTCAATTTTAAAGTTCTTATAGCTCTAAATATTCATTGTTTACCTGCACAGAAATATCAGTCTCTTATGACGATATGTAGGGACCCGTATGCTTTACCAAAACTCCTATCGTTTTATTTTTACATACAGCGCCTACACTACAACATTCGTCCTAGTTAGATCCTAGTTACATCTTAGTTACATCCTAGTTACATCCTAGTTACCAGCTACCCTCTTACAATAGTGACATTTTTTCCGTGCCTTTAAAGCTTAGATTTTATTTCATGCTACAACCTAATTAGTTGATCCACAGCGCAACATTCCATCCTCAGTCCTCGCTGAGCATATCTTATGAACTTCATATTACAAGACCACAGGGCATTTTATTTTTTGGACATGTGCCCTAATAAACCGAAGGACCTTTTGTCTAGGTTGGAAGGGGCGCGAGGTAAAATTCCTATTAACAATTTTTAAACACAATATCGTCTTCTTCTTCTACGTGGATCCTTAGCACCTGAATGAATAAGCAGTCAGTGACCATCACGCCTAGTGGCGTCTTGTAGGGCAGCAACAAACTGCATCACTGTGCTCGGTCAGTGGTCATCCTTCGTACAGTGTCCCAGCTTAGATAATACAATTTTCACCCGATAGAATTTCAGACATATTTACTAAGATATCTTACATTTTACCAGAGTGAGAATTGTAGGAAATTAATCGTTATGAATCAGCATCATATTCATCGTTGCTTGTTTTTATCGTTAGAATAATAATTGAGGTTTCACATGACTTTCGGAATTTTCCATGTCCTCCAGAGCCTATTACAACCAGCGCCTACAAATAAAATTACCACGCTCTAAGTAGTCACGAGCGCCCAGGCAGTTGTGTATTCACAGTACGTCTGTTTTTTTATATTTCAAAAGCTTCCAGCCTCTCTGTGTCCATTTACACTCGTTTATTCTTCTTCGTTAAGTATTATAGTGTCGTCTTGCTATTGTTCTTTCAATATATTTGTTTACATTATCGAGAATAAATCTCATGGGTTTGTAATATTGAGTGTATGTAGCTATAATTTTGTTGTAGAAGGAAAAGAGCGTGTGATGACGGCTCGATAAGTATCTTTCTGAACGGTTCCCTGCGTCTAGAATAAATAATTTGTTAAAAACATTCTTTTTCACAGAGAACCACGCAGCCACGAGTGAACACCTTTGATCTCGTCGCGTGACCCGGTCTGTTTACCTTGCCTGACCAGGCACTGGAAATGAGATTACGTTCACGGAAAGGTAGCTATCTTACATCCTTTAAAACGGTCTCCAGCACAGACTTTTGTTTATGACATAATACAAAATGTTGGATGACACGGGTGACCCAATACGGAAGGTACAGTGATTCAGAGGAAAATCAAAATCAAAATCAATTCAATGATCTGATGCCTACCTGCACGCTGACATAGTGAATACAATCGCTTGCCAAGTGAAGCAAGACACATGATCTATCAAACAGATTAGTTAACACAAACTCGTTAATAGTTTAAACGTTTTAGATATCTCAAAGAATTACTGTCCGTTTCATTTAAGATAGGAGAGCAGCATATGGAGACAACTCATGGGATACATCCTGATGCAGTCGATGATGCATGTTTTTGATGGGACAACGCAGTTTAATGGAATTTTTTGTAAATAATTTAACACAATTGCGTATGCTTGTCTCGATGTATTTCCCTACGTCTTTCAGCTGATGCATCACCAAATCATAAATTCATAAATTATTTCCTTGCAAGTCAATTACTGTAAATATTTGCAGTGACTGTCTGGCAACACGGTGAGTGAATGTAAAAGGTGGTCCCATAGTAAATACTGCTGTAGGAGACTGCAGTGTTAGAGACTTCATCATATTACGTCCAGCATCGAGAGGTGAGGTAACCAATTCCCTTCCTCGTTGTCTTTTCCTTCCCTAGCTCAAAGAGCAGAGTCAGGTACCTATTTACAGCTGGGAAGACTGGAGCATGTCGGTACCGTGATTCGAGCCCCGCACCTTTGCCCCGAGAGAGCAGAGCTCTAACCACTCTGTCAATAGCACGAGTGAGTGAAGAGAATAAAACAAAAACCATGTAACAGATCAATGAGTTCGTGGATTAAAACAACCGCCAACAGTAATCTTTTTTTGCAAATAAAATAAAATCTTTGTCAATAGAAACAATAAAGAGAGTTCTCTAAGTAGTCACGAGTTACAGAGAAGGAAATGTCGAAATCGCCCTCTTTTCACACAACATGCCTCAGAAAAATTCACCGAATCTTTTGGCCGAATACCATCACCAACCAAGATCTGCTTACTTGGAGCAAGCAAGAGGACATGCACACCATCATAGCTGGCAGACGCTGGAGCTGGGTTGGCCATGTTCTCAGAAGAAACCCTGATGCCATCACAAGAACAGCTATGCTTTGGACCCCTGAAGGAAAACGAAAGAGAGGCCGACCAAAAACAACCTGGCGGAGGACTGTGGAGGCTGAGATGCAAAGAATGAACCAGAGTTGGGGCACTGTACGAAGGATGGCCGCCGACCGAGCAAAGTGGAATCAATTTGTTGTTGCTCTACAAGACGCCACTAGGCGCGATGGCCACTGACTGCTTTGACGGTCGGTGGCTAAGGATCAAAGAAGAAGAAGTAAACTGAGCAATGAATAGAATCGTTGTACCATAATACATATAAATAAGGAGGGTTGGACACTGAGCCGACTATTCCATCGTTTAAAACTTTAAGCCAAAATAAGTTCACAAAAACATAGATACATCAACCAGTGGGAATACGTTATATAGCTCAACTCAGCGATCTCAGACAGGAGAGAGTACTCTATTACATGATCTTTAACTGATGCAATACGACAGGAAGGTTTGACACGACTTAACTGAAGACCTATGTTTCTTTGTGTACTGAAAGTTAATGACTAAAGAAGATGTTACACGTAATAGGTTAGAGTGTGTTTATAAAGTTCGTCGGTTCTCAATGCTCCGTGCAGTGGACAATGCCATTCCCTGAATAGTAAATCCATCCTTCATTAAGCAGTCAGCATTTATGAGACTGGCATCAGTCATGTCCATATACGGTCGCATCTTTTTTTTTTCAACGTATGTAACTTAGTATTTACCTTCTTTCTCTTCTGCTTCGTTTTGTTGCTCCCTGAAGAAGGTCTTGGTTCCATAAAATATACAATTTACTGTGTCTCTTGTCCTAGTAAGGCGCATTGCCTATTTTCGCTTACTCCGCCATGCAGCAATCAAATGGTGTAGTTTTTATAGCAACTGATTAGGCGTCAACCATTAAAGTTCTATTGACATATAATGAGAGGATTTAACAGGAACAGGGGAGGAAAGGGCTTTTTTTGGGCAAAATTGAATAGATATTGTTCTGAGGCTATGTCTGTATAGATCGTTAAGCTTACAAAATATATTAGTAAATTGATGTACATTTAAAACTGATAAATTTTTAAAATTAATGTTATGCTTAACATAAATCCTCATGTCTATATCTTGCCTTGTTCCCGAAGGAAGATGGCTTCCACCAATATATAAACTCAATCCTGGACAGCATTGGCTCAGCTTCAAGTCCTTGTTAGGACTGACCAACGCTAGCAATAAAAGCTTACATTTCTTTTTAGGGTTTTGCTTTGGGTGCTTTGCTCAAAGAATTGGTCGTCTCTTTTTCTTTCTTGAGACATAACCGTTTCTTGAATAATTCACTGGTGTAAACCAATGTTCGACCGACATGTATTGTATTTGTGACGATTCAATACGTATTATACTCGTACGGTAACACGGGACCCAAAGATGCAGCAATAGAGAATGCAGTCAGCGAACCAGAGCTGACCAAGACCCTACCCCACTTCCACGTGGTGGTCCTGGAAACAGGCTGCATCACTGCAGTCTGGCTGAGAGAGTAGGGATCGAAGAGGGAAGGAAAACCCGGTCCCAAAAAATGCCGTGCTGAAGTCGGATGTGTCGGCCAAAAGGTGCAGATATCGCAGCTCCGATGTAAACAGACACAACGCAACCAACGTCCTTTTCAGGACGAACGAGGAAGAAGAAGGAAGATGTACGGTAACACTTCTTTAAATACGTTGCATCACAGCGACAAATGTTTCAAAACCTGAAAATTTATCTCCAATTGAAACATTGATATGCTGTCCTACAGAAGCTAGACAGCTAAAACTGAAATCAATTTAATTTACTTATTTTTATTTTAAGATCGAGCACAAATAACCGAAGCAACAAGATCTTTCATTACAAAAATGGGCATATAAACATATCCGCTGTGACCATCGACATCTAAGCTTACGAATAATAACGTATTATGCGCGTATTTCATTTTTTTGCCATAAAATACGTATAATACGCGTATTTTATTCTCAGACGTAACGAACAGTCGAACCTTGGTGTAAACTATACACGTGAAGAAAAGGTACATGTCAGCTATAGCGGCTATGAACTGGTTGTCTAAATTTATATCCCATGCAATAAGCAGGTCTACCATAACATCCAGATACCCCAGAAGGAAGCGTTTGATACTGATCATTACGAAATAGAACGTTGTTTGTACAGACTGTATATAATATGCTTGAAAACATTGACACTTATTCGGAGTTTTCATCTTTTTCTAATAAATATACATAAATACATAACTATGGTGGTTGTCATCAATTGCTTGCAAGTGCGGCTGACAAATAACTGTATGTGGCATCTATATGAGATTACACTACCACTATACATCACAGGCAAAAATAACATCATACATGTAGCAGCATTTGCTTTCCGGTTAACACACTCCTTGGTTGTAAAAACCTGCTTCATTTAACTTCCATTTTGACCAACACTGTCACAGAGAAATAATGAGGAAAGAAATAATAAGAAGATAAATTATGAGAAGATAAATAATGGAAAGAGAAATAGTTGTCTGGTAACAACTGGTAAATTCGTCGCGAAGAAAAGAAGAGAAAGACAGAGAGTCGTACCTCAAGACGCAGCAATAGAGACCGCAGTCAGCGACTCATAGCTTGACTGCCTGCGTCAGGACCAGCGAACCAGAGCTGGTCAAGACCGCACTCCACCTCCACGTGGTGGTCCTGGAAACAGTCTGCAGCTGTGCGGTCTGGCTGAACGAGTGTGGATCGAAATGGGAAGGCAAACCCGGTCCTAAAAAATGCCGTGCAGAAGTCGGATGTGTCGACCGAAAGGTGCAGATATCACAGCTTAGGCGTAAACAGACACAACGCAACCACCGTCCTTTTCAGGACGAACGAAGAAGAAGAAGAAGTACCTCAACAAACTAGTGCAAAAGCATGGAAAGACTTCGATTTACAAGTGATTCAGGACACAAGAGACTGTAGGCAATGTAGAGACATAATCACCAGTCCCAGTGGGAGCAGCATTCAGCGAAAGAACTATTGCTAATAAATGTATTCAGTCGGCAATACACTTTATTGTATTGTTTCAACATTAACTATTTACAAGGAAACTGCACATTTGACGGAAGAAACCTGTTAATGGTTTCAATGTCACGCCTGTCATGCGATTTATCGATATAACTGACGCGTAGGTGGTCTTACTCTTAAGTTCGCTAAATTTCTGACGTCATTGTCATTCCTCAGGTCGGTCACAAGGAAAGCTCTTCAAATAACGAAACAGTGGACATGCATTATGTGCTTCCCGTTTTGAAGAATTTCATCAGTGTGTAATTCATATTCGATTTCCCATCATGGCCTCACGTTTTGTCAACATTTCATCGGCACTTGATAGCCCAAACATTCTCCAAAAGCATCCATATTCGTATGCTTTTTGTTTAAGCTTTTTATTGTCCACCATCTCACTTCTTTGTTTTATTTTTAGGGAAAAGCTTGTCAAAGAACCAGTAGCGTCAACCGGGTGGCTGATGGTTGAATGGACTCTAAGTATAGATGTTAACGTCCTATAATGAATAAGCCGTTATGGACCAGTGCATGTAGTAATCGCTGAGCCCGACGTCTGATTATAATTATTGTTGGGAGAGGGGAAGACATACCAGTATACAATATCACAAAAGCGTTAAGACTGCTGTAAACAAACAAACAGATGTTTGTCACAGGACGGATTTGGGACGACCCCTTCTCGATCTCTCTTTTACTCCAGCAGTACTCATTTTAAATTGTTGTCTTGACTAATTGCGTGCTTTTCCATGGTCAGCGCTTTTTTCTTTCTCTGCTATGTAGCAGATATTTTGTATTTTCATTCTTACACTCCTTTTAGTAATATTTCGTCTTGTCTGTTTACCTGCCCCCCTCTGCTGAGATAGTAGTCAGGTGATGCAATGTTGAAACGGCAGTCATGTTGGTAAATTCTCGTGTACTAAACCTTGGCCGCGACAGATTAATACTAAAATCGCCCCAGCGTATCTGTTTAATCGCTGATAAGGCAAGTGTGCGTCTTCGTCAAGGTGGTAAAGAGACGGGTTTTATATGCTCAAGCGACAAATAAAGAGATTAGTCGTCTGTGCGACACCTTTTGGACAGACATAAATGACATAATCGTTTCATGTCGACTTTTTCACGAAGACATTACTTTATATAAACGTAATAAGTTGTTACATCTGACATACATTGCCGTATGAGTTTACCGATGTGTTGGTGAGTCTGCCTGCCAGGCAATCGGAAGTTTTATTACCATACATGGAAGAGGTGACCTCTGCATCATGCACATGATTTTTCCATGTCGGAAATAATTTTAAATTTCCCCACACGACACGCACGTTTGAAAACGATTGACGTTTTACTTAGCTTCATAACAAACAAATGCGGAAGAGTACAGGCAATATAACCTGACACGTTTCAGTGTTAAGACACAGTGAGAAATCGCTTGCCAAGACGACACAACCAGACTGCCAGAAGTTAGAGAATTCAGAATTCCCTTTATCAGGCTGGACTTTTATTGGAGTATCTTGGAAAGACTTACACAGCCCAGGAAAAACTCTACCATTTTAATAAGGAACCGGAATCTGAGGAAACTGAAACACACGGAGTCATAGGGGCCATCCATAACAGACGTCCACAAAATTCTTGCATTTTTTTACACTCCCCTCCCTCGTGTCCACCTCTGTCCACTTTTAATTGGCCCCCCCCCCCCCCCCCCCCCACCTCGTGGACGTCCACTCCACATGGTCTTGATTAAACACATAAGCTTAAATTTTTAATCACCTATGTATATTTTAAACTTAGTTTAGTTCTATACATTACATACCGTCATTTGTATACAGATAACTCAATTTAATTATGTGAACCACAAGTTACTAAGTATTGCGCATTACATAGTAATATACAAGTCTCAACTCAGTGTTGCATACAACTGAAACAGTTTTAACTTAATATCTTACAGTAAGTAAACAACAACAAAAAACACACTAAAACGATGTAAATTTGAATAGAAAAGAAACTAATTATGAAATCACAATAATTGTGATGTCGGTTCCCAGAGAGTTAATATACTAATGTTGTTTGTTCCAGAGAACAGGAGCATAGAAGTTAAAACCTCTTCGTATTAGGGATTTTGAGTCTAAAAGGATTGGAAGGCTTGGCAAGAGGGACAAAATCCGAAGAACATTTATTTGAGTATAGCTGTCCAGTAAGAAGCTATCGAAGATAAGAGGGTTTGTTACTGTAGAAAGATTTACATGTGAGTGAGAGTTGCCTTGTGGTTTGTGAATCCTGACGTCCACTTTCAACTTAAATACCCTTCCCCCCCCCCCTCCCCTTATGTTCACAGCTGTCTACTTTTTTCATACCCCTCCCTCCCCACTCTTCTGTGGACGTCTTTTATGGATAGCACCTAGATGGAATTATCTTATAAAAGTAACGACCCCAAGAACACATGTAAGAGCCCGATTCAAGTGCCTTTATTCATCTGAGAAAAACGTTTGTGAGCCAGGATTGGCGAAAGTTGTGCATTTTACATTTTATATATTTTCATTACTAACATGTGAACTAATATGTATATATTGTCATGTAAATATTAATATGTGAAAACCGCTAGTGGATGTCCAAGTCATTTGAGGCTGGCAACCTGAGCGTATAGAATGATGATTTCATGAACCACCACTGCAAGGGCTGGTGACTGCTTTATCGCTAGGTTCTTAAAGAGAACTAAAAGCATAAGTAGTCCCAAGCTCCAAATGGAGCTGGGAGGGAAAGATGAAAGAAATGATGTACATTCTAAGTATTATATTTACATTTTCAAACCAGTGTAAATGTCTATTTAAATATATTCACTTTAAAATTAATGAAAGATTCAAACTGTTCAACAAGTGTAGATATAAATGAAAACATATTCAATTTATATTGCGAACACTTGTCAATCACTGGAGATGTAAATGTAAACATATTCTATGTGTACTATTAACCTTTTCATTTAAATGTAAAATAAAGATAAAGCTATTCAAATTAAATGTAAAGAAAGTTTTCTCTCGAGGGATTAAGTATAATTCTCATCGAGGGTAAATTCTGAGGTAGATAGGATGGTGGAATAGAGAGAAGTGAACCCATAACTATGGGTTGGAAAACGCAATACTCAGGAGAGCGTTTTGTTTCTATTCTTTTACCATAGTTGTTGGTGGTACCAGTTGAGGGTACTATCTCTGGAACAAGAAGGGAACAGTGGCCTGAGCTTTAAGACGACGGACAAACTTCGTAGACACTCCCTGACATTTCTAGGAACGTGCTTCGCCCTAACGACCTTGACCAGCAACGAGATATGAATCGCAATGACGCAGATGATGATTTTGGGTAGATTTGACGAACACAACTGTCATTATCAAGAAGCTTTGGAACATTGAAAACGCATCTGTAAGGAATTTAAGATTTACTAAATTGTCACTTTCTTGCTGTGTCGCTGTAAATCTTACTAGGGAAATATACATGCTCTTAATTTTACATAACAACAAAAGTACACACTGTCGATATTTAACTCAGGTAATAAATACAGTTAACCCCACCGTTGAGCATCTATATCCTATATTTAGAATTCACTGTTCTTTCTGCTCATTTTAACAGGGACCGTGTAATTCCAGGGATCTTTTAAAACCTCAGAAATAATAGGATGACTGTTTCCACCAAGCAGTTTCTACGAGGTGACTAATTTGAGCTTGAGCGGGTGTTGGCAAGCCTATCGTGACAATTAATTACTACCAATAAGATTCCTACACATATCATCATCATCAGCAGCATCACTTTCCTTTGCGCTACTTACGGAGCATTGGGAAGATGTTGCAGCTGGTCCCCTTACAGGAAACCTGCCCCAAACATTCCCATGTTCTTGTAGCAGTAGTTTCTCCAGCAATGTGTTTTACACGATATGTTGTGAGCCTCATACGCAGCCTCATATTAGTAGATGTGTACGACATGGCGGAGGGTGCAGTAGTCTCGGACTACAAGGGGGCCTATATATATATATATATATATATATATATATATATATATATATATATATATATATATATATATATATATATATATATATATATATATATATATATATATATGTATATATATATATATATATAAAACATATACCTTACCATTTGTTATCCAAGTTAATGTTTAAAGTTTACTGTGGTAGAATTATGGAAATACATGTCTATATCTATTTTCATTTTCCTCACTTCTCTTATACTCGAATTTTTACCTACAGATATTTTTCTGTTAACTTTTACTTTCCCACACTCAAGCTAAATCTCTTTGATGTTGAGTTTACGAGAATACCGGATTAGCACGCGAGTGGTTTTATGTTAATTGCAAGACGCCAGAGATCTAGAATCGACGTAACAGTGACGAAACAGAGGAGAGTGGCGTTAAGTCTTAGCGAAATCTTCGTTAAATACCGGGATCAGGGGAAATAAGTCAGAGACAATTGCTATTATCTTCCCCTGAATCTGTTCACCAGTAAGTAATAATTCTCCATGGGTAATTTGAGATGAAAAACTTTGACCGCTGGGAATGGCCATTTAAAGCGAAAGGTGTAAAGTCTGGACTTTGGTCTCAGCGTGAGAAATGCGGGTATTGCAGAAACGAGTTAAGGAATGTGTAGATTTTCCCAAGGTGCTACATCTGGTAAATTGAGTCTGTTTCAGGTCTTAGACGTAACTTATTTCTTTCATCCGAGATATATATATTTATACTCTAGATTTTCTACTCAAATTCATCCAAGTACTGCCAGCAAGACTAGAACCTTCTAGCTTTCGAGTCCTAGATCTCTGTTAATAGAGTATCATTTAGTTGGTCGAATTGGAGATAGTTTCTACTTCTGCGCTGTGGTAAATATATATATCTAGTAGTGATTGAGTGATTTAAGTGGTGATCGCTTATTTTATTTCACTAGTTAATTTCTGTGTAGAGAGATTAAATGATAATTCAGTTATATTCTCTAAAGTTACTGCGTTACAGTGGAGAGCAAATAAATTATATTTCTAGCTAAACTCATTCGGCTATTAATAAATTTGATTAAACTGCTAGTAACCAGCAAGAGAATGGGTTAACTAACTAAGTAAATGCACTGATGACTCATGAGTATTGACGAAATATAATTTTATGTATTTCTAATTCATAATGATGTTTTTTTTTTTTTTTAAATGACTAGAATTTATTTCACGGAAGTTTTAACGATGAGACTAGCTCTAAGCGTGGTTTCTAATTTAAGTTGAATAACCGAAGTGAATATTATTTACGCGTAGGATTAGATATACTATTAGGGTTGAGTATTTATGTGTTTCTTTTCTTCCCTATACAGTATTTTGGGTCATAAACCCTAAATCTTACAAGCGGATTTCAGTACCTATGTAACTGAGAAGAACTTTACTTAAAGAACATTCTGAATATAATTACCGGGTTTTGCAAGTGACCTACTGGCCTCGTGTTTTTTTACACCCAGAAGAACGACAGAGTACTGCCCCAAAAGTAATATTAAGAATAAATGGTAACTGGACTTACAGAATATCCAGATTTCTTTCTCAAGTTCATATATACTTTGCCTGTTGTGGCGACTGAAATAACTTTTGACATTTCCCATTGCGTTGTGAAGGAGATTTATCCTAAACCGATTTATGTACCTGACATTCAACTTAACGAGTGAAGTTCCAAGCTATCGTACCCTGTGAACATTAGATATCATAAGTACTTTCCTAACTGGACGAGAATTGAAGTGACCTTCATCAGCCTCCTATTTACAACAGTGAGACAAGCGTTTCCCAACATTTTTGATTAATTAGTCTTTATAGAAACTGGGGGTTTGACTCGCCAGTAAACTCAAACTTGGATGGTCTGTGAGTGACTGAACAATTTGTTCCTGATGTTATGAAAAGCAATGATTTGGTAAGAGTGCGCATGTTGTCTGCGATCACAACTGTCAGAGCGAGAGATTAACAGGGATGAATAATTCGTTTATGATTTAACCCATGTAATAACTTTGTAGCTTCTCTTGTATGCAAGTATTTGCAAATGCTGTTTTCCTCTTAGGATAGATAATATATATAAACTCTGTTCTTTACTGAGAGAGGGAAAACCTTGGACCTTAGCGTATAAATCTGACTCTTTGGGCTATAACTTCTCTTATAACGGGATCTTGGCAACAGAAGGGTAAAGGATTACACCAATGAGTCTATCTCTTTAATTGATTCATAACCTATGTTTATTGTATTTGATTTGATATTCAATATTGTCGATGTAAAGTTTCTTCTTTTTATGATAAATAAAAATTTACATAAAATTTATCTACGTGTGGCGGTCAGCTTGTTCAAAAAATGATCCCTATTTCATAGATATCGTTTTTTTTCCGTATGTGCGTCTAATCGTCATCACTTATCTGTGTGTGTGTATATGTGAGTGGTTAAATATATATATTATATATATATATATATATATATATATATATATATATATATATATATATATATATATATATATATATATATATATATATATATATATATATATATATATATTTATAGTAAACTGTCTGATCTGAACTCTCAGTCGTAATCGATAGGCGGGTTTGATTATCTATCAAATCCAGGGACAGATTTTACCTTTCACCATTTCACTTGTGGAAATTCTATTTCTTTACCTTATCTCCCACTGAGCTATCACCGGTTCTAGTCCTATTCAGTCCTATTCAGGAGGGACCAAAAGTGATCTTAATTACCCTATCGAAAATATACGACATAACGGGTGCTCGTTTTTCCGGGAATTGAATTCTAATCCTGAGTAGAGCGACAAGAAATTTCTCGTTTACCGGGATTTTAGATCTGTAATCTTTATAGACTAGTTAGAGAAAGTGTGATTGTCTCGTGGGTTTTGGTATTTTTAAAAATATTATCCCCTAGACAAACGGTCTGATTTTGGCTTGCTGACCACACAAATATATATCTATTGTTTTCCCACAGCATTATTAGAGTTATACAATTGATTACAGGGTGATCTTTGTCAGAATATGTTATGCATTGATTTTGTAATACAAAGCCGCTGGTAATAGATTTTGTGATTGTATAACAATCACAGGGTTCTGAAGTAGAAAGGTGTTTGAGCTAAGTTAAGGAGCGCGTTCGGACTATTCGTCCTGTTAATTGCCTCCCTTACCCTAACTGACTTCAGGGGTGAACTTATAGTGGATTTAAAAATTAAGGGAATTTTTTTCTTCTCCTTAAATTTTTGTTTCCACTGTAGCAACTTATTTTTGTTAGTGATTAATCTTAACTACCATTTATTTGGCATAGGCGCTTGCATTTAGAGCTTAATTGCCAATTAATAGCAGCTATAGATAGATAGCTATTTAGGAGGAGGTGTCATCTTTTGTTGGTATTTTTTCGTAAGTGGTAAGGAACCAGTGTATCCTTTTCTTACTTCTTTCTCTACTAAGTCTCAGTCAGCTATTTACTATGGCCGAGAGGGCAAAGCTTAGGCAGATGCTCAGAGACAAAGCAAGAGAGGGGGTACTGGAAGGAGAAGAAGCGAAAGCTTTTGTCAGGGACGAACTTGACAGATATGACGCGGAGAGGAAAGCAGCGGAAGCTAAAGAGGAAAAAGAAGAAGCTAGAAGGAAGGAACAGGCAGCCGAAGCTTTAGAGCAGAAGAAAATTGATGCAGAAATGGAAGCTCGCAGGGCGCAGCATGAGGAAAGAGAGAAGGAGAGACAGCATGAGGAAAGAGAGAAGGAGAGACAGCATAAGGAAAGAGAAAAGGAAAGACAGCATGAGAAGGAGAGGGAGGAGAGACAGCACGAGTTGGCGCTCAAAGCTCTAGAAGTCCAAAGTCGTGGTGCTGCCTCTACCTCCAGCAATGGAGAGTCTTCTCCTCATTCTTTCTTAACTGATCCTTCTAACACTCAGTCTCTTCAACTAAACGCTATGTCTTTTGCTCTAGAATCTTTCCCTTGTCCTAACGAGAAGATTAACACTTGGCTAGACAAATTTGAGAAAATTGCTATTCTGTACGGTTTAGAGAGGTTGCGTTGGTGTATGAAACTTTCCCAGGCCCTAAAAGGTTCTGCGTATGAAGTTTACGCCAAACTGGAAAGCAGCCAACAAGACAACTACGACGTGTTGAAGAAAGCTTTACTTGAGCGCTTTGAAATGAATGCGTGCAAATTTTTGCAACTGTTTCGCAAAAGCAGAAAAGATAACTCTGAAACTTTTCAACAGTTCTCGTCTCATCTAAAGGGATACTTGACAAAGTGCCGGGAGCTTTCACAGCTCGCCTCTACCTATGAAGGGCTTGAGGGGTTCGTTATATGCGAACAGATAAGGAACACTTTGTCTGCTGACACCCGGAGATTTCTAGCTGAGCAGGGTGCAGAAAAGCTTGAAGACATCTTGGAAAAGTCTGAGTGATATCATAATACGCTGGCCGAACTGCCGGCCACAAAGCGTAAACCGACAGAAGAGCCTTTTCGAAAGAATAATCTAGACCAATCTTCGCATGCTTCTCCCCAAAATAACCACAGAGAAACTGGACCCCAAAACCCCCCTCCTGAAAAGTCTAAGTTCTACAAAAACAAGTACCCCAACAACAAACAGTCTGATCAACCAAAACATCCTACATGGCAGCGCGACCAGAAAGGACAAGGTGGCAAAGGGAAAACCCCTGAGCACGGGACATATGATCAGAGCGAGCACACCGAACCTAAACGCATCGGATGCTTGCTAACAGTCTCGCAAGGCAGAATTGATGTCAGTGATTCTCAACCTGAAGAGGGGAGACCCTCTACGCGAGGTACTGTTATATTGACCGGTGTCGTGAGAAATTCTAATCCACATATATAAATTAAAACGTAAATATAAAGCCTAACCAATAAATTTAATAAAAGGAAAGAAGAATGGTAAAGAACAGTGCTGTCACAATGACTGTACTCGAAATCCCCCTTGTTTTCTCCTTCGTCTGCAAATTGTAACGTTTCACGTTGATAGTAAAAGCCTTCTGCAGCATACACGCGTTTCCCCAACACAATAAAATGTGTACTCCATTTCTAAGAAAAACCTTGAGATATGCAAGATGACCTAGATTTAAAATTCCATTCATGTCATTTTATACACTACGTTACCAAAAAAAAAACGAAAGACAGATGGACTAAAGATAGAAAGAAAGGGAGAGGCTGAAAGCCGGAACGTATGCAACACTAAACACGCGTCTCGCGATACACAATTACTACCATCACGCGTGTAAGGCCACAAGCACTAGCTTTTTTCAAATCGACAGTGAAAAAAAAAACACTACACACACGAGAGTTAGTTTTTAAAAACTCACAAAACGCTTATTAGGAAACATGACATTATACTGGTTTACGTTTGAAAACATTACAGTACCCAGACACCACATCGTATTCGAAGTAAACAGGAGGTAGAAGAAAGTGCATATTTTGAACGCAGCCACTTAGCTCCTTTAAATTTGTATATTTGGGTTCCTTAGGACTTGCTGACAAAGAATATGTTAAACGTTACGCAAATAGTCTAGGAATTACCAAATTATAGCCAAAAGAAATAGTGAGGGATGTCAGACAACACCCAAATCAGAATCGCTCAGTGGCAGATTTTCACCCCACCATTGTACGGGAAATGGGTCTCCATGTTAAATCCGATTTGATTGGAGCGCAAGAAATGTAAGGCTAAACACGATTAGTCGGGCGATAAATACTATCTTTTGTTGTCAGGGGAAACGGGAGTAGGTGTACTTTTTTTAAACGATTGGGTAAACATGGCACGATTGATTAGACCCGCGAATATAGTCAGTCAGAGGCGTCAGGTCACCACCACATGTTCAAATAAACTTACTACAGAACCAGTGCATTGAGCACCAGTGCATATTTTTCTAAATAAAAGCCTGGGACATCGGCAGATCGAAGTTGTGCTATATTCATTGCCATTCAACGTAACTGTGTATTATTCCATGAATTGTGGTAAGCTTGATATATTCAATATCTTTTTAATGAAAATTGAATGTAAATTGATAATTTATGTCTGTATATATGTGTGGTTCAGTAGCGAACATGAGGTAAAGCCTATATAGTGCTCCAACCTGAACAGAAGGTGTCGGAGGAAAGTAAAACTGCATGGAATTGCCAAACAGTACACTGACACCTATATTATTGACTAGAAAGAAATAATGCTGGAATTGCAGAGGCGGAGTAACCATTAGGGAGGAATATACTGGTGTAAATTATTTCAGATGAAGCTGACAGTTGGCCTACCGCTCTGAACTCAGTGTTTGTTATGTATTGTGTTCAGTCTGTAAATGGATTATAAACTAGTTATGAAGTAGGAGGTACAACCTTCTTGTTTCAGGGACCGTGGTCCTAAAGCTATTGAGCAGCACCTGGTCTGAGCTTTGCTGAACCTAGAGGCTGACAGCATACTCCTGGGTCCAGATAGTGACCAGTGAGGTGTCTCCAGAACACAGGGAGGCTATCGAGCAGAGGAGTCTTATCCTGCCGCCATCACGAAAGATAAGCCTATGTGGCCAGTGGAGCTCAACATTATCCCCCCCCCCCTCAAAATCTGACTTTATAATAAACCAGAGGGAAAATACAGTGTTTAAATTGATAGGAACTGTGAACTTTTACCCATACCATTTACAAGATAAACAAACACTTGAAGTCATGATGACAAATAACAACATAGCTTGAAAAAACAAAACCAGTATTACCTCATATTACTACTACACAACTGACACACATAGGATAATATTAATAAAATATGTCACTACAAGGTTCTTATTGATAAATTCTGTACATATAAATTGTAATTACAACTGATTGTGATTCCTGATTCACTTTGTAGTTGAATCAGGACATATATATTAATGAAAGTACTTAATACATATTGATATTTGAAAATTTACCAGTGACTCATTTAAGATAGTCTTATAGAATGTTACATGTGTGTGAGTGTCACAGTGTTGTCAAGTGTGGTGGAATAAATTAAATTGTTTATCTGTCTGTTGTTGTTGTGACTTACACTTCATCATATACATACCCTAGACGTTTAACGTAGTCATCACAATATTCCAGAATAATTCTGACTGAGGCATAATGTGGTAGCAAGTAAGGTTATCTGTAAAACACTACACCTATTAGATACAGATACCTTCACAGCTGATCTCAGTCAGTACACTAAGTCCCCTATAAAAATTTATAACATCCCACTTTACCACATATATTGGGGGCTCGTCCGGGATATTGAACTTTCTCCTGTTATAGATATTGGGAATAATAAGAATTAAAAGGTATCCTTGGGTGGAAATAAATAAGGTTGAGCTCTCAGTGCCTGTAGTGTCCTTAGATAATTATTGAAAGATTGAATTGTTTACAATTGCATGTTAGACAATGGCCGACTTGGCAAAATTTCGATCTGCTGCTGTACAGACTGCGAAAGAGTTAGGAATGGACGGGCAAATTATGATTGCTTATGTCACTGCTGAATGTGACAAATATATTGAACGGGAAGAAAGAAGATTAGAAAAAGAGGCCGAAAGAAAACTAGAATCTGAAAGATTGGCCGAAGATAAGAGGTTAGAGGCTGAAAAGGAAATTAAGAAGTTACAATTTGAGGCTGAGGCTGAGACTAAGAGGCTTGAGGCTGAGACTAAGAGGTTGCAGATTGAGGCTGAGGCTAAGAAATTGGAAGCAGAAAGAGAGGAAAGAAGATTGACTGCAGAGAGGGAAGCAGAAAGAGAGGAAAGAAGATTGACTGCAGAGAGGGAAGCAGAAAGAGAGGAAAGAAGATTCACTGCAGAGAGGGAAGCAGAAAAGGAGGAGAAGAGATTACAAAGGGAACATGAGTTACGACTAAGGGAGTTTGAGTTTCCAGGCCATGCTCCTGAAACTGGTGCCAGTCCCTTTACCTCTGATGCCACGGCTAGTCAGGGAGCCTCAACCTCAGCTATGAATTTTCATTTAGATCATTTTGTTGACAAAGACGATGATATTGAGAGCTATCTAAATAGATATGAACTATTAGCTACCACATATGGGTTAGAAAGAGAAAGGTGGAGCTTAAAGTTATCTCAAGGGCTTCGTGGGGCAGCTTATGAAGTTTTTGCCAAAATGAGCAGAGGTGATCAGGAAAATTATGACATGCTAAAGCAGGCTCTTTTGTTAAGATATGAAAAGAACGCAGAATTTTATAGGAAAAAATTTAGGAATGCTAAACTACTGTCAGGTGAAACCTACCACCAGTTCTCTGCACGAATAGAGACATACTTGGAGAAATAGACTTCTCTGGGGAAAACCCAAGATCTTAAGGAAATGGTCCTTATAGAACAATTAAGAGAGTCCATGGCTCCAGACCTGAGAAAGTTTCTCATGGAACAAGGTGCAGAGAGGCTGGGTGAGTTGCTAAATGTTGCAGAAAGGTATCAAGCAGCTCAGGCAGAGGTATCAGGTAATAAGAAGAAACAGGTGGATAATTTTAGGGCACCACAGAACTTTAATAAATTTGATCCTAGAGATCAAAACAAAGGTAAGCACCAATTTGATAGGCCACGGTATGACAATAAAAATAAAACCCCACAATTCGATGAAAGGAAATATGATGAAAGAAAATCTTTCAACCAAGGGAAAAGGTGGTGTAAAAATTGTAAGATGAACAATCATGACACTGACCACTGTAGAAGGAAACCTCCTCATTGTGCTCCTATGACATCGGGGAAAAAGGAAAAAAATGTCAAACCTGCAGAACTACAGGAACCATACCACCCCCCAGTGTGTGAAGATGTCATCTGTAATGGTGTCACTATAAAGTGTTTATATGATACCGGTTTAGATTACGATTCCGTTGTGAGTTCTTACCTGGTGCAGGCCGATCAATACACCACAGAAACAGGGGAGATTCAAACGGCAACCAAGGATGTAGCTACCACGGCACTTCCCGTCGCCCGGATAAAGGTGAAAACGCGATATGTGGAAGGAATCATAAAAGCAGCAGTGATAAATGAGCCAATCTACCCTCTGATATTGGGGTGTAGATATGTCTTCTTGGGGAATCCCAAGAGACCTGTGATATTGGCAACAGTGCAGACCAGATCACAGTCTAAAAAAGAGGAGGATAATCCAATAAATACTCATCCAGATGAGATGAGGAAGGCACAGGCTGAGGACAAAACACTCAAGCCGTGTTTCAAGAAGTTGCCCAAATCTCATACACCTCCAGGCAAGGGAGAGTTTTATATGAAGAACAAGCTGATATATAGGAAGGCTGGATCTGAATCCAATGGTCACGGACAGCTGGTCCTTCCCACTTCATATAGGACTAAAGTGTTGGAACTAGGGCATGCGATTCCCTTCAGTGGTCATATGGGGATCAGCGCAACAGGACAGCGTATAGCTTGTCACTATTTCTGGCCAGGAATAACTGAAGATATCAAACGATATGTAAAATCCTGTCCAGAGTGCCAACGAGTAGCACCTAAACATTGGACTGCACCAGCAACTCTGGGGGAAATGCCCATAGTGGGAACACCCTTTGAGAGAGTTGCCGTGGATCTTGTGGGACCTCTCACCCGAACCAAGAGAAGGAACAGCTACATTCTGACTCTGGTGGACACTTGTTCTATGTGGGGAGAGGCGGTAGCCCTGTCATCTATTGATTCTAAACATGTGGCAGAGGCATTACTCACAATTTTCACAAGGTTAGGTTTTCCCAATCAAATCTTGACTGATAATGGCTCTCAGTTCAAGGGGAAACTAACTGAAGAAGTTTTCAGGATCTTCCAGGCCAAACACTTCCATTGTAGTGTGTACCACCCCCAAGGGAACGGCCAAGTGGAAAGATTTAATGGCACGTTGATGTCGATCCTGAGAAAGTTGGCACACGAAAAACCAGATACATGGGACCAGTACCTGCACGCCGCCCTCTTTGCTTATCGGGAGGTACCCCATAGTTCAACCGGTATGGCCCCGGCAACATTATTGTTTGGAAGGCCAATAAAAGGTCCACTCGAAGCGCTGTTAAGAACGTGGACTGATGAAAAAGCAGAGGAAAATATTACATCCTCATACCAATATGTGAATGAGCTGACCACTCGTTTAAAAACTGGCTGGAAACTTGCCAATGAAAATTTGAAACAAGCCAGGAAGAAACATGCTGCCTATTATAACAGGAAAGCTAAAGACAGAGATATGGCTGTGGGAGAGAAGGTACTGCTTCTTCTCCCCGGTTGTCAGAATAAGTTACAAATTGGATGGCAAGGTCCATATACAGTTCTAGAGAAGGTGTCTAGAACCAATTATAAGATAGATAAGAAGGGGAAAGAAAAAATCTATCATGTGAATCTCCTGAAGAAATATTTGGAAAGAGAACATCAGGAAGAGACACACTTGTTGACCTTGTCCATTGCCATGGAGATGAAAAAGGAACCACTTTCATCATTTGAATATCCATTGCACCCCTGTGAGACAGCGGCACAGGTGAAAATCAGTACACATTTAACGAAAACTCAGAAAGAGAGAGTGCAACAGGTTCTAGATACTCATACAGAGGTGTTAACAGACCGACCTGGGCATACAAACTTATTGGAATATGATATGAAACTGATAGACTCCAAGCCTGTCTGTATGAAACCATATTCGATTCCTTTTGCTAAGGAGAAAGCTTTGAAGGAAGAGATAGACTATTTGTTGAAGGAAGGAATTATTTCACACAGTGAATCTTCGTATAGTTCCGGTGTTGTACTCTTAAGGAAGCCCTCTGGAGAACATAGACTCTGTATAGATTACAGGAGACTGAATGCTATTACAGAAGGACAGGTGGATCCATTGCCGGATACAAATCAGTTGTTTGCCAGACTAAATAAAGCTAAATATTTCTCAAAAGTGGACCTGAGTAAAGGATACTATCAGATTCCAGTAAAGCCTGAGGTTAGACCATACCTAGCTTTTAGTACCTCAGAAGGACACTATGAGTTTAACAGATTGCCATTTGGATTGAAGAATGCGCCTAGTGTCTTCTCTAGAATGATGAGAAAATTATTGGACCCTCTGAATAATCCATGTATCACAAATTTCATGGATGATATCCTTATAGCAACAGAAACATTTGAGGAGCACATTGACTCTCTGAACATGCTGTTTAATCGACTTAGGGAAGCGAATATAACAGCCCGACCAATCAAATGTTGCGTTGGATCTAAAGAATTAGAATTCTTGGGACACACAGTTTATCAGGGAAACATGACCCCTGACCCAAAGAATTTAGAGAAACTAAAGAAAGCCCCGAGACCACAAACCAAGAAAGACGTGAGATCCTTTGTCTCATTATGTGGTTTCTACCAGAAGTATATCAAAAACTTTAATTCCATATGTGCACCGTTAACTGATTTGACACGTAAAGGACATCCAGATCGAATTACATGGACACCACAATGTGAAATGGCTTACCAAGAATTGAAGGAAAAGCTCACAAGTAAACCTATTTTGAAATTACCTGACTTAAGTCAAGAATTCATAGTAAGGACGGATGCCAGTAATATTGGGTTAGGTGCGACTCTGCTACAGAAATCAGATGCATTGGATGGGGAATTAAGCCCAGTGGCATATGCTAGCAGAAAGTTGAATAAAGCTGAAACCAATTACTCAACTAGCGAAAAAGAATGTCTTGCAGTAATATGGGCGATAAAGAAATTCAATATTTATCTGTATGGTAAGGCATTTAAGTTGCAAACGGATCACAAACCTTTGTCGTTTCTAGCACAGGCTAGGCATGAGAACTCGAGATTACTCCGCTGGTCATTATTGATGCTGCCATTTGAGTTTAGCATAGAGTATATAAGTGGAAAAACAAATCTGGGAGCGGATTTTTTAAGCCGCCATCCGTGTGATGAGAATCACCCTAAACCCCAGGAATAATAATAAATTTCTCTATGTGTATATAGAATTATAGACTGACATATAACGTCTGTTTTAAGTGGGGAGGATTTGTCGTGAGAAATTCTAATCCACATATATAAATTAAAACGTAAATATAAAGCCTAACCAATAAATTTAATAAAAGGAAAGAAGAATGGTAAAGAACAGTGCTGACACAATGACTGTACTCGAAATCCCCCTTGTTTTCTCCTTCGTCTGCAAATTGTAACGTTTCACGTTGATAGTAAAAGCCTTCTGCAGCATACACGCGTTTCCCCAACACAATAAAATGTGTACTCCATTTCTAAGAAAAACCTTGAGATACGCAAGATGACCTAGATTTAAAATTCCATTCATGTCATTTTATACACTACGTTACCAAAAAAACGAAAGACAGATGGACTAAAGATAGAAAGAAAGGGAGAGGCTGAAAGCCGGAACGCATGCAACACTAAACACGCGTCTCGCGATACACAATTACTACCATCACGCGTGTAAGGCCACAAGCACTAGCTTTTTTCAAATCGACAGTGAAAAAAAAAAAAACACTACACACACGAGAGTTAGTTTTTAAAAACTCACAAAACGCTTATTAGGAAACATGACATTATACTGGTTTACGTTTGAAAACATTACAGTACCCAGACACCACATCGTATTCGAAGTAAACAGGAGGTAGAAGAAAATGCATATTTTGAACGCAGCCACTTAGCTCCTTTAAATTTGTATATTTGGGTTCCTTAGGACTTGCTGACAAAGAATATGTTAAACGTTACGCAAATAGTCTAGGAATTACCAAATTATAGCCAAAAGAAATAGTGAGGGATGTCAGACAACACCCAAATCAGAATCGCTCAGTGGCAGATTTTCACCCCACCATTGTACGGGAAATGGGTCTCCATGTTAAATCCGATTTGATTGGAGCGCAAGAAATGTAAGGCTAAACACGATTAGTCGGGCTATAAATACTATCTTTTGTTGTCAGGGGAAACGGGAGTAGGAGTACTTTTTTTCAAACGATTGGGTAAACATGGCACGATTGGTTAGACCCGCGAATATAGTCAATCAGAGGCGTCAGGTCACCACCACATGTTCAAATAAACTTACTACAGAACCAGTGCGTTGAGCACCAGTGCATATTTTTCTAAATAAAAGCCTGGGACATCGGCAGATCGAATTGTGCTATATTCATTGCCATTCAACGTAACTGTGTATTATTCCATGAATTGTGGTAAGCTTGATATATTCAATATCTTTTTAATGAAAATTGAATGTAAATTGATAATTTATGTCTGTATATATGTGTGGTTCAGTAGCGAACATGAGGTAAAGCCTATATAGTGCTCCAACCTGAACAGAAGGTGTCGGAGGAAAGTAAAACTGCATGGAATTGCCAAACAGTACACTGACACCTATATTATTGACTAGAAAGAAATAATGCTGGAATTGCAGAGGCGTAGTAACCATTAGGGAGGAATATACTGGTGTAAATTATTTCAGATGAAGCTGACAGTTGGCCTACCGCTCTGAACTCAGTGTTTGTTATGTATTGTGTTCAGTCTGTAAATGGATTATAAACTAGTTATGAAGTAGGAGGTACAACCTTCTTGTTTCAGGGACCGTGGTCCTAAAGTTATTGAGCAGCACCTGGTCTGAGCTTTGCTGAACCTAGAGGCTGACAGCATACTCCTGGGTCCAGATAGTGACCAGTGAGGTGTCTCCAGAACACAGGGAGGCTATCGAGCAGAGGAGTCTTATCCTGCCGCCATCACGAAAGATAAGCCTATGTGGCCAGTGGAGCTCAACATTATCCCCCCCCCCCCCTCCCCTCAAAATCTGACTTTATAATAAACCAGAGGGAAAATACAGTGTTTAAATTGATAGGAACTGTGAACTTTTCCCCATACCATTTACAAGATAAACAAACACTTGAAGTCATGATGACAAATAACAACATAGCTTGAAAAAACAAAACCAGTATTACCTCATATTACTACTACACAACTGACACACATAGGATAATATTAATAAAATATTTCACTACAAGGTTCTCATTGATAAATTCTGTACATATAAATTGTAATTACAACTGATTGTGATTCCTGATTCACTTTGTAGTTGAATCAGGACATATATATTAATGAAAGTGCTTAATACATATTGATATTTGAAAATTTACCAGTGACTCATTTAAGATAGTCTTATAGAATGTTACATGTGTGTGAGTGTCACAGTGTTGTCAAGTGTGGTGGAATAAATTAAATTGTTTATCTGTCTGTTGTTGTTGTGACTTACACTTCATCATATACATACCCTAGACGTTTAACGTAGTCATCACAATATTCCAGAATAATTCTGACTGAGGCATAATTGTTGCGTGCATATTTTTGACGCACATATTACAAAAAAATCGATATGGTTATTTAATATGGGAAAAATATAGTCATGCATCCATCTGTGTATGAAAATGCTGTTTATTGTAAAAGGGAGATAATCCATGTTTGATTCACACTTTTGATTATAGGAGTAATCGATCTGGATATCGATCCAGCGCAAGAATAGTACGCTTGCGTTTGTACTTAATTTTAGGGCCAGAAAATATATTAATTTGCTTATTGTGTTTATGGCCTGAATTCATATGTATTACATATTATTAGTACAAGTAGAATCAGTCCTATATTGTATATTTTGGATGGGTACGAGGGACTAGATTCTTGTTAGCGGAAGTATGAGTTGTCTTAACAAGTCGTGATGAGTTCCGATGTACTGCTAAGAATGGCGGGGTACGTTTTTCAAGAGCTGGTCCCTTCGTGGTTTTTTCTTCTGGAGGAGATAGTGTCTCTACGATAGTTTGTGTTAGAGACTCTCCTTATGTCAGTATATAGATGATTCGGACTCCAGGTAAACCCAGCTCGTATTTTTGATGATCTCTCGTCGGTTAGGCCTAGCTTGACTTTTGGGTGCTTCGATATGCTAGTGTCGTGTTTTGTATCGACGAAGATGACAGATTTTCCTGCAGCGGTTATGGCTACGTGAACTAACCTGATCACCGTAGTGCTGCATGGAACCATTTAGGAAATCCTTTATATATCCATTGTAAATTAACTTTGGCTGATATTCTTCCTATGAATGAGTGAACGACAACTCAGGAAGGTAGCCATGTTGGATTTCGGTCATCGTCTGTTTTGATCACTGCCAAGAGAACAGATTATTTATCTTATTATCGGACAGTGACAGAGAGATCTCAATCCTGCTAGAAACCCCCTTTTCGTGGTTTCATAAGATGATGTATCATGACATTGAACTTTGATGTACTACCCATTATTTCTGCATGTGTCATGACTTCAGATCTGCTATGTATACCTACAAATTGTTATGTCAACAAAGCCTGATGTACTCGTATGTCCCAGTGTGTACGTCTGAATAAATTGAGTAAACTAAGATTCCAGCAGTCTGCATTGGTGCCTTGTAGACACATGTGTATGAGTGATTATATTGGTCAGCACACGAACAGTACACCATTCGCGGTAATCACACTCTACACTACTACTTCATACATACACCATCCTGCGTCGGCTGAAGTGACCAAGTTTAGGGCCTGCTTCCCCTGGAGCCTTTGCCTTCCCTAACTCAGGACTAGGGTGAGTTACCCATTTACAGCTGGGTAGACTGGAGCATGCCTGATCTCAACAACACACCACTCTTCCTTACAGAGCAGACAGACTGATACTTTACAGTGGTGTACTACAGGTGTAGTAAGAAATAACGTCTTTACAGTGGCGAGCCAGATTCCTGGGTCCAGCTTACGCAGTTTTGTGTTGAGAATCACAGTTTACAGCTGAAAGAACATTTGTTTGAACACATCAACACCAGTAGGACAGCTTGACCTGTATTACCGATAGGATGCTGTATCTAGGTCAGCACTTGTTGACAGTTTTTCGCTGTACAGACAGTATTACACAGGACAGTGGTATCAAGTGTAGAAAATATCTGGAGCAATATTGTTGACATTTCTCAATGTACAGAAGAATCGCAGTGTTGCTGAATAAAGTGCATAGTTCATCGTGGGATCTTCATATGCTCAACAGAGAAAAAAATTGACAGTGTAATAGTTTAAACTTAAGTCTATTACTGAATAAAGTGGCAAGTTAGTATTATTTAAATAAACTGTGCCTACTTTACAACACTATACTGGCAACACATTCCATTCATGACATAAAATGATATTGTATGCTATATGCTATTTATGCTTACATGTTATTTGTTGTGTATTAAATTAGTTTATATTCTGTGTGACTAGAACAGGAAATACCGAGTATATAGGTCTTGTTCTGGCGTTCGATAGGGAGCAATTTCTTAATTGAAATTTGCTTGCAACATAGTTTGCAAATATTTGGTTAGTTGTGACGACTGTTTCATATTTGTATTTGTAACATTTTTTTGTGTTCCTTAGTTTTGTTTGATTTGTTTGTATAATTGTAGGTCTCATCTTTCCTTTCATTTCAGTTTTTTTACACCCTTATGTTTATACACTGTAGCGTTATTTGTCTTGTTATCTTATGGCAGTTATCATCACAGGTTCTGTGATCATTTTTTTCATTTCCCCTATTTAATTTAATTTGATCTCTGCAAATGTTTTCAGATTGTCTTTTCTTGTTTGTCATTTGTAATGTCTGTAGTTGACATATGACGTATAGTGGTATACACTGATAGTATAGTACAGATCAGTACTTTCTGATTGTTATTGGAAAAGGGAAATATTTTTTTTTTCCACAGGTACTCAAGTGATCTTTGATTACATTGAGGTATACAAGACCTTTGTAAGGCTTGTCTCCCAAAGTTATTGGTAAAGGGAAATATTTTTTTTCCACAGGTACTCAAGTGATCTTTGATTACAGTGAGGTATACAAGACCTTTGTAAGGCTTGTCCCCACAGTATTTGAGATACAATTATTGTTGTCCACAGGTACTCAAGTTATCATTGGTTATTGTAAACCATACAAGTTTGGACTAAGACTAAGTCTAAGGTATAGACTTGTCTCCCATTAACAAAGAGAGTAATTTATTTACTTTTTCAGGTTCCTGATTTAAGAAGACAATATGTCTACCTTAGATTATTTCATTACACTAGGAAAATCTTTTGATAAGACTGGAAAAGACTTAGAACAATGGGCTGTTGCTCAATATGACAAAGCATTAGCTGCAGAAGAGAAAAAAATTGCTGCTGCTGTTGAAGAAAAAAAAATTGCTGCTGAGGAAAAAAAAGCTGCGGCTGAGGAGAGAAGACTTCAAATAGAAGAAAAAAAAGCTGCTGCAGAAGAAAGGAAAGCCTTAGCTGAAGAAAAAAGATTAGAAAAAGAAGCTGATACTGCTGCTGAACTTAAGAAATTGCAGATGCAAGTGGAGGAAAGGAGATTTGAGGGAGAACAGAAAAAATTAGAAGTTGCTGCAGAACAGAAAAAATTAGAAGCTGCTGCAGAACAGAAAAAACTAGAAGTTGCTGCTGCTGCAGAACAGAAAAAACTAGAAGCTGCTGCAGAACAGAAAAGATTAGATAGAGAAGCTGAAGAGAGAAAAGCAATAAGAGAACATGAGTTTGAATTAGAGAAATTAAAATTGACATGTATGAGTAATGTTAATCAGGCATCTGGTGGTAATGGTAAACCCTTTGTGTACAAGGTCAAAGTACCAGCGTTTAACCCTACCAGTGATGACATAACATTTTGGCTTTCTAGATTTGAACGGGCTTGTCGATCTCATAATGTTGACAAATCACAGTATGTGAATCAGTTGTCTGAAAATCTAAAAGGGGAGTCTCTGAGTAAGTTATATTTTGTTGAAGAGGCCGACAAAGACAATTATGATGCTGTTAGGGCAGCTTTGATAAAGAGATATCAGCTGTCTGAGGAAGGTTACCGTCTTTTGTTTAAAACAATGAGACCTGAGGTAGGTGTAGAATTCTCAGATTTCATCTCAAAAGCACGAATTACACTTTCACGATGGATTGAATTATCCAAAACAGAGAAAACATTTGATGGTCTTACAGATTTATTGCTAAGAGACAAGGTCATGTCTTCTGTAAATAAATCATTCCTAGAGTTCTTACATGAGCGTAAACCTAGTACAATAAAGCAAATGGAAGAATATTGTGACCAGTATGCCACGGCACACCCTGACATGATTCTTAGTAACTCTAACATTAAAGAGAGTATGCCAGTTGCTTCGGCAACAGAATATAATCAGAATTACTCACACAAATTCCAAGGAGCTAAAAATAAATTTGATAAAAAGGTTAATTGGAATAAATATCAAAACCAAGATAACCACTCAAATCAGGGTTCTTCTTCGAAGAACTGGAATCGGGCTGATAGTCCTCGACACGCGAGGGGTACCCATAATGTTAGAAATTCTCGGAAAGGGAGTAGCTATAGGAACTACCCAAGTGCTTCATGGAGACAAAAGAAACAATATTACAGGGATACTCAATATAACGAGCATGATGATTATGATCATGAATATTATGATTCAAACCCAAATAGGGGTTATAACAGAGGCAATAATAATTATAGAGACAATTATAACCGAGGTAGAGCACAACACAAAAGACATGGTAAATCTTATTACCAGGCTAACTCTGCACAACAGGAGTTCCACGACACCGATAATCAGAATAATGATAAAAAAAGACTCCAATAGTGTAGCAAATTCCGCTTTCGATTTTGCTAGAGCATCTGAGTGTTCGCAATGCAAAACATTATTCGATCCAACCACAGTTTCTACTTTAAGCTGCGGTCACCCACTTCCCGCTCTCCATGCGTCAATTGCGCATAATGGAAGGGGTGCTCTTGTCTTTAATAGGGGCCTAATAGATGGTACTCCGGTATCAATTCTTTTCGACTCGGGGTGCACTACCATTGGAGTGAGGCAATCACTCGTAAATCCTTCTCGAGCTACGGGCAATATAGTCAAATGTGTAACATTTGGTGGCACATTGGAGAAGTACTCCACTGCCATTATCAATATTGCTACGCCTTTCTTTACAGGAGAGGTGCAAGCATGTCTCTTGCCGAATCCGATCGCTGATCTTATCATCGGTCGCATTCATGGAGTGAAAGAATGCACTCCACAGCAAATCTCTAATTGGGAAAATGTTAATATGCAATCTGCTAATGCAGTAATCACTAGGGCTCAAGCTCTCAATATGCCACAATCTTCACATTCTGAAGATAATGATGCGCAGATCCAAGATGATCCCTTGGAGATTTCACACGATTCCTTTATTAAACAGCAGGAAGATGATCCTACTCTAAAGAAATTCTTTACTCTGGCAACAAAAGGTGATCCGAATAAGGATACAAATCGTAAATCTTGGATTACGATGAAGAATGGCGTACTTGTACGTATGGTACAAGACTCCGCTAAGTCCATTCATTCTCAAATCCTTGTGCCTAAAAATATGAGAGTTAAAATTTTACAGCACGCTCATGATTCGCAGTGTGCTGGACATATGGGTTTTTCCCGTACTAAAGCTAGAGTTCTTCAATCTTTCTTTTGGCCTGCTGTGAATAAGGACATACGAATCTATTGTCGATCTTGTAAAGTATGTCAAGAGATTAAATCCAGAGGTCCACGCCATGATGCACCTATTCAGGCTGCAGACATTCCCATTCGGCCATTTCAAAAAATGGCGATAGACATCATTGGTCCATTTAAGATAAAGTCTGCTAGAGGACACCAATTTATTCTGACGTGTGTTGATATGTGCACACGTTGGCCGGAGGCTGTTCCTCTAAAGAGCATAACTACTGCTGATGTCGCAGATGCTCTTTGGTTAATATTTTCTCGTCTGGGGTTTCCAGCAAAAATATTATCCGACCATGGTACCCAACTTATATCGGATACCATGTCTCAAGTAATGTCGACTCTGAAGATAGAGAGATCGCTGAGTAGTATTTATCATCCTATGTCCAATGGGATGGTGGAACGTTTGAATAGAACTCTGAAAAACCTACTAGGTAAGATAACAGAAGATCATCCTCAGGATTGGGATAGGGTTTTACCCGCGGCTCTCTTTGCATATAGAGAGGTCGCCAACGAACATACAGGATTTTCTCCCTTTGAACTTGTCTTTGGCGCGAAACCGCGAGGTCCTATGTCCTTACTTCATGATCTTATAACTGCTGATAATATTGTCGATGACACAAAATCCTCTTATGAATATGTCATCGCACTTAGACACAAGATTATTGAAGCATGCAAATTGGCAACTGCTTCTTCTGAATTTGCAAAACAGAAGGCAAGGGAATTTGCCAATAAAAAGAGATGTTTGCGTCAACTTTGTCCAGGTGACAAAGCATTTGTCTTGCTACCTTGTAGGGAAAATAGACTTCTCATTTCTTGGAAAGGTCCGTACGATATAATATCAAAGGTTTCCGATGTTGACTATATCGTCGATATTGACGGGAAGCGTAAAACCTTCCACATCAACATGCTCACGGAATTCCATGAACGTCCTGATTATTTACAACCTGTTTTCCAGGCAACGGACGATTTTCCAGTCCAACATGGACAGTACTCATCTCTGTCAGTAATACAGGATGAGGAAACGAGTTTCTCGGATGTAAATTTACCTTTTCCAATGATTCCTCTTCACTCTAATGAATCATGGAAAGATGTTGCAATTTCTCCAGAATTATCTCCAGGAGAGCAGAAACAAGTTTCTACTATGTTAGAACAATTTCAGGATGTCCTTACTGACATTCCTGGTCAAACGGATGTCATTCAACATGACATTATTCTTACTGACCATAGTCCTATAAGAGTCAGACCGTATCCTATCCCGATACATTTCCAAGCACAGGTAGAGAAAGAGTTAGATGAGATGATAGAGTTAAAAATTATTGAACCATCCACATCAGCATATTCTTCGCCGATGGTTATAGTACGGAAAAAAGACAATAACATACGTCTTTGCGTGGATTATCGCAAATTGAATCAAGTGACTAAATTCGATGCTGAACCTATGCCTTTACTAGAAGAGCTACTTACGAGACTATCGAATTCTCACTTCTTTACTAAACTCGATTTGTCTAAGGGATATTGGCAAGTTCCACTATCCGAACACGCCAAACCGTTTACTGCTTTTTTCGACGCCTAGGGGTCTATTCCAATGGAATTTCATGCCTTTCGGTCTTATGAACGCCCCTGCTACATTTGTACGCATGATGCGTCGAATCCTATCTCATCGCTCAGATGTCATTGCGTATCTTGATGACATCTGTCTTTTCAGTGATACTTGGAACGATCACTATAATGGTATAAATGAACTATTGTCTATCTTACGCGAGCATAACCTGACAGCGAAACCATCGAAAGCATGTATTGGTTTTAGCGAAATATCTTTCTTAGGACACCGTGTTGGTCATGGGTTCCTAAAAACAGAAGACCATAATACAAGTAAGATACTTAACATTTCTATTCCTAAGACTAAAAAGCAAGTACGAAGTCTCTTAGGTCTAATACAATTTTATGGACGATTCATACCGAATCTGTCCTCCATTATGTCACCTCTTTCTTCCTTGCTAAAGAAAGGGTCTCCTAATGTAGTCCATTGGACTCAAGAATGTCAATCCTCTTTGGATAGGGTTAAAACTATGTTTTCTACTTCACCTATCCTAGTATTACCTTCTAAGGATAAGACATTTATTCTTCGTAGTGACGCTTCATCCACCGGGATTGGAGCTGCACTAATGCAAGAGTACTCTGGAACTCTGCATCCTGTGATGTATATTTCTCGGAAATTAAATGCCGCAGAGAAGAATTACTCGGTCCTAGACCGTGAATTATTGGCTATGGTTTGGTCAATCCTTAAACTACAAAGATTTCTTCTGGGCGCGCATTTCATTGTGGAAACTGACCAGAAAGCTCTTACGGCTATTCAGAGTAAAAATCTGAAGAGCGCGAGATCAACGCGATACGCGATTGCTCTACAGCCATTTCATTTTTCGGTGCGAGCTATCCGTGGGTCAGAAAATGTGATGGCAGATATTTTGTCTAGATGCCCACATGATTCATAACTGTTATACAGCTTTGATACAATTGTTTCTATGTTGAAATGTGTACACATATGTAATATATCATATATTGATTGTAACACTACTTAGCGGTTCATGGATATTTATTCACTGCTGATTTTTTCAATGTTTTTCGTCTTTGATGATCATGATGTTAAGATATCTTAGATGGAATTTATGTATAAACTAATGTGGAAATTGTGTCATTGCTAATATTGTAGTATGCGTTGGTGACACCTCTCTGGAAATATTAATACTTAGAGAAGTGCTTTCTCTAAGGTCATAAAACTTATGCTTATCATCTGCGCATTGTTATTGGTGCGTTGTGAGCCTATTGTATGTTGCTCCTAGATGTATTTCAAAAAAAAATGTACCATTTTTTTTTCCCGAGGGGTGTGGTAATCTGTTGCGTGCATATTTTTGACGCACATATTACAAAAAAATCGATATGGTTATTTAATATGGGAAAAATATAGTCATGCATCCATCTGTGTATGAAAATGCTGTTTATTGTAAAAGGGAGATAATCCATGTTTGATTCACACTTTTGATTATAGGAGTAATCGGTCTGGATATCGATCCAGCGCAAGAATAGTACGCGTTTGTACTTAATTTTAGGGCCAGAAAATATATTAATTTGCTTATTGTGTTTATGGCCTGAATTCATATGTATTACATATTATTAGTACAAGTAGAATCAGTCCTATATTGTATATTTTGGATGGGTATGAGGGACTAGATTCTTGTTAGCGGAAGTATGAGTTGTCTTAACAAGTCGTGATGAGTTCCGATGTACTGCTAAGAATGGCGGGGTACGTTTTTCAAGAGCTGGTCCCTTCGTCAAGAAAAAATGTCTTACGAAGTGGTTTTTTCTTCTGGAGGAGATAGTGTCTCTACGATAGTTTGTGTTAGAGACTCTCCTTATGTCAGTATATAGATGATTCGGACTCCAGGTAAACCCAGCTCGTATTTTTGATGATCTCTCGTCGGTTAGGCCTAGCTTGACGTTTGGGTGCTTCGATATGCTAGTGTCGTGTTTTGTATCGACGAAGATGACAGATTTTCCTGCAGCGGTTATGGCTACGTGAACTAACCTGATCACCGTAGTGCTGCATGGAACCATTTAGGAAATCCTTTATATATCCATTGTAAATTAACTTTGGCTGATATTCTTCCTATGAATGAGTGAACGACAACTCAGGAAGGTAGCCATGTTGGATTTCGGTCATCGTCTGTTTTGATCACTGCCAAGAGAACAGATTATTTATCTTATTATCGGACAGTGACAGAGAGATCTCAATCCTGCTAGAAACCCCCTTTTCGTGGTTTCATAAGATGATGTATCATGACATTGAACTTTGATGTACTACCCATTATTTCTGCATGTGTCATGACTTCAGATCTGCTATGTATACCTACAAATTGTTATGTCAACAAAGCCTGATGTACTCGTATGTCCCAGTGTGTACGTCTGAATAAATTGAGTAAACTAAGATTCCAGCAGTCTGCATTGGTGCCTTGTAGACACATGTGTATGAGTGATTATATTGGTCAGCACACGAACAGTACACCATTCGCGGTAATCACACTCTACACTACTACTTCATACATACACCATCCTGCGTCGGCTGAAGTGACCAAGTTTAGGGCCTGCTTCCCCTGGAGCCTTTGCCTTCCCTAACTCAGGACTAGGGTGAGTTACCCATTTACAGCTGGGTAGACTGGAGCATGCCTGATCTCAACAACACACCACTCTTCCTTACAGAGCAGACAGACTGATACTTTACAGTGGTGTACTACAGGTGTAGTAAGAAATAACCTCTTTACAATAATTTGGTAGCAAGTAAGGTTATCTGTAAAACACTACACCTATTAGATACAGATACCTTCACAGCTGATCTCAGTCAGTACACTAAGTCCCCTATAAAAATTTATAACATCCCACTTTACCACAACCGGTTCTTCAACTTTTTGTTTATTTGACACGGGGCTTTCTTATGATTGCATTGTCGCCAGGCACCTGGTCAAGAGACAGAAGAAACCGTTAAACTTTGTGGAGTTTTTAAGAGTGATGCACCAACAACGCTTCCCATTGCATTGGTTGAGATCCACTCTGATTTTGTCAGAGGTGTGATCAAAGCGGCTGTTATGGATGACCCGATCTACCCAGTCATACTTGGCGGTAGATATGGGTTTATTGGGAAACCGGAAGAGCAAATTGCGGCAGCAGCAACTACAAGAGGACAAACCAAGAAGGAACGGTAGCCTTCGCCAAATTTGTTAGCTAAGGAACTTAAAGAGGCGCAACAAAAGGACCCTTCTTTGGCACCCTGCTTTAGGAAACTGCCCATGGCTAAGGACCCTAGACAGCACGAGGACATTTTTTACTAAGGATGGCGTACTTTATCGCAGAACGGGCAAGCCTGACCAAGGTTACAATCAGCTCCTAGTCCCGAAACAGTACAGAAGCCAAATCCTAGAAATGGGGCACTCTCTTCCTTTTAGTGGACTTATGGGACAGAACGCCACAAATCAACGTATATCGACTCATTATTGGTGGCCAGGAATGAATACTGATATCATCAGGTATGTGAAATCCTGTGCCCAGTGCCAACGTGTGCCACCCAAGCAACGGACATCCCCAGTCTCTCTGGGTGAAAAGCCAATAATGGGAACACCATTTGAACGGGTAGTGGTCGACATTTTAGGACCCTTGGAAAGGGCTAAAAGAAGGAACAGGTTTATTATGACCTTAGTCGACACATGCACTTTATGTGCAGAAGCTATACCGCTTACAAGCGTGGATGCCAAGCCTGTCGCTGAAGCCCTCGTGCAGATTTTTACTCGGTTGAGATTCCCTCAACAAGTGTTGACGGATAACGGATCTCCATACCGAAACCTGTTAACGGACGAGATCGTTAAGATCTTGAGGGACCAGCACATCTATAAAAAGCCATATAATCCGGCCGAACGTGGGTTAGTAGAGCGTGTCAACGGAAACCTCAACATGATGTTAAGTAAACTGGGACAAGTGAAACCTGAAGATTGGGATCTCTGTATTTCTGCAGCTTTATTTGCCTACAGGGAAGCCTCAAATCCTTAATCAGGATTTCCCCCAGTGACTCTTTTATTCGGCAGACCTATTAAAGGGCCGCTTGAATCCTTACTTCAGTCGCTGACAGACCAGAAGGCTGATGAGACAGTCGTCTCAGCCAGTAAATATGTGTCGGTTTTAAAGGAAAGGTTAAAGCTAGGATGGGATCTAGCAACGACCAACTTTAAGCGAGCACGCGCAAAGCATACTAACCGATACCGGAAAGTCGCGAAAGAGAGAGAGAGAGAACTACAAACAGGGGAGAAAGTTTTGTTGTTACTGCCAACTGAGAACAACAAACTGCGTATCGGATGGCAAGGGCCGTTTACCGTCCTTAAAGAGATTTCTAAGGCTAACTAACAGATCTCTCTTAAAGGAAAGGAGAAGGTCTACCATGTAAATCTGATAAAGAAATACGTGGAAAGACCAGTGCCAAACCCCGAACATCTCCTGGCGTTCGCTAAATCTGACGAAGATGACGATAGTTGCAGGGAAATTCCACTGCAAACACACGGAATCTTTCAAAAATGTCAAAAGCGGCAACACTCTTTCAAGCGCGCACGGAAGACATTCCAGAGAAAATGTGGGAGCAGACTACATGAGTAGAAACTGGACAGAGATGGAGGGCGAAGATGAGAGGGAAGATGACAATCACCCAGACACCACTGATATAGGAAATCAATTTCCACAACGTGGACACGGAATGGTTCCATATCCTAAGCGGGGACGCCTGTGGTAGAATTATGGAAATACATGTCTATATCTATTTTCATTTTCCTCATTTCTCTTATACTCGACTTTTTACCTACAGATATTTTTCTGTTAACTTTTACTTTCCCACATTCAAGCTATCTTTTTTCCCATTTCTTCTAATTTAGCACGCGCAGTTTTGGACTGTGCGCTAAATCTCTTTGATGTTGAGTTTACGAGTAGACCGGATTAGCACGCGAGTGGTTTTATGTTAATTGTAAGACGCCAGAGATCTAGAATCGACGTAACAGTGACGAAACAGAGGAGAGTGGCGTTAAGTCTTAGCGAAATCTTCGTTAAGTACAGGGATCAGGGGAAATCAGTCAGAGACAATTGTTATTATCTTCCCCTGAATCTGTTCACCAGTAAGTAATAATTCTCCATGGGTAATTTGAGATGAAAAACTTTGACCTCTGGGAATGGCCATTTAAAGCGAAAGGTGTAAAGTCTGGACTTTGGTCTCAGCGTGAGAAATGCGGGTATTTGCAGAAACGAGTTAAGGAATGTGTAGATTTTCCCAAGTTGCTACATCTGGTAAATTGAGTCTGTTTCAGGTCTTAGACGTAACTTATTTCTTTCATCCGAGATATATATATATATATACTCTAGATTTTCTACTCAAATTCATCCAAGTACAGCCAGCAAGACTAGAACCTTCTAGATTTCGAGTCCTAGATCTCTGTTAATAGAGTATCATTTAGTTGGTCGAATTGGAGATAGTTTCTACTTCTGCGCTGTGGTAAATATATATATCTAGTAGTGATTGAGTGATTTAAGTGGTGATCGCTTATTTTATTTCACTAGTTAATTTCTGTGTTGAGAGATTAAATGATAATTCAGTTATATTCTCTAAAGTTACTGCATTACAGTGGAGAGCAAATAAATTATATTTCTAGCTAAACTCATTCGGCTATTAATAAATTTGATTAAACTGCTAGTAACCAGCAAGAGAATAGGTTAACTAACTAAGTAAATGCACTGATGACTCATGAGTATTGACGAAATATAATTTTATGTATTTCTAATTCACGATGATGTTTTTTTTTTAAATGACTAGAATTTATTTCACGGAAGTTTTAACGATGAGACTAGTGTAACCGCATATTTTAGCAGTAACCTCTTCTGTATTGGTTCCAACTTGACTGTAAACCACCAACTGATACAAACTAGATTTGCTGATGGTTCTGTCTGAATGTTATATGCATAACGTTAGTGTTATTAATGTTATTAAGGCCTTTGAAACCACCGCTGATAACGGCGCTAAGTCTAAATGTTATATAATCTATTTACACCCACTGTTGCGAGTGTAGTGGTTTGGTCTATATCATCGCCACACAGGCTAATTCAATATATGTGTGCTGCTGTCCTGTCACTGTGTCTGGAATGTTGACCTGGGTGTGTGTTGATATGTTCGCACACCACGGTACGTACATAAGAGTACATGCAGGAGTCAAAAAGGGTTGCAAACGTCTAGAACAGTTCGATACTGTTTATTCCGTACAACACAGACACGATGACATAAATGACACACATTCGACAGCAAAACACGAATCATATAATTTCCACATTGCATTAAATATATATAATACGGCCTGTCCACATCCTGGCCTAAACAGTACTTCAATACTCAATAAAGCCTGCATCACACGGCAGCTATAATAATGTTCATATGGCCTAAACAGTACTTCAATACTCAATAAAGCCTGCATCACACGGCAGCTATAATAATGTTCATATGGCCTAAACAGTACTCCATTACTCCATAAAGCCTGCAACACACGGCAGCTATAATAATCTTCATATGGCCTAAACAAATCTTCACTGCAGTTTATCACATAGGCTGTACACACAGCGAAATATATAAGTCGACATTTTCTCAAATCCTACGTAGGCATACATTATCCAAAAACACTGGGACTCGACCTACACGGTCCACGCCCAAAAAACAACTCCCAAATCACACACTAGTCCCGCCAAAAAACCCGTCACGAGATTCGGCTGTCTTGAACACCGCTCTCGATAACATATGCAGACTAGCTGCGAGCAATTCACATGACTCAAAACAGTACAGAATAAATACATTAAACAGCGTTCACACGCTTATCTGTACTCTGTCACCCGAAAAATAGGAAAAGATAATTCTATCCTAAAGTCAGACAAGTATCCGCTTAATCAAGCGTTGCAACTCGAAATTTAATTTGTTCAAAACATTCTAAAGATTACTTCCCCTTCCATAAGTTCCACTTGCAACAGTTACCACCCGCTCCGGGAAAAAAATGGTTCTATCATTTTTTTTTTAAAAATTAACTCCCAAAAACGAAAAATTTAGAAGACAATTAAGCTCTAACGTATGCCTACAAAAATATCTTATTTTAAATCAAATTATATCTACAACAAATATCAGCATTAAAGTGTAAAGTAGCAATTAAAGCATACAGCATAATCAGCTAAGTATAAAAAGTAATTAGCTAAATATACCAATATTTTGAGTTCCAAAATTAAGTTACGTATATTTAGTACAAACCAAACTGACAACAACCGATCAAAAGAGAAAACACAAGATCAATCAAAAGAAGAATGATCTGTAAAAAAAAAAAAGTAAGAACTCAACAATACTGTATACTCATAACTAAGTTGGACAATTACATGTAAAATAAATACAACTATCATAAGTAGATATGTTATATCAAGTCATATAACCACTCCAACAATACAAAGAATAGAGGTATAAGTGTTGAAAGAAGACAAAGTATACAAGAGAATCAAGTAACACGAAGATGAGATACGAAAGTATAAACAAGATATGAAATCCATACCAAAAAGACAACAGAAAAGAAGGAATGAAATGAAGAATAGTTACCAAAGACAGATAGAAAGCAAAGGCACGAACACAGAGAAAGTCAATAACAATACATACTAATAAATGTTTAGATTAGACAACGTATTCAAAAATAAATATATAAACATGATCGAAAGGCACAACACAAAATATCAAAGTATATCTATACTAACACCACCAAAAAATAACTTACAACTAAACAAAACCTAATAAGTAATTTAACCAAGTTACAAGAGTTATACAAAACGAAAATAAATAAATTATAGGCATCGAACGAACAAGTAATAGCATTACTATAACTAATACGACCAACGCACAATCAAGCGCTAAAAATAAAAAATACATCATAATAAAAAACAACTTTTTACAAGAACTAATCAAACTACCTATCAATGATATCACGAAGTCAAATGCTGGGCACACCCAACAAAAAAATTACAATGCCAAAAAAAAAAAATCATTTTCTTCAACAGTACCGTACAAACATATTTTTTTTTTTTTTTTTTTAACGATAAATTACATAAAAACATTATTTAATCTTTAATTAATTCAGTAATTCTTTAAGTAAAGCCTAATAATGAAATCAATATTTTAACAAAATGAGTGAAATATAAAACAAAAATCCTATCTCGAAGAAACCTTTAAATCAACACATGTAAATTTAATTTATCCTTTAAGTTCTTTCTGCTGACAATTACGTTCAGCTCAGTAAAATGCTATTTAGCTATAACTCTATCTCTTACTCAAATCGATAAGATATACATTATAAATAAATCTACACTTTGTTATTACTATGAAATATAAAAAAAGGTTCTATAAACATATCTACAAAAAATAATTTTTTTTTTTTTTTAATAATCTTCTTCTTCTTCTTCTTCCGTCCTTAGCCACCGACCGTCGAAGCAGTCAGTGGCCATTACGCCTAGTGGCGTCTTAGGGCAACAGCAGATAGGCTTTCTTTGCCATTGTTTCCCATCACGCCTATTGGCGTCTTTAGGGCAACGGCAAATCAATCCATCTGCTGTTGTTTCCGTAATCGAAGTGACTGGCAAACGGGTGATCAGCCCGTTGGTTTTTTAATAATCTGCTAAGAAAATAATCTACATGTCTGACTGGCAAGAAAATCAAGTTCTGGAAAAATCGAAGTTTCACAAAAAGTTAACAAATCCAAATACAAGATCATGTATGATACATGCAAGCTATTTTCAAAATTACATTTCACAACATACCAGATAATACACATCTTCTCTGTATGTTTTATATATTAATTAATCATGACATCAAAACATGAGAAAAATATAAATTAAGTGAATAACGAACACTCAGGACTATCTAAAAGTAACCACTACATCAACACAATAAATGAGTTTGTGCAATCTCATCATGTACAAAACTATCCTAAACAACACAGTTGCAAAAATTCTAAGTTGAACAGAGTAGTATAAAGGATAATAATTACATACTACACATTATCAACACAATATATAAATAGCATAAAAATGTATTAATACATCATCAAAATACAGACATATAAATAACAATTAAAAAATTATGGCAATCAAATGATGCATTGAAATAATCATTACAACAAAATTATATGTTATTTCAAAACAACAACATGTCATGTACTAATATAGAATACAAAAATATTTACTATCTTCACATTAAAAAAAAAATAAATCAGACGCGAAGTCTCCCACTCTCTTGTAAACATGCTTGACCTTCAGAAAGCAACACCTCAGATTTAGTTTGACGCTGACAGGTTTCGGTTGACTACTCGAGCGGAAAGTTGACTCACATTTCTGACCGTCAATATGTCACAGAAGCCTTGACTCTTATCGCAACGTAGCTTCTGTCAACAAATACAAATAAAGTTTCCATTTTACTCAATAGTGAAATTTAATGAAAAAAACGTAGAAATCACGTTTACAATTACCCAACACCGGCTTATGTAAAAACCCGGTCTCTTCACGATGTCACTAGCTCTCTCTATCACATGTAGATATCATAGAATTCTTGGGGACAACATGACCGACCTTGAATGTCGCCGCTGCCTTACGCTGAAACAAAGTCTCACATTCACAACAAGTAGAGCAAGCAATAGTATTCAAGCATCCACTGTTATTTTTACTCTGTTTACTTTGATTATAAATGACTCTGGGCTCATGTTGAACAAAATTAGCACAATTGCGCTTATTATTTGATCTATGATCAAAATACTTATTATTACCGTTGCCTTGTTTACAAATAATCACTTTAGTCTTTTGTTGAGGAACATTATTCTGGTGATGTAAAGCAACATTTGAAAAGCTATTATCTCTATCATACTTTCCAACATTCTTACAATCAAAACTTTGAAATTTGTTAAATTGTCTACAGTATCTAGAAGGAAAATTATTATTTACTGATCTCCCTTGGTACTGTTTAATCTTGGGGTTATCTCTCTTTCTAGAACTGTTTTTCTTCTCCCTTATGGGAATATATTTACCAATTGTTTCAAACTGACTGTGCTGAGTTTGATAACTGCCAGAAACAATAGTATCTCTATTGTTCCGCATATGAGTTTCATCTTTGGAACAAGTAGTAATAGTCTCAACACCCGCTATTAATTTCTGAGTATTTCCAGTAGTAGACAAATATTTGTTCTTATGAGTCTTGACCTGAAATATATCACCTTTCTTTTCCTGACCAACAGAACTGGTTGTTACACAAGAATATTTG
This sequence comes from Oreohelix idahoensis, assembly GCA_024509875.1. Taxonomy (NCBI): domain Eukaryota; kingdom Metazoa; phylum Mollusca; class Gastropoda; order Stylommatophora; family Oreohelicidae; genus Oreohelix; species Oreohelix idahoensis. The sequence goes on from JAMPIV010000195.1 coordinate 115,362, forward strand.
TTGTTCTGACGCCAATAATTATTACTGGAACTATCAGTAATATTAGAACTAGGAAAGTTGTATTTCCCACGATAAGATCTATATTTACTATGTATGACATCTCTCTGAGCAAAAAGGGGCTGACTTTCCGCAACTTTCTGTCTATCATTGTCAACATTGACAGAAGACCATATTCCGCTGTTCAAAATAACATCGAGTAAACCCTCTACTCTTTTTGTACTTTCTGCAATTTCAACATTTTTTTGTGAAATTTCTTCACTTAATTTCCTATTTAATATGTCAAATGTGAAGACTTTACTTCTCTCCTCTGTTAACAATCTCTCAATCTTAATCATCTCCTCTCTCTCAATCGTTAACTCTTCTAATTTGTCTTTCTCATCCTTTTCTTCCTTTACACTTAGTTGTCGTGTTTCATTCTCACTATCCTCATCATTCATTAGTTCTTCAACTTCATTCGGAAACACAGTATAATTCTCTTCTTCAATACCAGAATTTACTTTATTCAACAAATCAAGAAGTGTGTTTATATACGACCTATCACGGTCAGTTGTCTCAGCTTCTAATTTACTACACCTCTCTTTGTTTTCCTGAAGTTGTTGCTTGAGATCACTTACTTCACCATCTCTATAATGCACTTGATCTTCCAAATCTTTGATTTTGCCCAATGCAGCATCTAACGCCGCTTGCACTTTAGTAAGTTCCGTGTTTGACTTATCTAGATCATTTGTTAGTCTCGACACTGTTTCTCTTAATTCCTTCTTTTCGGCAATATCCTGTAGAAAATTGGCTCTTTCCTGTAGAGCATTTTGTTTGTTGACTTTTATCTGTTTCTCACTTCCTAATTCCTTTTTCTGCTCATCAGGAATACCGTTGTGGATTATTTTGAATATACTTTGGACTACATGTCCGTGCTCATGCTCAATATAATGTTTCAAAAACACACGAAGGTGCTGTAGCAAATCAACCAAATCCTTAGCCATTATTGAATTACAAACAAACTTAAAGTTATGTTCAGCAAATAACTTTAGGGATGCTGACACATTAATCAAAAAATCGTCCATGATCCATACTCCAAGTTGTGGACCTCTCAATCCCTTTTCATCTCTACCTATCAACAATGCACACTCCAACATAGGCCTTATATCTGCAGGATTATTATCAAAATCCATGGTGATTCACTTACCTAATCAAATATATCTAGTAATCACTTATAGTTATGACAAATTACTGTCTAGAAAAGTTGGGACAATCACCTTTCCAGATCACCAAGTTAACTATTTGTCAAGAAATGAGCTTATTCCTCAATTCTGTATCACCAATTCCTTTTTATAACACCTTTATCAAGTCACATCATTATTAGGAAAATCGACATATGTCAACAGCCATTAACACCTATGCATATATCTTAATCATATGTCAAATTAGACATAAACAACAACCACAACAACAGAATGAGCAATTAGGGAGGCCTAGTGACATATATGAAGTGACACAATTTACACAAGACAACATCACTTATCTGTCAATGATCCCGTTTTTTTCCGCCACGACACTGGATATCACATTGACTGCTAAAACCTCCACTGCGGGAAAGCACTGGAACTTGATTCGTTTCTCTTCAGGTAATTTCGTCAATGTGATATGTGCTTAACAATGCACAAGTTGACAGGAACCATAATACAGCACACACTGCAACTCTTGACTCTTCTGTAGTCTGAAATGTACACGGCAACTCCGTGTATCATAACATCTTGAACTTGTGATGGTGATAACTGGCACAGGTAACTCGAATATTACAGAAATCTGTGACAACCCGTACAAATGCTGGTACAAATACTGTCCAAGTCTAATTGAACTTCCTTGACCACTGCAGACGTTGTTGTAGTCTATAGGCATGAAATAGGACGTCAATTGCTACTGGTGTAAAGTTGCCTTCTACCACGAATAAAGCGTGCGTTGTTTCTCAAATGCGCCACCCAGGCAGATAATATTTAGGTCACCGTTGTGAAGTACAGTAGATTCAAGCCACGCCCACACCGGGCTAATTATAACAAAGTCAAGTGTTATACACTCTTGTCCCGTGAAAGTCATATGTATTCTTTCCACCTTGTAGTGACTGATCCTCTAGATATGTTATGGTCTGGTGGACAAAATTTGATTCACTTTACCCTCTTGCTTCAAGTACATATCACTGTAGAGGTAACAATTTCTTAATCGTATACGCCACCCAGGCACATCTTAAATCATATCCAATGATACAAAACTACGCCACTTAGGCTATCGACGCGAATAGTCGTAGATGTCAGATCCTGTTACTGAAAACCACCATAAATGTAACAAAAGTGGTTTCAGTCTGAATGTTATTACTGGCCATAAATGTACTCGCATTCGCTAGCAAAACACGAATCATATAATTTCCACATTGCATTAAATATATATAATACGGCCTGTCCACATCCTGGCCTAAACAGTACTTCAATACTCAATAAAGCCTGCATCACACGGCAGCTATAATAATGTTCATATGGCCTAAACAGTACTTCAATACTCAATAAAGCCTGCATCACACGGCAGCTATAATAATGTTCATATGGCCTAAACAGTACTTCAATACTCAATAAAGCCTGCATCACACGGCAGCTATAATAATGTTCATATGGCCTAAACAGTACTCAATTACTCCATAAAGCCTGCAACACACGGCAGCTATAATAATCTTCATATGGCCTAAACAAATCTTCACTGCAGTTTATCACATAGGCTGTACACACAGCGAAATATATAAGTCGACATTTTCTCAAATCCTACGTAGGCATACATTATCCAAAAACACTGGGACTCGACCTACACGGTCCACGCTTAAAAAACAACTCCCAAATCACACACTAGTCCCGCTAAAAAACCCGTCACGAGATTCGGCTGTCTTGAACACCGCTCTCGATAACATATGCAGACTAGCTGCGAGCAATTCACATGACTCAAAACAGTACAGAATAAATACATTAAACAGCGTTCACACGCTTATCTGTACTCTGTCACCCGAAAAATAGGAAAAGATAATTCTATCCTAAAGTCAGACAAGTATCCGCTTAATCAAGCGTTGCAACTCGAAATTTAATTTGTTCAAAACATTCTAAAGATTACTTCCCCTTCCATAAGTTCCACTTGCAACAGTTAGCTCTAAGCGTGGGAGCCGCGCTGGTGTAATGGCTTCGGCGTTGTACTGGCGACCAGGTGTTCATGGTTCAAACCCGGGCGTCGGCGTTTGAAGAAATGTTTACGGCCGGAAATTTGACTGAATAGCCTGAACGGCTCCTGTGATAAACCCTCTGTGGATGGGAAGGAGCGAAGCTCCTGACCGGGTTGGAAGGAAAGTCCTCAAGTTCCCCAGCCTCGCAATGATATGTCATTGGGCCGAAGGGCTGAAAGCCCAAGTGCCGCTGGTTAAAAAAAAAAAAAAAAAAAAAAAAAAAGCTCTAAGCGTGGTTTCTAATTGACGTTGAATAACCGAAGTGAATGTTATTTACGCGTAGGATTAGATATACTATTAGGGTTGAGTATTTATGTGTTTCTTTTCTTCCCTATACAGTATTTTGGGTCATAAACTCTAAATCTTACCAGGGGATTTCAGTACCTATGTAACTGAGAAGAACTTTACTTAAAGAAAATTTTGAATATAATTACCGGGTTTTGTAAGTGACCTGTCTGGCCTCGTGTTTTTTTACACCCAGAAGAACGACAGAGTACTGGCCCAAAAGTAACATTAAGAATAAATGGTAACTGGACTTACAGAATATCCAGATTTCTTTCTCAAGTTCATATATACTTCGCCTGTGGTGGCGACTGAAATAACATTTGACATTTCCCATATAACGACAATCGTGTTGTAAAGGAGATTTATCCTAAACCGATTTATGTACCTGACATTCAACTTAACGAGTGAAGTTCCAAGCTATTATACCCTGGGAACATTAGATATCATAAGTACTTTTCTAACTGGACGAGAACTGAAGTGACCTTCATCAGCCTCCTATTTACAACAGTGAGACAAGCGTTTCCAGGAGGGACCAAAAGTGATCTTAATTACCCTATAAAATATACGACATTTACAAAGGAACAAATATTTGTCTCAGTTAAGTGAAGATGTCAGATGGAAGATAATGATGCGGACTGACATAAAAACATTTCCATATCTTCACACTCCAAACAGACGTCACGCTCTCTCTAAGGAATATCATTGTCTGCAATTGATGATTGGTAGAGTAAACTGTGCCAGCGATGATTCTACATTTAATCTTTTTAACTCTTAACGGATAAGAAGTCAATATTTTCCCATGTCCATACTACTAGAGGCCACTTGTCAAGGCTAGTATAATTGACATGACATGGACACAGACATACAAGCCATGAAGAAGACATAGACAGATCTTGAGCTGATGGACAGAAAGAATTAGAGTAAGTTTGTTTGAGGGCCTATGTCCCTTGGGTGCGTCTGATCGACAGAGTGGTTAAAGCGCTGGTCTCTTGCGGTAAAGGTGCCGGGTTCAATTCACGGTATCGACACGCTTCAGTCTATCCATCTGTTATTAGGGATCAGACTTTGCTATTGAGTTAGTGAAGGTAAAGGCAGCGAATAAGGGAACTGGTCATCCCATCTCTCGATGCTAGACCTAGTATAGTGAAGTCTCTAACACTTCACTCCCCTAAGGTAGTATCTGCTATACAACTACCTTTACCTTTTAATGCTCCACGGAGATCAGAAGTGGGATGTTGATGATGTTGATGATGTTGATGATGTTGATGATGTTGATGATGCTGATGATGTTGATGATGTTGATGATGTTGATGATGTTGATGATGTTGATGATGTTGATGATGTTGATGATGTTGATGATGTTGATGATGTTGATGATGTTGATGATGTTGATGATGATGATGATGATGTTGATATTTGAGCATAGTTTTTTTTCGTGTTGTTCCAGTTTAACATTTTATTAATCATCATTCAATTTCCTTTACAACAATAGCATTAACATTTGTTAAAATATGGCGTGGAAATAAACGACCCTTAAACTTTAACCCTATATGAAAACTCAGAGCGGCAGAACATTTATTGCTTCAAACATGGGGAGATCTGTAATCGTTAATCTTAGTATTACAATCCCTGCAAGAGCACATTAATGAAAATAATTGCGTCAAAGTCGAGACAAATGGATGGATATTTAACGACTAGTTGAAAAGATATTACCTTTGTGTGGGGAGATTCATTAATGTTTAACAAGATGTTACTCATTAGGTAAGCAATATCTCAGACCTAAGGGTCTTTTGTGTTTGGATATGCGCCCTAATATAACCGACTAGGTTGAACGGGACGCGCCTCGCCTAAACGAGGCAAAGCTTTATTTAAAACAAAAAAACTCATCAAGGTGATAACATAAGTATTGATGAATAAATACACGTAAAATTTTTTTTTTTTTTTGGTTTGGTGTAATTTTGGCTACCAAACTCAAGCTCATCTCCCACCAATCAAAACCGTTACTTGTCTTTGCCTGCGTCACTTTAGCCACATACGTCAGGTTGTCACCAGCACTGATAATGTCATAACCTCTATCTCTCACACTCTCATCTGACTATCGAGCATTCTCCCACTCTGCTACAAGTGGCTTGGAACTCGATTTAATATGCCTGTTGGTAAAAGCGCTGTTGGTTCCACCAGTCCCTAGAGCCAAACAGATCATCTTTAATCAAGATAAAAACCAAAGACATTCTTTGTTCTGTCTCTTGTAGAGGATAGTCACACACGACATGGCTGACAGTAAGAGGGAATGAGAACAGCGGTAAAACTCAAGAAGAAAAAAAAGAAATTCGTAATAAAATAAGTGAAGGACCGATTTGCTTGCCGAGGAGGAGAAATGACTGATTTGTGAGTGCTCACCGAGGAAGAGAAATGACTGATTTGTGAGTGCTCACCGAGGAAGAGAAATAACTGATGTTAAGGCCAAAGATATGAAATACAGAAACAGCAGATACTAATAATTTCCCTATTTGCTCCCTGTGGAGTATGCAACCACTACTGCAGCTGACCATCTAGAAGGAGGCTTGCACAAAAGCGTTACTGTTCTCTTACGACAACGGTTTGTTTGGTGATTTATTTTACAGGATGAGGGGACCAGCCCGAAACATTACCCTATATAGGTTGAGGATTTCAGCCTGACAGACAACCCTATATAGGTTGAGGATTTCAGCCTGACAGACAACCCTATATCGGTTGAGGATTTCAGCCTGACAGACAACCTTATATAGGATGAGGTAGCACTAGTCCTATTTCTTCTGTGTGTGTCTACTCAGAGACCTCCAGGAACCATATATATATATATATATATATATATATATATATATATATATATATATATATATATATATATATATATATATATATATATATATATATATATATATATATATATATATATATATATATATATATATATATATATATATATATAAAGGCATGCGATTGGCTAATGTAGCGAAATTTGGTTCCTCTTGCTTTGTTGTGGAAAAAAAATGTGTAGCGCGACTCCCACACACACACCAGCGCAAGGTCCGCGCGGCGGTCTTTCTTTGAAGTTTGTAGTAGACGGGAAATGTGACTTACGGTTGAAGCCATACAGTATTACTGAAGAATGAGAAAATAGCTAATAGGAATGAATGGCGGACTTTCAAAGTTTGCATTTACTGGAAATTAAATTATTAATTACCGGAGAACGCCCGGTTGGAATAATATTAAATAAAAATAATTCAACAAAGGAGATAGACTAGGAATTATATCCAAAAGGATATTGTTCAAATATAAATAGTTTTAAAGATAATTAATATTTTTCACCTTCATCACATCGGCTAAAAGTTAGCTAATAATCTTTAAAAATTTATTACACTAACAAGCCTCAACGGATTTGTATAAAACTTATATGGAATGAAAGCCTCATATGGGGAAAAGGGAATGATACATAGGAAGGACGGAAGAATATAAGTGTGTAGTGAACAGATGAGAAAAACAAGTACAGGAAAAACACAGATTGCTTCAAATCGCCTCAAATCAGGAGATGAAACTAAAATCTTTTGGGGAATTTGGGAGCTGCTTTCTCGTACGCGCGAGAGACTGAAATATAAGGACAGAGGGACGCGTTGAAAATCACACACACCAAATCCAGAAGCCAAAGTGAGAAACTGGAAGACAGTATCTGCAAGAAAAGTTATTTTTTCACGCTGCATGCAGGGCATATTAACTTCAACCAAAATAATCTCACCGTAAGCTTATAGATCCTAAGAGGGTATGTAAGTTTATTCAAGATATATGTATGAATAATATCATTTTATTTCAGATTTTATTTCTGATTGATTGTAGCAGATATAAAAAAAAGGGAATGACGCTAACCAGAGATAACCTTCACCGGCATTGTCAGGAAGCAAAACCATTAATTGGTTAGCCAAATATATCATGGCTAGTTCTTGCCTGGAAGCTTACGACATACCAGCAAGTACATAAGTGACTTGACATCCATAAGTGGAAGGCAAAGGTTATATCGTACCCATGTATCATAACATATGATTTATTCATGTATTTTGTTAATTCTGCACAGTATACATTATCTTATCATGCTATCTCTGTAACATACTACCATGATTCATTCATTTATATACAAACACTGAAGACATGGTCGCATCATGAACAGCAGTGGATGGTGAGATTGTTGGAACAATGGCCACCTATTACCTCTTGTTCCAGGTTTTTATGATCAATGTTTATGATCATTCCTGATCGAGAAACTAAAGACTTGAAGAAGTTGATCCAGCTCACTGAAGCCTAGAGGTCAACCAAACTTCAACACCTTAGTCCCCCGTAGTTATAGGGCCGGCTGAAGGAAAGTCTTCCGTACTCCAGTGTGTCGGAGGAACCTCGAGCAGACGTGGCTAAAGATGAGTTTATATGTATCCATCCAACAAATCCTGTGAGCAGTTTCTAAAACGACGGTCTAATGATGACACTAGATGGCAAGAGATAATGTGACAATCCTTTTGTTGTAAATTCAGTGGAAGATAAATCCAAGACTTTTTCTATTAGTTATTTTAATTTGTAACTGTAAATAATCATACATTTTACCATCTTCCAACACCCATTTATACTTACAAGAATATATAGATGTACATAATAAATTGGATAATTGTACTCATCTGACTTGTTAAATTTTTAACTGTTAAAATTTTGAGTTACCTTTTCAAATTTAATTATATTATCACATAGGGTTACGATAGCGAAAGTAGCATCTTATACTTCTGAAGCCTAAATCTATTGTCCAGCTCAGAGTATTCACAGCTGTAACTCACTTGTGATACCAGTGCACTTCTCGGGCACTGGAACTTCATACTTTCTGGAGAGAGATTCTACTTCTGCTCTACCACTATCATCATAATAGGAAAATCTTTCGCTACAGCTAAGCAGTTAGAGCGCTTGCCTATAGGTTTCAAAGTTACCGGGTACCGGGACAGAAACCTGGTAACATCACGCTCCAGTCTACCAAGCTGTAAGGGTGTGACGTATAACGGACATATAGCCTCCTGCATCCTACAGCCTTTTGTGACTTCGGGGTAGTTTTAAGATTCGCTAACTAAGTCACGCATTTCTCTGCCTGTCTGACTAACCTCTTAATCCACGCCTCTTTTTACTGAACATATCAAACGAGCTTGTATACAAACTTTTGCAACCTGTCATTCATAGCAGGTGCCGAATCACGTTCGTTTACGCAAGTTTGTCACGCGAGCTGATCTGTCAATATTACGATAACTGGCAGATCGCACGTGGAAAAAACACGTGGAAGAGTAACGGCCTTTGAAGATTCTCTATAAGGGGAGCAAATCTTTTGATGTTCGTACCTACAGGGAAAAATAACTATGTGATCTCGAGAAATAGGGAAAATCTCGGACGGAGCCCGCTACACGGGTTAAGCCTCTGTTGTCGGTCAGCAACGGCCGACAGAAGCGACCGTTAACCTTTTATCTGGGAAACGTAGTTTCAGATTTCTCTGCTGGGAAACGGAGTGTGAAAATTTACATCTTCTAGAGATCATAACATGATCGTATATAAACTGCGTCCTTCTCAAATCAGTTATCAGAGTCGCTCAGAATTTTTTCGGAGAGTCCAAACTCGTATCTGGAACCATTGGGAATAATTGTGTTAATAGTTTCGTGGTGTTTTCTTTCTGGATTTCTGGTAATATATAAATTTGTGCTTAAGCGTATTAAAGTGTTGAAAGTTTTAGCATCTTAAATTCACTGTGTTTTTCTAGGTGTTAGACCTAGTGAATTAAATAACGCGTAGCTATTTTTATTCCAGATGTTTCAGTGGTAATGTTAATTTAATCACCGCTATCACACAGAAAGAGACGGTTTAGCTGAGTAATTAATACACTAGGCGACGGATAATTGACGAAATAGAACTCACGTTTATTTCATCTTGTGTAATTTAGTAAGTGACTGTTGTTTAAATATCATGCGACTAAACAAACCGACGCCGACCATCTAATAGCTACTTAGAGACAGGCGATATTTGTTAAAGTGCGCGTATGGATAAATTAAATGATAACTGACCAGATAGGAATAGGCTAGCGATAACGGGTGCTTATGTGTAGATATTATTAGCAGTAATTTTTTTCATAATTTCCTATATCCTTTAAGCATGATCTGATCACCGGCGACCAGCGGTTTTTGTATTTGGCTTCATCTTGGGCCTTGTCTCCATGTTTACTGATTGGATTAAAGTTGTCTTCTGTTGGCTTACGCGTCTCCCAGTTCAGTTGTGAACAGGTCGGGCCACAGAGACTAACGAACATTTTAATAGTAAATTTTAACTGGACTTACAAAATACCCAAATATATATTTCTTTGCATTTTTATCAGCCCACTGGGGTGTAACAGATATAACAATTCTCCCGACATTTGATAGTCGTTTCCAAGTGGATATTTATCCAGAAGAGTTACGCTATTTCAGAATCGGCACTCACCAGAGCTAGCCGATAGGATTTACCATCATCATCAAATTAACAATAATTAACACTTTTAGCAATCAGATGTTTTCCTACTGTTTACTGTGAACACCAGATCTCAGAGAGTCTCGGCATTAGCTATCCAAGGTGACATTGTTTATCCAGGAAAATCAACCACCAAATTAGGCGTTCCCTTTATAAAATTTAATTATTGAAAGGAGGGACTGGGGCCAAATTCGGACGATAATTACTCTGGATCTTATATAAATATTCATGGATTTTTACGTCCAACGGATTGTTTCACCAAGAATAGGATAAGAAGCGAGAGTGTGTGGCCACGTATGACAGAGAGAGAGAGAGAGTGAAATATTTTCTTTAGTACAGGAAACATTGTATCACATGCACTCTGTTTGACTATTGTTTAATTTTATTGGATAACGTTTAGTAGGAACTGTGTTCTTTCTTTACTGTCTATACTGTAACCTATTGCTAACCTTTAACCTTTTGGGGTTATTATCTTGTTGGGTTCTCTTATCTTCTCAAGGAGGGGAGGGCATAGGTATTCGGTTATTTTTCTATGCATGTAATTCTGATTTTATTCGATCTTTCTTTTAGATATTCGATGTTGTAAAGTTTAAATGATAATAAACAACAAAAGAACTAAACGTTGTGTGTTGGTCAGACCCATACCCAAGTTTACCATAGTTTTTTCACGTTTGTGTTTCTTGTCACATAGCTGTGTGTGAGTGTTTTAGTGTAACTTATTTTTCTCAATATAAGGAGGTGATTGATTGTCTTACACTAAATTATAGTCGTATAGATAGGTTGGACTAGAGAAACTATTCAGTCCAGAGACAGATCTTCTCCTTAATCCATTCACTCGTGAAAACTCTATTTCTTACACTTTTACTTCTCACGTATTATCACCATCTTCTATACTCAGGCGGGACCTTAAATAACTTTAAAACCTATCTACGCACGACAAAGGGGATACCTGACGCTGCTCCTTTAGTTAAGAACGGCAAAGGAAGTGAGGAAGATAACTGGTCACCCCACCTCATAAAGCAGGACCATTTTTGGTGAAGTCTGTAGCTCCCCCCCCCCCCCCCCCCCCCCCCCCTTTTTTTACGGCAGAATCTTGTATACTGTGTATATTTAAAATATTTTGTTTTAAACGCTCGACATGCTAGCTTTGCCCCAAGACCACAGAGAAAAATCTAGGACGTTTCGTATTCTTAAATATCTGTTACTTTAATTGAGGTATTTTCCTGGTGAATATAAATAATATATGACACGCTTCCTCGGTTGAAACTTGCAGCATAATTTCACCTTCGTTCTATTTCTAATATTATTTCTGCCATTGTATTTTGCTTTTTGTGCGTTTGTCTCTTACCCCGTTTCCCACGCCCAATACAATACATAATTCATCTTTCTTTATCCTCATGTTTCTGCTGTATGCTGCTCTTCTATGTTTTTCCATCTTTCCTCTTCTCATCGATTCCTTTTTTTCTTTTTGGTAATATTCAAAGTTGCCTCTGTCGTGTTTATTTCTCCAATTGTTACCCTTCGTTTTCTTCTTTCTGTTATTCTCGTCTTATTCTTTATTTCTACTTTCCTTTCTCGCTTCTACGATATTACTGTAATAAATATTTATACATCCGGGATTAGCCACAGGAAAAACTAATGAATGGAGAAATACATGAGTATTTTCATACACAATATACCAGACGTTATTAAAATTATTGTTGGTCTGGCAGACGAAATCGTTCAAAGCTAGCGTCCTGGGAGACGAAGAGAATGTTAAAAAGACACACACACATACTGTATACCTAGTCACGCACGCTCAAGTTAAATGCCTCTTTTTCTAGATCAAGGTTTCTCAACATTGTATTCGCCATGGACGCCTGTGATTGTCCGATGAAAATTATGGCCCGATGAAGGCTATGGACCACTTATTAAAACACAAGTGTACATGAATGCATAATACAAAACTTTACATTTCAAATTTTAGGTTATGACCACGGATACCCTAGAATCCATGAAGTGTCCGTTTACCACAGGTTAAGAAACCCTCTTCTAGGTCGTTCAGGCAGTAGACAATTAGATTTGCCGTATTGTTAGCATGTCAAGCATTTATATATATTAAAATCGTAATTTTTGAGACATGTCCGTGACCAACTCTACATAGCTGAGTATTATTCAAACATATTTTCCCTCCCTGTACAGGCAAGTCTCCGTTTCCTACTTTCAACAACAAATCTGCAAAGAGAGATATATTGACTTTCTCTAAAATTTGAGTGCGCATACTCTTAGAGAGGTATAGTTTATCAACGCCAGGTCAAATGAAAGTTTTTTTTTTTTTTAAACACGCGTTCACTTCGTCTGCCCATGTACCTCTTTGGGTAACGAGTAAAGTGTGCATACAATCGCCGGCAAACAATACGGTCACACCACTAATGAGTCGGTTGTCGCCTCATATCTTTCAAAGTCCTATCTAGGTCTATGATAGAACTTTTATGCGACATTGTGCTCTCATTCCATACATTGAGCGAACACTTTTGCAGAAATTTTACTGTGGTGCTCTGTTTAGAAGTATGACACACAACACCTTGATCATCATGCCATAATATGAGTGGGAACTTAAACATTGCATGAGCCGTTTTGCCACCTTGTAGCAACGTCGCAGCTATTTCTTACGAAGCCACGGCCAGAGCTACACCATCACGAGATCGTATTTTGGCCAAAAGCAGATTTATAAGGAAAGTTTTTCCCGTACCGCCCGACGCATCTAAAAATAATACCTGTTCTGAACCATTTTCAACACATGCGAGTACGGTGTTGTAAACTGTAATTTGATCAGTGTTCAAGCTGGTCTCATCTCTACTCACAGTTTGTAACAACGCCTGTTGGTCATATGTCATTTCTTGCAGATATAGTCGGTCAAAAGTAGGAGAACCCGGATCATTTGTTTGCGGAAGACCAAACTCTTGTAAAGTTTTTTTTTCTTCTGAGAACGACTGTATAATTTGTTTTTAGTTCAATTAAAGTAGAATTGTATATTTCATCGCTGAATGGCAAGTTTTCTATAAACTGTTCATGGCGAATTCAATGTAACATATCTTCTGACATGTTGTCTCTTTGTGAAAGCCACAGAGATAATGGATCAGATACGTGGCAAAATAGCAAAATAATGGCAAATACTTAAGCGACGAAGGTGAACTGGACAAAGCAGCCTCCTGTAGTGTATTGTCCTAATGAGCAACATCTTCTATTAAAGCCCATTGGTCTACATCCTGCCTTAAATGTAGGATGTTGGACCGCTCGCCAGCTTCGCGTCGTCGTTCGTCACAGCCTCCATTAATTAATTAATTTTCACTCGGTGATTATTCCTGATTTATAAATCAATGGTTTATAGTGTAAATGACTTTTGTGCGTTAGTAGATGATCTTGCCACCGATGTAGTTTGTTTTCGTACATCTTTAGAGGTTACGACAATATTTATTAGCAAGCTAAACGTTATAAATTTCGCCGAAAATGAAAACATAAAAATACTTATTTTGAGTTATCTTTTGATCTGGGACACGTGCCTTGCAGACATTTTGTAGAGCTACTAAACCCTAAAAGTCCCTCATACTTTGTTTCGAGATATCTCTTATAGTTCATTTTCACTGCTCACATGCGGATAATCGTTTTATTATCATATAATGCTTACGGGACGGAGTCGTTATAAATATATATCTAATGCTTACTCAACAATGTACGAGACTACAAATTTTACAACGGAGTCGGTATAAACATATATCTAATGCTTACTCAACAATGTACTACAAGTTTCACAGCGGATAACCATATATCTAATGCTTCTCAAACAATGTACTTGTACTACAAAGTTTGCAACGAGTCGTTCTAACCATATATACAGCGTGATCGAGAAGTCTCTCCGCAGTGGGTTCAGTGTTTTAATGATATGAATGTAACCTTGTATCATTGTCGAACGGTAGGTTAATTGGTTTATTGGGCTCAGTCTAGGTAAAGAGTAAAGGTTTACTGATACACGAGAATGTATAGAAAATAGATTTCACAGGTGGTAGGTTGAGGGAAAGATATGTTCCTGGAGTGAGTAGGTTACTCTCATCCAGCCTATCCGTACAACTATGCTATATTATGAGACATTCTTTGCCTCCCTGTCAAATGAAAGAACAGGTTACCCTACACACACACAACAATATTTACTTCCACGATGAATCCTGGTGACGATATAAGTCCTAAAGGGGTGTCTTCACTGTTCTAAAAAAATTAGCACTGTTCCTGCGATGGGTGCACAGGGGAAAGTGATTCTAGATACAGGAACTACAACTGAATAATTTCGTTGTGACAACTCTTGCAGTGTTGAGGGCGGGCGGAGAAAAACAGTCCTGTTTCCCGCTCGGCTGGAACGTCTATTTATAAATATATAGGGTTTACTACAAATATTGAATATGTGAGGGTCTTTGGTGTTTACCGTTTTAAAAGGGGGGGAATACTTCTAGAAAATCTGGAAAAATCCGGTTGTTACAAATGATGATGATGGATTTTTTATTGGCCGACTCTTTGTCAGAGTGCCAGTCCCTGCACAGCGTATATTTTAGTACTCCACTTGGATTACAACTGTAAGGTGTTGAGGAAAAATAATAATGTTTCAGGTATACGCCACCGTTAGCTGATAAAATAGTATCCTGGATTTGGTAAGTCCAGTATTATCAGTTACAGTCATACAGTATATCTCTGCTTGTACACACGTAACCATGGAAATCGAAAAGGAAAAGAAAAGACCGCTGGTTCGTCCACTTTGATCAGGTCTGTTAAAAGTATAAGAAACATTCTATGGGAAAATGCTACCACTCTATGTAAATATAAATATGTATAAACGGGAACACGATAGTCTCTCCTCCGCTCTGTCAAATCCTGACGAATTTAAAAGATACACGGTGTTTTTCACTACGCCTTACACATAGACACCGCTGGCCGCGGAGGTGGGTCAGACTGAGCCGATGAAGACTCTTCCGCCCCTTCTCGTGACTGGCTGGGATCACACGCACAGTGTGTTATTTATTATTTATTTCTCACAATGCGCCACGTACAAATTATCATTTAGTAGCTAGTAAATTGTCGGTATCTGTTAATTTGTCGTATAGCATTTAAAAAAATAATAGACACTATAATAACAATAATTATAAAATGAAATATAAACAATATTTATTTCCCTCCCCCTATCAGTCGTTCTAACACCTCTAAGTTCGGTCTGGTTAGCTGTCTACGCTGTAAACACAAATTACCGTCTCCTCTCAGCTAGGTAACGGTCGGGAACGGTCTAACATTTTAATTGAATATCTGGTTATGGAAATCGCTACGCGTTATTTTAGTTAATACGCCTTACAAGCAAGAAAAAGATCTAAGTGAAGTATTTAACTATATGTTTAAAGTATTTAAGTGTTTAAATGCTATCACTGTTAAACACTTCTAACACTTAGCACTATTTACCAGAAACTCCAGAATAAAAATCTCCACGAATCCCTTTTTAATCAGTAATCCAAAAGAAATCGTTTAAGGCTGCGCGCTAGATTCTTCTCAAATTCTGAGTGACGACTGATAGATGGGTTATAGAAACAGTAGTATATATATCGTTACATTTTCCTTGATCTCTAATGCGTTATTTTCGCGCTCTTGTGTGAGACAAAATTTCAGAAGCTAGAGGTATCAAGATGAAAGACTTCGTGTTTCGGTCTTCCAGGGTTTCTCGTCTGGAGTTTTGACCGACATAAAAAGACTTTCTGTTCACTAGCGGTTTCCTTGCAGGATGCCCGTGTTCCCAGATCAAAGGGTATTGGGGATTTTGGATTTCCCCTGAGAAAACTTCAAAGAAGTCTGCGCCGTCGCTTTCTCACGTGCTGTCTGTCTGTCAGGAATTATGATTGACAGATGAGCTCGCGTGAGTAGAACGAAGTAAACAAAGCCTGATTTGCTTTCTGTTATGACTGACAGGTCACTAAGATTGTAAACACAGCTTTGGCTAGTGTTTAAAGAAAAGAAGGCGTGGACAAATTGATACATTGCAGGAATAGACAGTTGGTAAAATGCATGTTTAGCTAGCAAATCAGAGAGCAGCTATAAGGTCACAATAAGCTGTCCGATTACTGTAGGTTCTTTTTCTAATATACGTCACAATGATACAGTAGACAGTATTATTTCTTCTTCTTCTCTTTCTTCTTTGATCCTTAGCCGCCGACCGTCAAAGCAGTCAGTGGCCATCACGCCTAGTCGCGTCTTGTAGGGCAACAACAAATTTATTCCACTTTGCTCGGTCGGTGGCCATCCTTCGTACAGTGCCCCAACTCTGGTTCATTCTTTGCATCTCAGCCTCCACAGTCCTCCGCCAAGTTGTTTTTGGTCGGCCTCACTTTCGTTTCCCTTCAGGGGTCCAAAGCATAGCTGTTCTTGTGATGGCATCGGGATCTCTTCTGAGGACATGGCCAACCCAGCTCTAGCGTCTGCCAGCTATGATGGTGTGCATGTCCTCTTGCTGGCTCCGAGTAAGCAGATCTTGGTTGGTGATGGTATCCGGCCAAAAGATTCGGTGAATTTTTCTTAGGCATGTTGTGTGAAAAGAGGACAATTTCGACATTTCCTTCTCTGTAACTCTCCAGCATTCCGCACCATAGAGAAGCACAGAAAGCTTACAGCTCTGATATAATCTTAATTTTGTGCTTGTGCTGTATTGAGAGGACTACCAGATGTTGTTTAGGATAAATAAGGCTGTTCTTGCTTTGTTCATTCTGTTGTTGATTTCTTTGCTTGCCCCTCCGTCTGGTGTTACTATGCCTCCTAGATATGTGAAGGTGTCTGTCTGTACCAGTTGCTGATTCCTTACTGATATGGGCTCAGGGTTGCTCACATTGAGCGTCATGACCTCTGATTTCTTTAAATTGATGATCAAGCCCACCCGCTGGCTATAATTATTAAGTCTATCCGTTTTTTCCTGGATGTGTTGATGTGAATGTGTTAGTAGTGCAATGTCATCTGCATATTCCAGATCTTCCAATGTAGAAAATGTAGTACATCTTATTCCTCTTGGACTGCCCTCAATTGTCTGGCGCATCACCCAGTCTATGACTGTTAAAAATATAGTGGTTGATAAGGGGCATCCCTGTCGTACTCCTGTCTTCACCTCAAAGGTTAGGTTGCTCTGCCCAACACTACACGTAAAGTTGGCATAAAGGCTTTTTATGATTGACACTATGCAGCTTGGAATTCCATAAGCCCTCAGTATTTTCCATAAACTGTCCATATGTATGATGTCAAAAGCCTTTTCAAAATCAACGAAATTAATGTACAGCTGTCTTTGCCATTCTGAGCACTACTCTATAATGTTCCTGAGAGTAAATATATGATCTACACATCTTCTGTTCTTTCTAAATCCTGCTTGTTCTTTCCTCAGTTTGTAGTCTACTGCTTTTGAAATTCTCTGTATAATTATCCTGCCTAGTATTTTACTGGGAACTGAGAGAAGAGTGAATCCTCTCCAATTATTGCAGTCTGCAAGATCTCCTTTCTTGGGCATTTTGACAATTATTCCTTTGTTCCACTCTGTTGGTGTTGTCCCTGTTTTCCAGACTTGTGCAAATAGTGGTTCTAAAAGTTCTTCTGCTAGCTCAGGGTCTGTCTTAAATAGCTCTGCATTTAAGTTATCATGGCCAGAGGCTTTTCCATTCTTTAACCCTTTGATTGCTGTGATGATATCTTCTTTTCGTGGAATGTCTGTATTAACATCAAGATCGTTTTCAGCCTTAGGAACATTCAATTGTGTCTCTGGTGGTTCCTTGTTCAGAGTTTCCCTGAAATGCTCTGCCCATCATGTTTCCTGTCCCTCTACTGTCGTGATGAGATTTCCTTGCTTATCTCTTACTAATGTAATATTGTTTGCACCTCGTTTTCCGCTGATTAATTTCGTTATTTTGTATACTTTTCTTTGTTCATTTCTCAGTGCTGCCTCTTCTGCCTGTCTTGCAAGATCGTCTAGGAAATTTCTTTTGTTGGCTCGGGTTTGGCGTTTAACTTCCTTGTCCAGCTGACTGTACTGTTAGCTATACAGTTGCTTTAACCTGGGGGACTTCGCTTCTGTTTTCTTTCTTTTCATTTCCTTTCTCATCGTTATGGTGTTTAATATTTCTGGTGTTATCCAGTCTTGCTTCTTCCTTTCCTGGAATCCCAAGCTTGATTTGCTGCTTACCTTTTATATTTTTTAAATGGTGTTGAATTTCTGGTCGATATCATCAGTCAATGTCTTTTCCTGACTTTTGGCAAATTGATATCGTTTCTTTATGTCAGCCGCAAAAGATTTTCTGTTAAGGGGGTCCTTCAATTTGCTGATGTCAAAACTTTTCTGTGTAGTTACAGTTGGTCCAGCCCTTCTTAGTTTCACTTTCAGTTTTGCTACTACTAAATGGTGATCACTTCCCACCAGTGGCGTATCCTGGTAATGCGAGCTAGGCGTGCTGCTACTTAAAATGAATATGTACGCCTACTATTTAACTTCTTTCCCTCTTAATTTAAAAACCATCTATATTCAATTACGCAACGATAGTTATTAGGGGTATATGTCAATTATCTTCGAAATACTAATTAACTTACAACTTGAAACTCACTGTCACTGTAATAATCTGCATTCCCGGCAACTAACAAAAATTAATCACAAAAAACACTGGCGATTTTTACAACTCGAGAGCTGCTAGGCCACCGCACGCATATTCGCATTGTATTGTCGTATCTGCCCACGACCCGGTTTCACACAAACCAGTCTTTAGACGTGAATCCGAACGGTCCAGCACGCATTGTGACGGAATTACCCGAGAAACTTCGGGCGATTGCTACAACCAATAAAAACTGCACTATAAAACGCTTCTGTGAAACTGAAACTAGATGTACTCGTAGATTCTATGCGGGAAAACCCGTTATCCTGATGCGTGCGGTCCGAAAGCAGAACTTAAAGGAGAAATATTTTATAGAATAATAAATTAAATTTTTATTTTCCTTCGCGCATAGGTGTGCGCAGCACACATAGAGAATACGCCACTGCTTCCCACATCTGCACCTCTTCTTACCTTCACATCTTGTAATGCATGTCTCCATCTACCGTTAATCATGATGTGGTCTATCTGGTTTCTGTCCCGACCATTTGGTGATTCCCATGTTAATTTGTGAATTTCTTTATGTGGGACAAGTGTTCCTGCAATGACCAGGTTGTTAATGCTACAGAAACGTATTAATTTATCCAGATTGTCGTTTGCTGTTCCGCTGCCGCATTTCCCCATTACTCTTTCATTATTTGTATTGTGTGTACCAACTTTCGCATTGAGGTCTCCCATTACTATAATAAGATCATATCTTGGTGTGTCTTCCATTTATTTCTGCAGTTGTTGATAGAATTCATCCTTGATCTCTTCATCGCTATCATTCGTTGGTGCGTAGCATTGTATTATTGTAGTATTGGTGAATCTCCCTCTCAATCTCAAGATTAAATGTATTTTTTTCCACTTTCTCCCAGTGAAAACCCCTGAGCTAGCTTGCTAAAATCCACCTTATTCGTGAAATACATATGACAACTTACTACTAGAATGGCTAAAACAATTTTAATTTTATATTCAAGTCCAAATGGGACAGAGAAGACCCAGGTCACATGACAGATGACGCCTTTTAACAGCTTTCTAGGCGAGACCAGGTCATCATTTTCCGCTTACGTACTGGTCACAATATGTTGAGGTACTATCTATATCACCAGTACAGGATTGGTCCAACATATCTCTGCTCTTGAGGCACCAACCCCATGGCAGCCGAACATCTGCTCCAGTCCTGCTCAACATACAACAGTGAACGGAGTGGCATATGACAACAACCCATTTCTCTCCATGAAAAACTGTTTGGAGATGTCAGGAACCTTGAGTTGAGTACTGCCTTTATTAGAGTCATTAATGTGGATGTCTGAGGGCGAACAACGAAGAAGAAAAAGAAGATATGCTAAGAACGCAATATTTTCTTTGAAATGAAGTTAAGATTTGATGAAATGTATTTGAGTTTCATTGGTCCACTTCCTCTGCTGATGGAAGAAGATCGTCAGCCAGACAAATGCCCATGGAACATGAGATTAGAAGAAGTCGCTGGCAATGGTTAGGACACACATTGAGGAAAATTGTTGATAGCATTACAAGGCAGTCTTTGTTCTGAAATCCCCAGGGGAAGAGAGGCAGAGGTAGACCAAAAACACATGGAGAAGAGAACTAGATGCTTCAAAGTGAAAATAACAAGGAAAACATGGAAAGAACTTGAGCTGATGGCACGTGACAGGAGGACTTGGCATATGTTTATTGAAGGCCTATGCTCCTCGGTGAGCAACAGGGTACTGATTGATTGCTTGAGATCGTCTGATAGAGATAAAAGTAACATACAGGCTGTAGAAATTCCAAAGTACAAATACTTTGGAACTTACAGAACCAGACACAATTCTATTAAGCTAGATCTTCAGATACCTCAGAGTTTCTGGATACCTGCCGTCGTTTAAGAGTAAGAAATAAACATAAACACTTACGAGAAAACGTCTCCAAGACACTTCTTACGCCCGTTGTCAAGTCGCTGAAGGTTATGTAAATTTAAAGTCGTATATGCATAAAATACGTTAGTTGACCGGGTAGACAGCAGGAAATCGGACAGCCTAAGTGACTGTGACAGAATGAGGTGATCCTTCTCGATCTCAGTTTCACTACGGCAGTGTCAGTTACATTTTTGCACTGATTTTTAGTGCGTGCTTTCAATTGTCGCACTTTCTTTCTTTCTCTGCTATGTGTAGCAGATATTTTGTACTTTCGTTCTTACACCCCTCTCATAGATAAGTCATCATGTCTGTTTGTTACGTGACCCTTCCCTAAACATTTGCAGGAGCGGCTGGGATAATATTATCGACAACCAAGTTGGTTAATTTCGACCGCGGCCGACATCAGACATCAGCTTAACACTAAATCGCCCAGCGAATGTGTTTAATAACTGATAAGGCCAGACTGCGCTCGTCGCAAAGCTGGTAATACGGGATGACACATTTTGGACAGACAAGACTGACAAGATTACTTTCGATAAAGTAATAATTTGTTACATCTTACACATATTGCTGAGAGAGTTTACCGTTGTGTTTGTGAGTTGGTACACAATGCATCGGACCTTTGATTGCCATATATGGGAAACGTGCCTTTGCATCACGCTTTAAATAATTCCATGTCGGAATATTTTGAAATTACTCCACCCAACATTTATGTTTGAAATTGATTGGAGCTTTTGCTTAGCTTCATAACAAACAGATGGGTGGAGGACAGTGAATATAGCCTGACGCGGTTAAGACACTGTGAGAAATCGCTTGCCAAGACACAACCAGACTTGCCAGAAGTTAGAATTCAGAATTTCCATTTATCAGACCGGATTTTGTGGAACAATCTTGAAGGACTTACATAGTCCAGGAAAATCATTTTAATAAGGAAAGCTGAGGAAACTGAAACACACGGAGTCATAGAGGGAATTATCTTATAAAAGTAACGACCCCCAAGAACACGTGTAAGAGGCTTAATCAAGTGCCTTAACTTCATTCATCTGAGCAAAAGTCTGTGAGCCAGGATTGGCTTGTTGGTGGTGGTAACAGTGAAGGTACTAATCTCTGGAACAAAGTGAGGGTAGACGTGGACTGACGTTGAAACGCAGGACCAGCTTGGCAGTAATTCTTGACATTTCTGGGAACGTGCTGCACCTTTTATCTTGACCAGAGACGCGAGAACTCCGGTGACCTGTCTGCACAGAACCCGTCATCGAGAGCAGAAACTAATATTGGTAGCTGAGTGAAACATAGAAGCTGCCAAAGTGAACTTTTTTCATAAAACCTACTTTCATTCAATGATGAACATTTTTTTTAAGCTATTCGGTTATTTTAGCCTTTGTTAAAACTAAATGATTATGAAATCTGTTATTTGTTAATATACAAATTTAACTTCGATTCTCATTTTTAAAGTTCTGTATGTTTGTCTCTATCAATTTATTAAAAACACTCTAAACAGAGCTATATCAGAATAATAAGAATTCCACTGAGTAAATTAGATGGAGGCTTGACGAGCTGAAAATAATAATTGCTTAATCCTTCACAAAAGTTGTCGGCAGATCATAGAATTAATGTGCTCAGCCAATGCAGCATTGTTTTCACTTTTCTGAATATCCTGTGATACTCCCTTCAGATAGAAGCATCATTATCCTTCTATCTACATATCTGCCAAGAGTAATCTTGGGCGAAGGTAGACACCTTTGACGACCCACTTTAGATACTCTTGAGTTTTGGCCACTGTTGGACGACTACTGCAAAGCAGGGGAGGCAATACCGTCACAGGAGCGCACAATTTTGCACCATGCTGAAGTAGACCATACAACTCTATTGTAGAAGGTAAAGATAATTCAATAGCAGATAATGCCAAAGGGGAGTAAAGTGTTAGAGACCTATACTAGGTCCAGCTTCGGGAAGTTGGGTGACCTGTACACTTCCTTGCTGCTTTTGCCTTCCCTAACTCAAGAGCAGTATCAAGTGCCCATTGAGTATCATGGGTAGACTGTAGCATGACCTTTGCCACGACAGGCGAGTACTCTAATAACTCTGCTAATCGGACGCTGGATGTAGCAAAAGTTCAAATCATCATACGCCTTTAAAAAAAACGTTGGTACTTGCTAAACAGAAATGAGAAAAAAATATAGAAAGACTTTGGGCTGATAACATGAGACAGGAGGACTTGGTATGATCGTTGAAGGCCTTTGCTCTCCGGAAGCTGAAGGGTACTGATTGATTGACTGATTGATTGACTGATTGATTGACTGATTGATTGACTGATTGGTGGACTGATTGCATACTTGTAAACATTACATAAGTTTGTTTAAGGCCTATGCTCCTTGGGGAGCTGAAGGGTGCAATGATGATGAAGATGATGATAGTGATGATGGTGATGATGGTGATGATGGTGATTTTGGTGATGATGAGGCACAATCATGTGAGTATTTTAGTGTTGTCTAGTCGTGTGTTTACACCATATTCGGCGTCTCAGCAATGATACAACAGTAAAAAACTCAAAATTTAATGACTTCTACATAATGTGTTGTACAAATTCTTTATCATCCCACTTACGAATGATGACAAACTGGAATAGAAATATAAAAAAATCATATTTACAGTGTTCATTTGTCGATTGGGAAATACTTACCTTTTTTGGTAATTATGTCTGTTCTAGTGGACATAGGTAACTCCTTTAAAAGTATTCCTTCTGCACGCGCCCATAACAATGGGATAGGCTTGTAAACCACAAATATCACGTTCCGATGAGAAACAGGATATCCTCTATCTACCTGTGATATGTTAACAAATACAGGTGTCGTTAAATATCCCGACAGATTCGAGAATACGAAGCAGATGCAAAGAAAATGAGTGGCAGATGAGTGAGGGAGAAGAGAGAGTGCGAGAGGAAATGAGTGAGTGTTAGCTGGTGGTACGCTAACTCGCCGTGAGTCGCACAGACATTCCTCGTTCACGACAAACGCAGAGATCGACTCAAAAACACGGCTGGTCACTCAGGAAATGTGGCGACTGACCTCCTCCGGTCAGAACGCGGTCACCGAGTGGCTTAAATCTGGTATTCCATTCTCCATTGAAAAGACACGGGTAAACAAAATGAAACTCGCTTTCATATTTAAAGAACAGAATTCTAAAAGCATACACGATTTCGAGAAAGATAACATTCCTTATGTATAAGGACAAGCAGTGGCGGCACATGAGTTAGTGTAATGGAGAAGTGCCGCAGGAATAGGGGCCGATTGAGCGAGCTTTAGCTTCCTAGCCTTGAGAATTACGGTCGTCTAACATTCCGCCCTTCATTTCTTTTATACCATAAACTGTATTGATTTATTCTCTCATGTATTGCGTATTAATTTTTAAGTAATGAAACATTGTATTAATAACATAACAGCACACTTACATTTGTAATATTTAATAAAAATAGAGAGATATTAAAATATGTTGAAAAAAAGCAAAATCATTATCAAACCCAATATAATAATGCATTAAATAATCAGATTAGAACGGCATATAATCAGCATTGTTCACGTATTATAAAAATCTTCTATTGCACGGGTAAAGATTGAGCGTGTTTTTGTAGGTCACGTCAAAGTTTGTTCCAAAGACGAGCAGCAGAGTAAGTTAAGTTTTTCTTGAATTAGTCAAGCCTCGGTTTGGGTTGCTGTTGCTGTTGATCAGAATCGACGTCACTTTACTCTGGGCAAACCACAGGTGCTCAGTCTCCCTCTGCAAATGTCGAAGGATATGAATGCTAATTGTTCATGTTGCGCGCTGGTTGTTTACAAGCCTGATGCATCTTCTCTCACGTCCATCTCATCTACTCCCACGTTTGATGCCAAACTCCAACAGTCTCAGCCTTGTTGATTCATCTATTGCAGTGTCGTTCTCTAACTGTCACGAAATTGGACCTGAGTTGTGTCGAAAACGCTAGGTCTCCCACTCTCTCTTCTCCCTCACTGTCCTGTGGGCCGGGAACCTACGATATAACGTAGAAAAAGTTTGACATACAGCAATGCATTCCAGAAATCGTCGACGGGCACAGCTCGGACCTTGCCACAGAAAAGAATAGAGTTGGATTCTAAATTTATAGGACCGGACAAAAAGTATTTAAGAGCATCTCTGTACATCAGTAGTAAAACTCGCCAATATTAATACCGAACCCGTAATTCTACAGGACCACTCACAAGTCACAGAGGGATTCTGAAATAGAAATAATACCCCAGACGTGTGTTCGATTCATCTGTGTAAACTTGCCAAGACTATTCTAAGGAGCAAGAATTCTAAGATTTCTCAATTATTGAGGTGAGGGTAACATATTTTTTATGCTGTGAATTTGACATGTTCATACTCGCTAGTGTGGTAAAGATTCATACTAGGATGGCAACCTCAGCATGTAAACAATACACATTCATGAACCACCACAGCAAGCGCTGGTGATTGCTTCATGCCAGTTCTCACGGAAGAAACAAAAGCAGAGGTAAACCCAGACTCCTAATGGAGCAGAGAGTGAGTGATGATTACATCTACTTGTGCAGTGTTGTATTTTATCATTTGGTGAATGTATGTAAATTTAATATGTTCCTTCAGGCACAAGCCACTGCCGCTGTCCAGTCACAAATGTTTCATTAAATTAACTGACATACTGGTGATTTTTCATCACATGCCCTGAGTGATATGATATACGCTCAGGCAGAGTAATAAATCTGAGAAAACAAAGGGCTGACGGACAGCGGGAAAAGGTGCCTGATTAATATCAGGCAAACAGAAACATGGCAGTGGAATTCGTTCTTTTATTCCCTCTAAAGTTTGTGGTACCAGTGCGAGGCTACCCGACTATTTGCGGTACGATCCGGAGAGACCATTTGCTGTACTACTACTTTGTGGTTCAAAGCTTGAGATCGACACTTGAAGATTCTTGCCTTGACCAGGAGAGGTTACTTCCTGAACTGATGTGAAAACTTGCCCCTCACCACAGAGACGAATCTACGGAAAAGCATCTTCGGCACTTCAGCATTTTGGCAAGTCCCAATTTTAACAGGCCAAAAACAACCGAACTTTATTTTGCTAAATTCTTCGAACCTAAAGACTTTTCGGTGAAGAAACCTAATTATTTGTCATAATCACCTGTCATATTTATTTACAAGTTGTAGTAAAATCTGGGAGAATAATCGCTCATCTTAGTAAGATTTTAGTCATAAAATGATAATAAATAAACCCGCCCTATTGTGTCTGACGGTGATACTCTCACACGCCAGCATAGCGCTGAATTTTGTGCCATGGAAAGGCTTAGAACCGACCCCGCCGTTTAAACCTTCTCGCTTTCCTTGTGACGTACATTTTTAACATTTTGCCCGATCTGATAGAGACTGTGGCAAGACTTATAATTAACGATTTTGCGGAAGTGTGCCGCCAAACTGCTTTCTGAATTAACGTAATATTTAACTTTAACGCTGGTAATAAGTAGTAATCCTTACATTTTTTGGTAGTGTAACACGAGACAATCCAAATAATTAACGCAAATTCTTACCCCGCCACGCAAAACCCCGCTTCGCTTGACACGTTGTGCCTTGCATATATACACGCTGTGGCAAAGCCAACAGAGGCAAACACGCAGACAATTTTATTTCCTCCTCGCGGTAGTATTAATGACGTCACTAAAACAAGTAGTTATTTGAAAATACATGCTAGCGAGAGATGAGAGAGGGGGAAAGATGGCCGTCTTGTGTAAAAATATTATTTGACAACTGACCGTGACAAAATTGAAAATCTAAACCATAATGAAACTGACCATAAAAATCATATGATAGTATAGCTTAGAGTCCACTGAGCAAGAATATGTTTTAAATAATATGGTAGTCCAAGATTTAGCCAAGTTATTGAGAAAATACTAAATGTCTACGGACGCGCGACCAGACAGACTGTTGTTCCTGCTTGTTTTTTTCATAACGTTAGTGAGGAGGGCAGCTTAGAAGAGAGGCCTTGAGGTAAATTCAAATTCGCTTGGGTAACAAGAGTATAGGGGAAAGGGGAGTTTTAGGAAAATGTAATCCAAAACGAAACATCTTTTTGTATTGGCATAACTAAAGCAGACTGGCCAATCGACTACCAGACGCAGAGTTTGTTTGGAATTAATTTTGTTTTTTCAAAAACTGCATTTGAATTCTGGTAGTCGCAAGCTTTCGATTGGCCAGTGCTACTAAATATTAGCAAAAGGCTTTCACTATTCATTGCCAGTTAAACAAAACTTTTCATTCAAATACGCTGAGATCAGCTGTGTTAATTTTAAAATTAAATAAAGAAGTATTCACAGTCTGGACAGTGCAGAAGAAACTGAGGCCACTTCTTTGCAAGTCAGCGTCATTTGTTTATATTTCTTGAAATTTGTGGTAAGAATGCTTTATGAATTATTATGTTTAATCCCACTGCCAAAGTTAGATACTGCTATTGGGAAAAGTGAAGGACGTGCCGGGAGCAGACATTTTTGAGTCCTCACATTGAACTGTATCTAACTGATGTATGTTGTCATGATTATGTTGTCATATTATTGCATAAGAATATATTAGTAAGCCTCTGTTTTCCATGAACACTGTTTAAAATGCCTGAAGCATTTATTTTTAAAAAAGAAAAGAAGAGAAAATCATACAAAAGGAAATGTGGTTACTCCACATTATTTTATTGAGGAAAACTATGTAAACGTACAGTGGCGTATCTGCCATAGGGACCTGAGGTGTGGTCACAGCAAGGTGGGAGTCATGTAAATTAGGGGCGAGTGCACCTGTAATGCACGCGAGGCTGACCCCGTATCACTGTAGGAAAATAATAAATATAATAAGTGATCAGATATAAAAGGCCAGGGTGTCCTTTTGTTGCAGAGGTTTTATTTCCTGTTGCCAGCCGGTAACAGGAAACCTGCTGAGAGAGAATAAAGCCATCAAGTCTCCGACCCTTCGTTTATGCTGTCAAAAGATAACGGGAGGAGCTTGGGCATTTTGAGAGATCGAGATTTTCTGCAACTTCATACT
The DNA here is from genome assembly GCA_024509875.1 of Oreohelix idahoensis. NCBI lineage: Eukaryota > Metazoa > Mollusca > Gastropoda > Stylommatophora > Oreohelicidae > Oreohelix > Oreohelix idahoensis. The sequence continues at coordinate 143,098 of JAMPIV010000195.1, forward strand.
GTATTATCATTCTTCAAGGAATCCCAGGTGATGTGTTAAGCATCTGGGTATATCTGACACTTTCGTTTAATAAACACTGGTATTTCAAATCATACTCAGGAAGTTTATGGGGTGTGATGAAACTACAGCCCCTCATGCACAGTGACTCTCCCTCTTAGATGAATAAAGTGTAAGCTGTGAACATTCCAATAGGAAAGACATATAGTGACTTTATAGTTATTGGGCAAATTGTCCACACATTTTTAGTTGATCTTTTCTGTAAACTATCTTGTCCTCATTTTCAAAGACCTGTCCAAGAGATATGGCTGGACAGGCAGATTAAATTGTACAGAAAAAACATTCATTTTAAAGAAAAAAACTTAACCACTAGTTTTATTCACTTCCTCATAGAAAATTATAGTGTTTTTGTGTTGTGTACCATCATTTAATTTCTCCCCTAGACACTAGGTACATCATACACCAGACACTAGAGGCAAAATAGTGACCGTGTGAGATCTAGGGAGGTAGCGTTAGGTTCCCTGTACATAATTCGTTGATTTTGACAAATTGATAGTTGAATTAATTATTACGAAAGACACACGTGTGAATCCGGATTTTAATATATATATAGTTATATCTACATTTGAAGAGCCATTAAGAACAACCATAATAATAATAATAAGAGGAATGTCGCTGAATTAAATCAGCTGAGTGCTTGAACGAGCTAAAGCATACAGTACACATCTTCACAAAAGGGGGCGGGTCAGATAAAGAGTTAACGTGCTCAGACTAATTCAGCATTGTTCTTGACTTCTAAATTATCTTGTGAACACTTCCTCGAGGTAGAAGCATTATTATCCTTCTATCTAAAACTCTGCCAAGAGTGATTTTGTGTGAAGATAGACACCTTTGAAGACCCACGTTAGATACTCTAGGTTTTGGCCACTGTTGGACCACTGCTGCAGAGCAAGGGGAAGCAACCCGGGAAACTAACAAGCGATCCTTAATTGTCCTCAGTATCTCTCCCTTATCTGTATCCAGAGTCCCTACTAGAGGTGTTCTTGAAGCTAGTCTGTAAGCTCTCTCATTACCTCGTACCTCTGCATGCCTAGGACAGTAGATCTATACCAGTTCCTGCAAATTCAAAGCTTCTATGAATCTTTTCCATTCATACCGTAGCCATCCATTTTGGACCTTCCTAAGTATGACAATATTACATTAGTAATAGATAAGCAAGGAAATCTCATCACGACAGCAGAGGGACAGGAAACAAGATGGGCAAAGCACTTCAGAGAAACTCTGAACAAGGAACCACCAGAGACACAAGTGAATGTTTCTGAGGCTGAAAACGATCTAGATGTAAATACAGACATTCCACGAAAAGAAGAAATCATCTCAGCAATCAAAGGGTTAAAGAACGGAAAAGCTCCTGGCCATGATAACTTAAATGCAGAGCTATTTAAGACAGACCCTGAGCTAGCAGCAGAACTATTAGAACAGCTATTCGCACAAGTCTGGAAAACGGGGACAACACCATCAGAGTGGAACAAAGGAAAAATTGTCAAATTGCCCAAGAAGGGAGATCTTGCAGATTGCAATAATTGGAGAGGAATCACTCGTCTCTCAGTTCCCAGTAAAATACTAGGGAGGATAATTATACAGAGAATTTCGAAAGCAGTAGACCACAAACTGAGGAAAGAACAAGCAGGATTTAGAAAGAACAGAAGATGTGTAGACCATATATTCACTCTCAGGAACATTATAGTGCAGTACTCAGATAGGCAAAGACAGCTGTACATTAATTTCGTTGATTTTGAAAAGGCTTTTGACAGCATATATAGGGACAGTTTATGGAAAATACTGAGGGCTTATGGAATTCCAAGCTGCATAGTGTCAATCATAAAAAGCCTCTATGCCAACTTTACGTGTAGTGTTGGGCAGAGCAACCTAACCTTTGAGGTAAAGACGGGAGTACGACAGGGATGTCCCTTATCAGGATTGTGGAGGCTGAGATGCAAAGAATGAACCAGAGTTTGGGTACTGTACGAAGGATGGCTGCGGACCGAGCAAAGTGGAATCAATTTGTTGTTGCCCTACAAGACGCCACTAGGCGTGATGGCCACTGACTGCTTTGACGGTCGGCGGCTAAGGATCAAAGAAGAAGAGAAGTATGACTCTATAATTGTCCTTGTTAATGAAGTCTCAAACAACCACCTTAAGGCTGCGCCTCTACCTCCATTCCCATGCCAAAGCTTGTTATCATGTAAAGCCTCGCTATGTTCAGCAACGATTCTGCCATTTATTTTAGCAGAGAAACCCCATCCTGATTCATCACCACGTACGAAAATGAAGTGATAGAGACTTCAGCTTTATCAGGTTTCGCCTTTCTGAGGTGCTGTGAGCAGTCAGGTAACATTTTTACAACAGGGTAGACTGGAGCGTGACGTGAATCGGCTTCGAACACCGTCCCTTTGCCATGAGAACCAAGCGTCATAATCACTCTGCTAGTTTGTATCCCATATGCTGTAGAAGACAAAAGCTGACAAGACTAAAGCGTAGATTTTTTTGTTCTAACTTAGCATGCCTTAGCAGTCAAGACACAAGAGGAAAACTATTAGGTTCCAACTTTTAATGACTAGAATTTTGTTGTTTTCCAAACAGAATACGCTTCTGATGCTAATATTATTTGATTACATTCAGGGGCGTGGCTGAAAACATCAGACTTCAGCCTGGACGTGAAAATATTCTGTCATCACGGAAATTAGACGCTTGCATAATTTGAACAAATAGCTGATATCGGGCCCACAAAATGTTTTTGTTGTTTTTACCACACAATTTATGGCACAGTTAATTGAAAGATTGCTAATAATTTACGTGTTTTCTTGTTTTCGTTTTGTCTGCAAGCATAAATAAATAAACTCATTGATGAGCGACGGAATATCACCACTCGATTTATCTCGATCAACTGATCTATTTATCATTCAAATAATGGTAATAAATGTTGATCGCCTGTCGTATATGATTTAACCTCAAGCATGGGAATTAATAACTTTGAGATTCACTGGGAGAGTGAAACTCTGAGAAGGCAACTTAAAATCTTGAGACAGGACAGAAAGTTATTTGTGTGTTAGCGTGATATAAAACAGGAAGTCCCACACTATATACTGCCGTAGTGGAGTGATATGAGAGAACGTCACTATACTAGGCCTCAGCTTTATTATGTGGGGTAATCGATTCCCTTCTTTGGTGTCTTTGCCTTCCATAAATCCTGAGTAGAGTTAAGTACTTATTTACAGCTGGGTAGGCTGGATCATGACGCTTCCTGTTTTCGAAGACAGTATTTTTGCCTCGAGAGGCGAAAGGTATAGGCAAAAAATATATGTAACTATGTTAATGACAATAATAATAAAATATGACAAAAATGATGAGGTAAACAAAAGATAAAGGTGATAAAGGTGAGAATAAAGGTGATGAGATGGACAGGAAAGAAGCGAGAGTTAGGTTCTTCTCTTTCTTCTTTTATTTCAAGTACCATGCCTGGTGACGTAGGAGATCATGTCTCTCCACAACTTCCTGTCTACAGTACTATTTATTAATTCTATTGTTGACTTCTTTCCATGCTACGATGTCAACCTGTCCAGTATCTGGTCTCTTTGTCGTCTCTTATCTCTTTTTACAACAATCTTTCCTGTTGTCACAATTTACGCCAGCTTTCTTCTTCTCATAACACGCCCAAAAAAAGCGGACTGGTTCATTCTAACATGAGAAATTAGGAATAACCTTCTTTTCCGCAATGGTCTCTTTCAGGAGTTAGATTGTTAGGTGATAACAGATAAGGAATCAAGAATACAGTGGTCATTAATTACGCATGTAATAGGATAATCTTTCAGGTTGTTATGAAGTAGCATTACTTTCAAAGATATAAACGAAGTAAGGTTATGGGCTGAAAGTGGAAACAAACAAACACATTCCCATATTACTAAATGTGTGACGTACAATGAAAACATCATTCCACCTTTTCTGAACAAAAACTGAAAAGGCGTGCATTGCACGTGAAAGCTAAATTGATTGCTTTGGTTTGGTTTGAAGGACATTTTCATGCACAGGAACAATCCATCAGTGCTCCAATCTTTTCCCTTAGCTAAATTGAACACCTATTAAAAGAGCACGCAGGTCTTTTAATTTGTTCGTGGTGCATTGAACATTGACCATAAGGTATGACAGGTTTGACTTCAAAGATCTAATGAAGTTGAAATGGAATAGAAAATTGTGAAATGTTCACAACAGAATTAGTTCCTTTATCGCATACAAGCAGCAGAAACAGCACATTATAATTATTTCCCCACCATGTTTTGACGCGCTACTTGCTCCTGTAGTTGAAATAAAGCATGAGCCATCACACAACATAAGAGCCAATAAATATGAAGGAAGACAGTAAGTCCAAGTTCTATAACACACTTTACTGCCTTCTTTCTTTTTTGTGTTGTCTGTTGTCTTGTGTTTTCCAAAGTATGTTCCAGGACTGGCCATGGCAAGTAAAGATTATTAATTCTGTGCATTGCTTGTGTGATTAATTGAGACATTGGGGCAAACTATGGACCTCGAACCCAGGGGGGAGTTTCACAGACTATATCCGGTAATGATAATTATATACCTCCGGTTCAGATTACAGGCTAGCGTCCAATCTGGAAGGTTTGCAGACGGAAGGGGTCGTTATCACCGTCTATCGTCTTCAAACTACATTAACGATGTGACGCTACAGAAATAATTCGGATAGAACGAATGGATATACACACATATATACAAACAGTATACATACACACACACACATACATGCATACATATATACAAACAGTATACATACACACACACATACATGCATACATATATACAAACAGTATACATACACACACACATACATGCATACATATATACAAACAGTATACATACACACACACACATGCATACATATATATATTACAGTTAAGTTAAAGGTAGACCCATATACTGTCGTAAGGGAATGAGGTGTTAGAGACTACACTTTACTACGTGAAGCTTTAAGAGTCAGTGTGTGACCAGTTCCTGTCCATATCTCAAGAGCAGAGTCAGGCACCCATGTACAGCTGGGTAGACTAGTGTGACGCTGCCAGATTTCGATAATGGAAACCACAGGTAAGCGCTCTAACCGTTGAGCTAATCGGACACTTACACACATACATACGTATATATATATATATATATATATATATATATATATATATATATATATATATATATATATATATATATATATATATATATATATATATATATATATATATATATGATCTCCATACATAACCAGATGCAATAAAGCCTCTCTTGACTTTTGTATTCTTAATTTGACATCACTGTCTATTCCTCCAACTTTTTTCTGTCTTTTGTCCTCGTAAGACGAATGACCTTTTTTCGAAATCTTTTTTACCCATACCCACCCAGCTATATAGAGGACACGATAAACATATGCCTTCACATCTTGTAGGGATATTTCTCCAAGAGCACTATTGCTATCAGTTGCTGCAATCAATCAATGGATCAATACCCTTTAGCTCCCCAAGGAGCATAGGCCTTCAACAAACACATGCCAAATCCTGCTGTCAAGTGTCTTCCGCTTAAGGTCTTTCCATGTTTTCCTCATCACTTTCACTTCTGTATCTAGCTCTCTTCTTCCTGTGTGTTTTGATCTGCCTCTCTTTCCCTGGAGATTCCAGAACCAGGACGGCCTTGTAATGATATCAACAGGTTTCCTCAATGTGTGTCATATCCATCGCCAGTGTATTACAACTCTTCTTTCACCGGCACTTGTCTGGCTCTTGTCATCAGTTCCACATTTGTGACTTTGTCATACCATTTTAATCCTTCTATTCTTCACAAGCATCCGTTTATGAAAGTTTGTAGCTTTTTGGTTGTTGTTTTTTTTTTTTGTTGCTCTCCATTTTTTTCAGAGCTATAAAATAGGACTGATTTTACATTTGAGTTGAAGATTCTTATTTTCGTGTTGGACTTGATTTCTCTTGATCTCCATATGTTTCCCAATGCAGTGAAAGCTCCTTTTGCTTTTTGTATTCTTATTTTTATATCGCTATCTGTCCCTTCAACTTTGTCTATATTACTTCCAAGATATGTGTACGATTAAACATCTTTTAGTGGTGTTTCTTCAAGTTCAACCTTGTTATCATTTCTTGCATTTATTCTCATTATCTTTGTCTTTTCCCTGTGTATTTTCAGTCCCACTTGTTGTGACCTCTCATCAAGTATTTTTATTTTGTTTGCATCTGATTATGGTTATGGGACAGAAGAACCAAGTCATCTGCAAAATCCAGATCATCAAGCTGTTTAGTCAGATTCCACTGGATTCCATTTCTGTTGTGTGATGTCGATGTTTTCATAACCCAATCTATTGCTAGTAAGACCAGAAATGGAGACAAGAGGCATCCCTGTCGCACTCCCGTTCTAACCTCAAAAATTTCTGCATTTATCACGATAATCTTTGAATGAATTGTATTGTCCTGCCTATTTTCCCGACCTAGATGCTTTGACCTTTCTTCAAATACGTTCGTTATTTATAGGTATATAAATATTCACAAATAGGACACATTTAAAAATCAACACAATACACAGTCTCATATATCTATAAACCTGGAGATTCCAGAACAAGCACTGTCTGGTAATGCTATCCACAGGTTTCCTCAGTTTGTGTCCTATCTATTATCAACGTTATCTTCTCAAGTCATGTTCCACTGATACTTTCTGGTTCTTGTCATCTCTTGTTCCACTGACACTTGTCTGGTTCTCGTCATCTCTTGTTTCACTGACACTTGTCTGGTTCTTGTCATCTCTTGTTCCACTGACATTTGTCTGGTTCTTGTCATCTCTTGTTCCACTGACACTTGTCTGGTTCTTGTCATCTCTTGTTCCACTGACACTTGTCTGGTTCTTGTCATCTCTTGTTCCACTGACCCTTGTCTGGTTCTTGTCATCTCTTGTTCCACTGACACTTGTCTGGTTCTTGTCATCTCTTGTTCCACTGACACTTGTCTGGTTCTTGTAATCTCTTGTTCCACTGACACTTGTCTGGTTCTTGTCATCTCTTGTTCCACTGACACTTGTCTGGTTCTTGAAATCAATTCCACACTGGTGACCTTATCGCACCATTTCAACCCTGCTGTTCTCCACAAACACCCATTTATGAAAGTCTGCATGCAATTGGCCACTGAAAGTTCACACTTTTGAAAAGAATAAATAAATAAACGCTTAACCAAAAAGAAATGTATTTTATTTTATTATCAATCAGTTCCACGTGGAGCACTGGCATCCAACAAAAACACACTTTCCGTTAAAGGTCTTTTCCTGCGTTGTCTTATGTCTAATTCTCTACTCCATGTGTATATATTTAAACAGGGGTTCCCAAACTTTAGAGTCCAGATTTCTCCATGGAATACTGATCCTTAAAAGACGCCCATGCTAAATTTATTTGAATAAAATATGGAAGTCATTATAAATGTATAATAAATTAACATTGCCTTTTTATTGAGCTGGCTAAAATCATCAGTGGGAACAATGTGGCTGGTGGAAATTTACATGATGAGGATTAATATTAAGTTGGAGATAGGAGAGTTTAGTCTAAGTCTCCTCGCTCAGCAATGGTTAAGTCCCTTCCTTTGCTTTGACAAAATTGCATTTGCGTGACTAAAATACACTACAACAATTTGGGAACGTAAGTAGAAAAGTCTCACCGGCGGTACAAAGTTTGGGGTATGTTGTATCACAAGTTTCCATATGTAAAATTGAGTCACAGCAGGCATTTTTATTTCTTACACGATTGTCAACTGTCGACCCCAAAGCTTTAATCGACCCCCGATCAATCATCTGGGGTTTATCGACCTGGGATTGAACGTAATCATTATAGACAATAACGGCCCCGTAGCGACGTTCAGATGTACTAGGGAACTCTCTTTTCATGTGGTATCATACACAATTTTACTCCTGCAGCATTTTAAAGTTAGTTTTAGTTTACAAATAAATCATAAGCTGGTGTATACACATTTTTAGTACCCAAATTTACGTGAATACTCTGAAAACCAAACTAATAATGAAAAACAAGTCAGTAAATTTGAAAATGAGTAGTTTAGTTCACGGGAATCTCTGAGAGGACAATCTAGTAATACGACCACTGCTTCTACAGCAAATCTAGTCATGTGAGAAACGTGTCAACCACGTTATATAAACAGACTGTGCAGATACTACTTATACAGTTCGTTGGCACAATTTAATATACGGAGGTTAACTTCATTAGCGATGGAAAAGGAGAAAAGGACGAACGCTACAGAGAGCGAAATTCCAGTTCGCGCATGAGACGGTAGAAGACTGGGATTTTTACACATACGAGTATAACTAGTCTGTTTTACAAAACACACAAATAATAATAATACACTGATACGGTTACATGTGTTATTGGGAAACAAAAAAATTCTGGTGCGGCTAGAATTTACTGTAACGAGTTCCATAGCCCATTGCGGTTGTTCCACGGCCAGCATGATGCCCTTTCCGCAGTTTCACTAAGCTTCTTCGGTGCCATGTTCTAGACTGTCCTCTCAGACCCAACAGTTTCAATAAATCATTCACTGAAACAGCCACGAGCCCTTTTGCACCCACCTCAACAGCCATCACCCTTGCAGTGAACCCATCGTGTCTCAGGTCCGCGACCAGATCACTATACTTGGCCGCTTTGAACAAATGTTGCTCGTCCAATCTGGATTCAAATGGCACGGTCAGTTCAATCATTATAACCTGCTGCTATGATGAAGAATGCAGCACTATATCTGGCTTTATATTACTTCAGCGGCGCTTATACCCCATAGTCAGAAATAACTGAAGATGCCACTTCTATTACTACTACTACTTCTACTACTACAATTGCTATTACCAATGCTGCTGCTGCTACCACTGCTGCTACTATTACTACTACTATTACTACTGCTATTACTACTGCTACGACTACTACTACTGCCGCTACTGCTTCTATTAATGCTACTACTACTACTGCTACTACTACTACTACTACCACTACTACTACTAATGCGTCTGCTACTACTGCTACTTCTACTACAGCTACTACTACTGCAACTACTACTGCAACTACTACTTCCACTACCACTACTACTACTACTGCACGTGTGTGGCGGTATTGCCTCCCTTGCTTTGCAGTAGTGGTCTAACAGTGACCAAACTCAAGAGGATCTATTATAGGCTTCAATGGAGTCTATTTGTACACAAGATTACTCTTGGCAGAAATGTAGATAGAAAAGTAGTAAAGCTTCTATCACGTGGGAGTCTTCAAGAGAAATTCAGGTAAGCGAAAACAATGCTGGCTGTCGCTAAGCACGTTAATTCTGTAACCTGCCGACCACTTTTGTGAAGAATTTAAGCACTTATTTATCAGCTCGTTAAGCCCCCCCCACCGCTGATTTACTCAGTGGATTTCTCTTATTCAAGTATAGCTCTGTTTAGAATGTGTGTAGTAATTGACTGAGACAAACATGCAGTAACTTTAAAATGATCAAAGGGAAGTTAAATTTGTAACATTACTAATAAAGTTTAATAATCACTTTAGTTGTAACAGTTTAAAATAATTTGAATAGTTAAGGATAAAGAAAAGCTATCATCTTCGTATTTGGGCATTGCAAAAAAGGGTAAGAAGTTCAGGTGGCAGCATATGTTTGAACTTAGCTGCCAATGACGGTTCTGTCTTTTCACACTGATCACTCGTCTCTGGTCGAGGTTGTCGGGTGTAGCTCGTCTCCAAGAAACTTTAAGGAAAGTCTACACAGTGTCTTAAAGCGTAGGCCACTGATCCCGACTTGTTCCAGAAATAGTAAGTTCTGCTGGTACCACAAAAAAAGCCAATCCTGGCTACAGACTTGTCGCACAGATGAATAAAAGAGACGAATCGTTCTCTTGCAACACATGTCTGGGATTTCTTTTAATTTTAACATAGATTGCCCCTTCTGACTCCGTGTGTCTTCAATTTCCTAGTCCCGGTTGTTCCTTATTAAAATTTGAAGGAGATTTCCTGTGCTTTATAAGTATTATCTGGTTCTCGAATAAAAGGTCCGGATAACAATTAGGAATTATGAATCTAGTTTTCACTCTGGCGAAGGTCTGGTGTTGTCTTGGCGAGCGTGCAAATCACAGAGACATAAAACTGTGAAATTGTCAGACTATATTCCCTCCAGTGATGTTATGAATCTAATCAGAAAGATCCAATCATTTCAAATCATGCAGGATAGGTTGTGATATTTCAGAATAGTCCCACGTGAAATAAGGTGCTGGCCTGCAAAAGGTCATTTATTACCATATATGGACATCTGTTGCCTTGTATACATTCTTACAAACATATTTATAGACTCATATTGTCTAAAATGTAATAAATCCATGATTACTTATTAACCAAGGACCGGAAGCAATTACATCACATTTGTCTGCTCACCCATGTCACACAGACGGTAATGTCGTCTTATCAGCGGTTCAATATAAACGCGCCGGCGACTACCTTATCTCATCTCTTAGTAGGCTGGGATGACCAGGTAACAAACCAGTGACATATCTGCAAGGAGTGTCACAACTGTGATAGTTATCACCTACCGGGTGATTTGATAAAATCACATATCTGCTACCTAGCAGACAAATAAAGAAAGAAAGAAGAGTGCGATAATTGACAGCACCTAATAAAAATCAGCACCACAAACGTACCGATATTGCCGGAGAGAACCAAAGATCGATACAGGTCGCCCCGTTTCGTCACAACTTTTTAATATTTTATCTCATCTTCATAATGTTTTAATTCAGTAATCCGTTAGAAAACGTTTCAAGCAGGAATCCCTGAAATGTTAAACAAGCCACGGATGGTTTAATTCATTGCCATCAGACAGAATGAGAAAAATCACGCACTTGACTTTACTTACTTGTTGGCTGAGTCACTGTTCTGAAAAGTTCTAGAACGGATGTTAATGATTATTCGTTAAATCCAGTCTAAGACTTAAATCCTACATGTAAACAAGAACGGGATTAGGGGCATTTCCAAGATTAGCGATGACTGAGATTATTTCGCGCTTTCTGTGTCGATTTCTGGAAACTTTGCTGATTATTTAGCCGAAATTAAATATTGAACATTCTATTGGGCATTTAAGCCAACTTAGTTGTTTATGACAGCAGACAGTAAAAGTTAGTATTTATATAATATGTGAGTAATGACACACACACACACACACACATACGAGTATATATATATATATATATATATATATATATATATATATATATATATATATATATATATATATATATATATATATATATATATATATATATATATATATATATATATATATATATATATATATATATATATATATATATATATATATATATATACAGTAGAACTCCATTTATCCGAACCCCATGGGACCGAGCATCGTTCGGATAATCAAATGTTCGGATAATTGGATTACATGATGTATCGAGTACATGTACACATATTTCTAAAAATAATTAACAATCACAAGGAAAATACACTATAAAACATATTTACTTGTACTGTAATAATAATACCCACACTGTATTAGATCACTGTATCACCAAAATCTTTCATTACACTGCAGTGCATGTACTACTTGTATTAATTATTTTTGTTAAGAAAGAGAAATGATTTCAAAATAACATTACAAACAATTCAAAACCAGGCACAACTTACGTATACATGTACTTGCACAGATGTAGCCCACTATTTAAAATAATGAGGAATCCTCTTTTGCGCCAAACTGGATAGTCTGCTTTTGGCTGCTAAGTCCCGCATTCTCTTCAACAGCAGAAGCTGTGTAGGACAGCTGTCATCTTCTTGCTCGTACCAAGCCATCGCTGTTTCTAGTGCTATAAAGGCCTCTTCAGGACTTGGTCGACGTTTTGGGTTTTCTTCATAATCTACAAGTACATCATGTACTTCTGAGGAGTCTTCATCATCGGTCACTACATGTATTTGGTTTTCTTCTTGCACAAAAGACAAAATTTCTTCGTCATTCAAAAACTGAAAACCAGAATCATTATCATCTTCTAGCCACATGTGTGCATCATCTTTGTCACAGTCCGAAAATCCGGGCATTGCTTGAAACAGTTCCACAACTTCATTTATACAATCATCATTTGTGTCCACTGCAGTAGTTTCATTTCCTCCTTTTTTCCCAAGCAATCTATTCCAAGCCTTGTTGAGATTATCTTGTGACAGGGTGGTCCAAGCATCAGCTTACATATAGCAGCAGTCTTTGAGATTAAGCTTTTTTTGAAAACGCCACCACACTTTCTTCATCTTCAGCCAACAATAAACGACGCAGGACTTCCTTCTTGTACATCTTTTTAAGCTTTGCTATAACACCCTGATCCATTGGTTGAATCAGTGCTGTTACATGGGGAAGCAGAAAAATTACTTTAAAATTTGCATCAACTGCATTCAATGTATCCGTCTCTGGATGAGATGGTGCATTGTCCAGTAGAAGAATTACTTTTCCAGTTTTCTTTTCTTGTTCTTTCAACCTCTTCACATTTGGGATGAACTGATTTGTATACCAATCAAGAAATATTTCACTATTCATCCAAGCACTCTTCTGTGCTTTGTAGCACAATGGGAGACATGTCACATTCTTTAAACAACGTGTTTTTTTTTGGTTTTGCCGATCATTAGCACCGGTAAACGATGACTTCCACTGGCATTCGCGGCTACCAAAATTGTTACTCTCTCTTTGCACTTTTTAAACCCAGGGGCAGCTGCTTCGCGCTGAGATGCAAGTGATTTTTGAGGCAATGATTTCCAGTATAAGCCAGTCTCATCGGCATTATACACATCATCGAGTAAATAACCTTCTTCTTCCAAAAAAGCCAAGAATGTTTCTTTAAAATTTTCAGCGGCAGTTGCATCGCTAGATGAAGATTCCCCTTGAATCTCCAATTCTCGTATGCCATGACGAGATTTAAAGTTTCTTAACCATCCCTGGCTAGCCTTAAAGTCAGGAGGACCGTCAAGTTGACTGTTGAACTGAAGTGCCTTTTCACACAATAGAGAGCCAGAGATAGGTTCCCCTTTGCTTCTTCTTTGCACAAACCATATATACAAAGCCTCTTCCAATTTCAAATCTTTTGCATTTCTCATGGTTTTATGTTTCTTCGACCCATTTTCACTATCCAATTTCGATGCAAAACTCATAATTTTATCCTTGTTACTTTTGATGTCAGAGACGGTAGCTTTCTCAACATTGAAAATCCTCGCAAATGAAGACACAGTTTCACCTTTTCCTAGTCTCTTGATAATTTCTGTTTTCGTTTCAATTGACAAAACATTGCGGTTCCTTTTATATGCTTTAGGCCTACTGGAAGATGCCAGGTCGCACAGAGAAATACGTGTACACCAAAATTATTCTGCTGTAGTAGCAGACACAATTATTTTAAGTTGAACTGTCTGTTTAGCCAGTGTTCTGCCTAGAACTCACACGTACACTGGATTGGTAAACCAGATATTAACGGACTTTATGATCTAACTGACTTCATGTACGTAAGCGACCGTCCATTAGCCCATCTCATTGTCTACAAATTGTTCGCACACATATGAAGCTTGCCGCATCAAAAGATTCAGAACTGTAGTCTAACGTGACTGGTGGAGACTGATTTTTTTTTTTTCTGGAAAAAGTGTTCGGATAATTGGATGTTCGGATAATTGGGGTTCGGATAAATGGAGTTCTACTGTATATATATATATATATATATATATATATATATATATATATATATATATATATATATATATATATATATATATATATATATATATATATATATATATATAATATATATATATATATATATATATATATATATATATATATATATATATATATATATATATATATATATATATACTGTTGAACTCAGGTGAAATATGGTGTGAAAAAAGAGACATATAAATTCAGAGATTGTCAAAAAGCCAGTACCGTGAATTATCAATTTTCACCACCACTCAAACATCAGAATACCTATATGGAAACTAAACATCAACTGAGAAATAGTATATTCTCATCAACCTTTTGCAATCAATATCAAACATGGACACTAACCAAACACAAAGAGGAAAAATCGCATGGTGTGAGATGGGATACTTTAAAAGAGCCATTAATCTTACCAGGAGGAGAGACAGAATGAGAAAAAATGGCATGTGATAAATTGTAAGAACTATGACCTGGATTGATTATACAGAGAGACAGAAAATAAAGTGTTTTAGCCATCTAATGAGAATTGAGCCTGATAAATTACCACCAAAAGCATTAAACAGTAGATCAAGTTATTGAGTACGAGAAAGATTATCAGACAGATGGATAGGCAACATAACAGAAGTTTTACTACCACACGAGCTCACAACAGTCAATGCGACAGACTTTGCTCTCAAACAAAAACTTCAGCTCTCCACTACGCTTCACAACAAGAGTGGAAAGAAAATGTAAAAAAAAAAAATAAGTTGATTTAGAGCTGTATTGTTTTAGGTTATATACTGCTGTTATTTGAGTGGTGTGGACATCGAGATGTCTTCTTTGTTCTCCGGTTGACTGTGGTGTGTTTGTGTGTAGCACTGCAACAGGTATATCACAATTGCACCATTACATTGAAACTTTGTCACGGATATCACTGTGATCAAATTCTTACCTCGTTTTTGGTAGAGACAAAAATCTTGGTTGTAGTGGCAAAAATGCCGATTCTGTGTTTTTGACAAAAATTAAATAATTTATTTGTCGATAAGTAAAGAGTTCTTCACGAAGGACAGCTTACAGAACCGTTTGGTATAAGAACAGGAGTGCGACAGGGATGCCTCTTGTCTCCATTTCTTTTCTTGCTGGCAATAGATTGGGTTATGAGATCATCGGCAACACACAACAGAAATGGAATCCAGTGGACTCTGACTAAGCAGTTGGATGATCTGGATTTTGTTGATGACTTGGCTCTTCTGTCCCATAGCCGTAATCAGATGCAGGACAAATTGAAAACTATCGATGAGAGGTCACAGCAATTGGGTCTAAAAATACACAGGGAAAAGACAAAAATAATGCGAATAAATGCAGGTAATGATAACAGGGTTGAACTTGAAGAAACACCAATACAAGATGTAGAATAATACACATATCTTGGCAGTAATATAGACAAAGCTGGAGGGACAGACAGCGATATCAAAATAAGAATACACAAAGCAAGAGGAGCTTTCATTGCATTGGGAAATATATGGAGATCAAGAGAAATAGGATCCAACACGAAAATAAGAATCTTCAACTCAAATGGGAAGTCAGTCCTATTGTATGGCTCAGAGACATGGAGAATAACAAAGACAACAACCAAAAAGCTACAGACTTTCATAAATGGGTGCTTGCGTAGAATAGAGGGATTAAAATGGTATGACAAGGTTACCAACGTGGAACTGATGACAAGAACTAGACAAGTGCCAGTGGAACAAGAGATGAGAAGAAGACGATGGCGATGGATATGACACACACTGAGGAAACCTGTTGATAGCATTACAAGGCAGTCCTTGTTCTGGAACCCCCAGGGCAAGAGAGGCGGAGGAAGTCCAAGAAGTACATGGAGAAGAGAGTTGGAAACAGAGGTGAAAATGATGAGGAGAACATGGAAAGAACTTGAGATGATGGCACGTGACAGGAGGACTTGGCATGTGTTTGTTGAAGGCCTATGCTCCTTTGGGAGTGGAGGGTTATGAATGAAGTAAAGCGAGTTAGAAAGAACGGGATATCTTGAATTATAGCGCTGATATTGATTAATATATTAATTTAAAGATTCCCACTTAATAAAATTATCTTGACTTAGAAAAATTTAATTTACTGATATTTTCGATCAGGTTAGAACTACAATTAATTACAAAAAAAAATACCCAGATGAAACTGTTAAGGAATAAACAAAGGAAAAGTAAATATAACGATAGAGGTCAGTTGACCGTGTAATTATCACTTTTAATATTGGAAATAGGTCCATAAATAACTGAGATATAAAATACACAAAGATAATCAGACGAACGAACACACTTACGATTGCTCAAAGTTTATAGTCCAAAAATAGTTAATTTATTTTTTGACTCGACTTCTGATTGGCTAGAGGGTAGGGTAATAAAAACTAACACTCCTTGTAAGATCAGGCCATTTGAATTTGAAAGCCATCGCAAGTTGAGAGCAGCGGGAAAGCCTTGTGACCAAGCTTATGCCGTCTGGACAAGAAAGCAGTTAGAAAACCCATTTACTGCTAGTCAACTTTGTGCATGTGTATTATTCTTTACTTGAGGTAAGATGGATAATTTTATTTGTACATTTCCTTGGCAAGTATCAGGCTATAGGTGTATGCCGATACATTTTATTTCGATACTGCTAATTGGGAGATGGTTCAGGTTGCGACGACCTAGGTAGGAATGCAGTCTTTTT
The DNA here is from genome assembly GCA_024509875.1 of Oreohelix idahoensis. NCBI lineage: Eukaryota > Metazoa > Mollusca > Gastropoda > Stylommatophora > Oreohelicidae > Oreohelix > Oreohelix idahoensis. The sequence goes on from JAMPIV010000195.1 coordinate 159,627, forward strand.
CGGAGTGAAATGTGTAAAAAGGATTTTGCTATTGGCCTTACAAAATTTGTGTCATAGTGCCGTGGTAATAAAATGGATATTGCCATTGGGTAGTGAACATACATGTGTTTGTAAATTTGCCATAAAATTTTGCGACTGTAAGTCCAGGAGAAAATAAATTAGTAGTGGTTTCAGGAGTGGCACAATGTTCAAATAACATGTGACACTACACATAGAATGTTTGGAAGAAGTAATTAACAGGTCACAAGATATATTTGAACACCCCTGCTGATTATATGGAAGACAAGCAATGCTAAAGGAATAGTGGCTACCATGCCTTGTGAAAAAAAAAAAGAATGAAAACACAGGACTGAGTGTAGTCACGGAAACATAGGGTTTGGTGCATATTGTCAGCACACACGGCTGACCCCAGGTAAGATTACCATTGATTAGTTGTGGACATTTTATAGACAGGCTATAAAGGGGAGGAACTGTCCTTCTCATTTCAGGGTTGTATTACCAGTAAGAAAGTGTTGCAGACACCCTGGTGAAGACAGAAATTGTGAGCAGTGAAGGCTCATACTCTACTGTGAGCTACAGGCAATAACTTCACCCCTAAAGCAGCATCAGTGGAGTGACCATTTGCATAGTCTGAATCCCATATCATCAGACTTGCTTATAAGATAAGGCCCTACTAAGGGCATATGACAGTTCCTCTCAATATAAACCACCACAACAATAAGAATTTCCTGGGGAATGATGAAGAAAACAAACCCTCCAATAACTGACTAGTGCTACTATCCAGTATTAAACATCAGACAGTGGGGTACTCATTCTAGTGACAATTTTATTTTGTTACACTTCATGGACAGAGTTCCATTTTATTTATTTAAAATCTGTAAATAAACATTTTATGATTTTGACAAGTCCTGTTCCAAAAGATTGAGGTTCAGGACAATAAATTGTATATTTATTCCCTATTGAAGGCGCTAGCTGCCAAAGCAATTCTAGTATGGATTTCTCTTGTTGTGTCACCATCCTGAGTCATTTTACTGCCTAAATAATTGAAACTTTCAACTTTCTGTAGTTTTTTCCCCGTTCAAGATGATATCAAAGGTCTCGTTAGAAAAGTTCATAGCTTTAGTTTTAGAGGCATTTATTTGGAGACCAATTTTAACCGAGAGATGACATAAATTATTTATTGCTTCTTGGGATTGTCTTGGTGTTGAACTTAAGAATGCTACATCATCTGCGAAATCCAGGTCCCCCAGGAATTTTCCATTTGTCCATTTTATACCCAATTGTTCATTGTGGGTATAGTTTCTCATAACCCAATCAATAGCTATTCCAAAAAGTAGTGGTGACATAATACAGCCTTGTTTCACCCCTGTTTCTACTGTAAACCATTCTGTATTCCCTTTATTTGTTCTAACACAACATCTTGCATTGTCATATAGCGCTTTGATATATTCACATATTTTGTTGGAAAACCATAGATTGTAAGTATCTTCCACAATGATGGGCGGTGTAGACTATCAAAGGCTTTTTGAAAATCGACGAAGGTGATAATAAGTGGCGATTGCCTTTCCACTGATTCTTCTATAATTGTTCTTAGTGTGAATATTTGATCAATACATGATCGTTTCGGCCTGAAACCCGCTTGTTCTTCTCTGATCTTTTCGTCAGCATGCAATTTAAGTCCATATACATATACCAAAACGTTACCACCAGTCTTACTTATTTACATTTTGTTGAATTACAGTTCTGTTTATATGTATTCATTTCTCACATTAACTACATTCATACCCTAGACACTTGCCATCTACATAACACTACAGAGATAAATATACATTGGGTGAGATCAGACGAAGTAGCGGATAGGGACCCCTGAGAAATACATCATCATCTTTCTGATTCAGGGTACTTACATAGCTTGACCTCACCTTGTTAACCTTTAAATTTTACTACCATCAAAACCTCTTATCACAATCACACTAAAGCAGGGTTTTTTAACCTGTGGTCCACGTATAACTTAAGATCCATAGAGGGTTCGTGTACATAATCTAGATTTTAAAAAGTAAAATGTTTCATTACGTGTTTATGAACATTTTGTATGAGAAGGTATCCTTAGTCTTCACAGGACTGCCAGAGTGGTCCACAGCACAAAAACAAGGTTAAGAAACTCTGCACTAAAGTTAAACTGTGACACAGAGTTACCGATAAACGTGAACTTTGTCACAGAGTTACCAGTAAACGTCAACTGTGTCACAGAGTTACCAGTAAACGTCAACTGTGTCATAGAGTTACCAGTTACCAGTAAACATGAACTTTGTCACAAATTTACAAAGTAGGGGGAGCCGCGCTAGCGTAGTGGTTACAACACCGCTCTGGCGACCGGGTGATACAGGATCAAACCCGGGCGACGGCATTTGAGGATTTTTCGTCGACCGGGATTTGGACTGGATTAACTCGAGACCTGGCGAGGACATTTGAAGGAGTGTCGTCGACCAGGGACTGGCGGCTCCTGAGCCGACCCAGCTGCAATGGGTACCTCCGAAATCGGCGAGTATTTGCCTGAATGGCGAGGGACATTTGTCTCTGTACAAGAAATAAAGGGATACTCACGTAAAATCAATGTCAGGTTAGACATAAATGATAACCTGAGATTTCGCCTCGAGTATTAGCGGGCGAACGCAAAAAAAAAAAAAAAAAAAAAAAAAAAAAAAAAAAAAAAAAAATAGTAGGGAAACATTGTCACAGATGTACTAATTAGAGGAACTTTGTTAGAGATTTACATATTAAAGTGAATTGTGTCATACATTATCAATTATGTAAACTTTATCATAGATTTACATTAGAACTTGAACTTTGTCGCAGTTTATTAATGAACATGAATTGTGTTAATGAACATTGTCACAGATTTATCATTAATAGCAGTGCCCGTTCTGGGTTCCTTAAGGTAAAATCTATAGAGGGAAACCAAAAACACGTGCTGAAGAGAACTACAGATAAACTTAAAAGGGCTGAAGGCGTCGAGAAAAAGACCTTGAATGGGTGGTACAGCACACACAGTCTTGGTGGGTATTCGTTGATGAACTATGCTCCATCGGGAGTTGAAAGATAATGAATGAATGAATAAACATAAATATTAAGTAACAACGTGTTACAAATTCGTCTGGTGATTTAAAATCATGCGTGTAATGCAAATGAAATAATCAGGATTTTACAGACAATTTAATAACACACAACAGTGAAAGCAACATAAGGATCTGACAACACAGTAATATTATAATACATTTATTCTGATGAACAATATTATGCATACGGCTGACAAAACATAATGTCATTTGTAAAAAGTCTAGAACAACGAATAATTTGAATTATATTTGCATAAAATTTCATGTGAAAAAAGATTGCGGCTGAGCTAAAGCATTTAAATTTGGATGAAACACGTGTTCGATGGGGGGTGTAGCGGGAGGTTATTTAAATTTAGTTATCGGTATAGGAATCCAGGTATGTCATAGGCTACCAGGATAGTATGCCAGTAAAGAGTTCTGGTCTTACTAGAAATACCCCAGTCTTAGAAATAAGCACTGGTGTATGGCTATCATAGGAATAGTCAGACTGTGAAAACCCTGGCCCAGTTGGTAAGAAGTTGTACCAGGATTTAAGGCGTCTCCTCCCTGTGACTATCTTATGATTACTTATATTCTAGGGGATAATTAAAATGAACATTCACTGTGACCACAAATTGTAAGAAGTGAATAATTCCTCAGGTACAGTTAAAATATTTTAATATTTACACTAATATTCTATTTCTACTAGTTGGAAAAGAGCATACAACTATATATATAAAAGTATTCACACAGTTACTATTATTGTCTTTTAGCTTTCAAGATCTTGAATAATAATAATGTTACTGAAAACTGCAATCACTGTTCTTAGTCATTGAATTTCCAAATAATTGTCATCACTTGACTGAATTTCTTTATGATTAACTATTGTTTTCCACTATTAGCTGTTTCTTATATATTGTGGTGGTCAGTGTCCTACGTGACACTTATCTTTTCAACTTGACAATGCTGACTCTGGACTGTCCTTTGTAGATATCAGACTTGGTAGACCCAACTATAGGGATGCCAATGACCAGTTGGAGTTCACTCTTTGGGGTCCTGCACTCTTGTGGGATTGCCTCTGATGAACAACACAGGTTTCTGATACTTGACAGTCTGGTTTGAGTTATTTCATGGAACCTGAAACATCATATCAGCCTTGGCTAGTATCTGGCGAGACTTGTAGCTGACTAGCACAGATGTCAGACCAGTCAGTCATCAGATGTCACCGTTATACAATCATAGTAAGTAAGGACATCATTTCAGTGATACAGAAGTATTAACATTTTAATTAATTGTAACTGACTAGCACATAACGTCAGACTAGTCAGTCATCAGATGTCAAAGTTATACAGTCATAGTAAGTAACATCATGTCAATGATACAGAATTAATATTAACATATCAGTAATAAACATCATCTGGTTTATTCTGCTCCTATACATCCTTTACTTATCTATACTTTAATCTTGCCAAACCATATCATGTACAAATTTAATTACTGATGCCACTCCTAGCATCTACACAAAATTAATACACAAATAAATAAAGTGAGTGCCCAACTGACCAAACGATAGTGTTGCTTTCTTCAGTAGTACAATTACATAGTTGTTGAATTGAAACTGGCTGTGGAGCACTCCAGTTTACCAGCTGTAAATGGGTACAAAGTTGTGCGCTCGAACTAGGGAAGGAAAAGGCAGTGAGGAAGGTGACTAGTCACCTAACCTCGTAAAAGCGGTATCTTCCATGCTGAAGCTTCTAACAATTAATTTCCCTATGACAATCTCTGGTCATGGGACTGCCTTTATCTTCGACGAGATCCAGCATTTAATATAATAAATATTTTCTTCATTTGGCTGTGGGGCTAGATTTGATACGTTTTTGCGTTTTTGTACAAGCAACCATCTTCCACAAAGCACATGTTTAAATCATATTAAAATAACAATACGTTATATCAATGAATATTATACAGGCATATTTTGTGAATTCTTTATGAACCTGAAATAAAAGAAAAATATTATACACGGTAGTTATCCTAATTTCGCTTACCCTCAGACTCCAGATACTGACTGAAACTTCTGGCGATCCGCTCACACTTCAGATGGATTTAGCGTAGTAGCGATCTCTGCCGTCAGTCTGTCTCAAACCTCTTTCGTTGTGTGTGTCTCCAGTTTACCGATACGATATTTATAAGCCTAACGCGGCCGTATCGGAGAGCAGTGACGTCACAGCTTAAGACTCGGCTGAAAAAACTCGGACTGAAAAAACTTTCCCGAAAACAACGATTTCAGCCGATCTGTGCGTTGACTGAAATTTCTCCTTTCTCATCCTCACTATCATCTTAAACATTATTGGTTGTTGTGTGTAACAAGAAACCTGTGAGTCACTAACTGACATCCCACCCCCCCCCCCCCCCCCCCAAAAAAAAAAAAAAAAAAAAGTAGCAACTGTGTGTTCCCGGGGCCTGAAAGAGGGTAAAGAATAGTAACACTATAACCTAGCATGTATGTCGTTAATGAGCCCCTCTAAGATTGGTAGGGCATGGGACTGGCAGCTACCCGATGCTGCAGAAATGTGAAGCCACAAAAACGTCAACGAACAATATGGACAAGACAACTACAAAAAAAAAAATAAATAAAAAGAAGGAGAAGATAAACACATACCTTGAACTGACAGCCAAAGTTGACTTTGCCCCTTAGGGAGCTGAGAAGTAATTAATGACAAACCTGTTCCGTTATAGCTCATATTCTGAATACAGAACCCTGATGCATCGTAGGTAGTGGGAACTTTTGATTAAAAAACTGTTCGCTTCCTAAAGAGTCACAGAGTCATGATAAACGTTTCTGTCCAGTGCCATCTGGCGAAGGTCTTTCAATGTCTACTTAACCCCGTTCATGTATTTTTCTAGAACATTTCTTCGGTTATTTAGGGTCTCCTGTTATGTCTCTTTTTTTCTGGGATTTAATAGTAAGAACTGCCTTGTAATGTTATCTGTTGCTTTCCTCAATGTGTGTTCTATGCAACATTATCGTCTTTCCTGTGGTGGACGAGGAGGCAAGCGTGAACGTGTGAGGCTCCTATTAAATAAATACGTCTTGTATCAACAAGCATATATTTGTGCGCGACACCCCTGAAAGCTCTAGGCCCTAAGCAAAAGCCAAAGTTGACTATGCCTAGAATCACACCTTTTTGCACGGGCACATTTCTGGCTCTGTCCATTAGTTCATCAAGGTGATCGTGTTGTACCATGTCTGTCCTTCTATTCACCAAAACCTCTATTTAGGAAAGTACACAATTTTTTTGGTACTTGTTGTTTTGTTGTTCTCCATGTTTCACAGCCACACGATCGGACTGTCTTGAAATTTAATTTCTTCTTTGGCCCTAGGCCACTGACTGACAAAGCGTTCTGTGACCATCACTCCTGGTGGCATCTTGCAGGGCAGCAACAAACTGTCTCCACTTTGTTCGTTCGGTAGCCATCCTTCGTGTAATATTTCAGTTGAAGACTATTATATTTGTCCTTGACTTGATTTCTTTTAATTTTCATAAATTTATCTGTGCAATGAAAACTTCACCAGCTTTTGGTATTTTTTGGTATCACTGTTTTGTCACGCTACATGTGTCTAGACTCTAAGCAGTAAATTGTGATTTAATGTGCATTATTTCAGTAGACACACTCACCTCTTGAAATGCGTCATGTTGATATATCAAGGTCACATCAAAATGTCAAACGTGACTAAAATGTTAATTTCCTTTGCACAGTTAATTAACTGTAAACAACTTTCTTAGACGTAGTAACGTGTATATATAAGTTATTTGTTTATGTAATGAGGTGATTTTGAATAAGCGATATATTGAATAAAAGACCAAATGATCACTTTGATTTTAGTGAAAGTGTCATGAAAGAAAGATAACAACTAAAGTCAGTGTGGCATCCCCACGAAAAAACTAACTGCAGGTCTGTGAGGTAAGAGATTTGCCCCTCTGAGCCTACAAAAAACAAATAGAATCGTTATCTAGTAATTTTAATTTCAACGAAGACCCCACTTCAATTTAAGGGATAATAATATTTCTAAGCATGAATGCGTCGGCTTTTCATGTCATGTCTAACTTGTGTTTTCATGTCATGTCTAACTTGTGTTTTCATGTCATGTCTAGCTTGTGTTTTCATGTCATGTCTAACTTGTGTTATCATGACCTCATGTCCCACTATCGTGTGTCTGGGCTTTTCATTAGTTAAACATTAGTAATATTATTAGACCACTTCGATCCTTCACTTTAGCGCAAGCTCTGGTGTATGAAAGTATGTATCTTTCAGGTTGTCATATTTTTTTCCCTCCATGATTCAGTCATAACTGACTACGGGGATGCGCCACCGAGGTGACAGCCCTCAGATGTCTATTTTCCTGGTGTTCCTTTCGATGTTTTCTTCTCTCCTCCGGCTGTTGTTAGAGCTTCCTTTCGTCCAATTTGAGATGGCGCCTCAGATAGCATCGCCAATTGGTGCAATCGGCAGTTTCATCAACTCAAAAAAAAACTATCTCATCTTTAAATTCTGAAGGACAGAAACAGGATACAATACTTCATTAACAGGCTGATAAATTATGCGATGGAATTTTCATCTGTCGTCCAGGGAAATGTAAGTAAAGATTATAAATGAACTATTTCAGTATTGGCATTTTAAGAAAATAAAAGGAAATATTTTTGAACTTTGTGATCGAAAGTGAACTAGCTTTTGATAGTTTTCTCGACAGTGTTTACTCTCCTACACCCACCTCTTCCTTCTGTTTCTGCTGGTTAAAAGTTGCTGACAGCAAAAAGGAAAAGCTACAATCTTGCTGCTCTCTGCGACGAGTCATAATTTCTTCTTCTTCAAGTACCGTGTCTTGTGGCGTAGGAGATCATGTCTCTCCACAACTTCCTGCCTCCAGTACAATTTATCAATTCTGTTGTTGACTTCTTTCCATGCCATGATGTCAAACTGTCTAGTATTTGCTCTCTTTGTCTTTCCCTATCTCTTTTTCCTTCAATCTTACCTGTTGTTACGATATATTCCAGCTTTCCTCTTATTATAACATGCTCCAAAAAAGTGGATTGCTTTCTTCTAACTTGTGAAATAAGTTTCCTTTGTGCATTGGCCTCTTTCAGGACATCCTCATTACTCTTTTTGGCTGTCCATGATATTTTTAACATTCTTCAGTAAAACCATATCTCTGTGGCCTCTAGTGCCTTCCATATTTGTTTACTATCTGTCCACGACTCACTCCATATGTCAGGATTGGTACTATATAACACTTAAGAACTCTCTTTCTTACTTCCAATGACAAAGAATTGTTACATAAAATACTCTTCATTTTATAGAATGCTACTTTTGCCTGAGCTATTCTTTTCTTCACTTCTGAGATACATCTTCCATCAGTTGTTTTTAATGTGCCCAGGTATTTGAATGTTTTAACTTGTTTTAAAACGGTTCCATTTACTTTGTGCATTCTGGGGAAGCCCTTTTCTTTGAGACGACCATTACTTCTGTCTTTTTGCTGTTAAGGCTAATGCTGCTTTGTGACCGATTGACATACACTACCATTAATACGTGTTAAAAACCACATAAAATAACAACGTTAAAAGCAGTTAAGACATTTGTGCACAAAACACAGTATCATGAAAAGTTCACGGCTTTGAGAGAAGCTGTCCCAGAACAACAAAATAGTAAATGCATGTTTTTTAAGTTTTGTGAGAAGTCGCTAATCTGGGTTTTTTCCGTTGTTAAAGTGAGAGACGTGTGGAAAAAGTCGAAAAGCCGAGGAAACGTGTGCAAATGTAGATGTTTTGTACCGTGTGAAAAATAAAGCATCGTGTGAAAATTGGCAGGAAAACAGAGTGGGCTGTATAAATAGGAGAGAAATGCGAGAAGAGGAATGATTCCAGGATTTATAATTCCAATGATTCCATGATATTAGACTAGAGGATTTTACAGATAGGATATGAGAACTGCGTCTTCGAGATTATCAAGACCAGTTTATATTTTCTTTTGTTGGATACATTTTCATGTTGGATATATCTTTTTCATTTTTGGATACTCACTACTTTGTGTAAGCAAGAAACAAGTACTTCACCATTTTGCTAATAACATTACTGTTCCAATGACGTTAATAAACTATATATTTTTTTTCTACATTGCTGAGTTTCTTTGGAATATTACAGCGGCTTACTTTGACATACCATTATACGAGGTTGCTTTTCACTAAATATAAAAAGAGTACGCACGAATACTGGGAAGAAGAATAAACTAAGGTCAAGAATTTCCACCCCTGCGAAAGACCTGTAACGACTTGAACCAGAACGTACAAGAGTTAGCTCACGTCAAAAATATTTACCTGCGCTCAACACCATTAACTGAACTGACCCGGCCAACTGACGGACACACACATTCTCACATTGAGGCAGTAAACACAGCCAGGTACAGCTTTTTTTCCACTTTCTATCACTATTGTGTCAACCATTTCCTGCAGCTCCTTTTTCACTTTTTGCTATTAAGACTGTATCCTCAGCGCATCTCAAGTTGTTTATATTATGTCCGCCTAATGATATTCCTGGCATGTCCTCAAGAGATCTCATTATACTTTCACTGTACAGATTGAATAGATCCGATGACAGCACACACCCCTGCCTGACACCCTTTTTTACTTGCTTAAACGTTCCTATTTGGCTGCTAATTCTTACAGCCGCTGTTTGTTGCCAGTTCATGTTCTTCATTATCCTCAAGTCCTTACCATCAATGTTGAGGCTTTCTAACATTTTGATAATGTCCTCATGTTTCACTTTGTCATATGCCTTAGTGTAATCTATAAAGCACAAGTACAGATCTGTCTTCACCTCTATGGCTCTTTCTATTAATATTCTTATAATATCATTCCATGGCTCCAGGTTCCTTTGGCAAAGCTATGAATATGGATTTTAGCAGATCATCAGGTATTTGACCACTGTTGTAGATGTCATTTAAGAGTTTTGTTATCACTTCTACTCCAAATGCTCCCAAAGCTTCCATTTCCTCTACTGTTACGACATTATCTGGTCCAGGCGCTTTGTCTTTCTTCATGTGGCGCATGGCATCATCTACCTCTGCCACAAGTATTGGAGGTCCTTCACAACTGTCCTGATCGTTCAAATCTGGTCTTTCATCATCATACAGCTCCTTGATATATTCTGTCCACCTTTCTATCATGTTCTCTTGACCCATTAACAATGGTCCTTCTTTTGATTTCAAACAGCCAGTGACTTTTTTTTGTCCTTCTGCCTGTTAACTCTTTTATTTGTTTGTACACTGATTGTGTCTTTTCTGTTCTGCACTTCAAACTCTCTACAATTCTCGTTTAGCCATGCTTCTTTTGCTTTTTTACATTTGTTTATAGTGGTATTGATGGTATTGTATGATGATGATGGTACTACATGTAAATTGTATGAGGCCAGCTGTGAAGGCTCCTGAGATAAAATGTAGTTGAGAATTATCAGAAGGCCTTTCTTGCTACCACTACGACCTCACACTTAATTTTTTTTTTTCTTAATGAATGTGGCTACGTAAAGTGTCTAGGGTAATGATGTGTAATGTGGTGTGTTAGTTATAAATACACCCACAGACATTTAAGAAGACTAATAAGATTAACAAGTGTTAAAATACACTGAACTAACTCACGTGTATAAAGTTTTTGATATAATTATATTACATTTATTGGTTCTGGATCAAGTTTTATGTGACCAGAACTTGTTTTAAAAGAAGGATTGAAAATTTATGAAAAAAAAAATGCATGGAATGTTACATAATAAATGCAAGAGCGTACCTATTTAAGTACTAGACTAGTTAGTTTTATTAAAAAAGTTCGAGTAGTCATCTCTTTGGGAGGATATTTACTGTTTGTGCTGTTGGGGTGGCCTCATCACACCTGTCTATATTGACTACACAATGTCCAGAAAATGGTGGGAATTTTTACGGGGATATTAGTCACTACCAATAGTTGGTGAATGTCCAGCAGACCAGAGGCTCACTCATCTTTTTGTAGCTCTGGTGCTGAAAACTTGCGGTCCCACCTCTCCGTGCTGGCGGGCAATAATGGTGGTCTCTGTCACAAGAACTGCACAGATACACTCGAGTACAGTCACCCACCGAATAGACTCTGCTTTGTTGTCGATAGAAACTCACAGCTCTGCAATCAAAGTATGGGCCATGTGTCAAAATCTATTCTCTACCCACGTCTGGACACAACACTGACACAACAACCACATCATACAGACAGGTCAGATCTCTCTGACCAAACAGCACAGTTACCATGGTGGGCCTACATCAGACAGATCCTCCCAGACCATAGATTCTGAAAAATATTTATTAGTTGTCGGCCCTAAAAGAAGATAGGTAACCTGTTTCAACGCTTGATCTATCTTGCATAATCCTTGCTGTAGTTTATGTACCTTGTTGGTCCCTAGACCCTGACTTGGGCGGGGGGTCTAGAGCAAATCCCTACTTGTTTGTAAGGCTAGATTTTGATATGGCAGTATCAAATCACTCGAACATGAAACAATATTCAAAATATATAAAGAAATAATTTCAATCTTACCAGATTATGAATACATAACACAGAATTGCTAGCAAAACTCAGCTGAGCTGCTGGCTATAGTATGGCGTCCCTAAATTTATTCACTGTCTTTCATATGGGAAAACACCACACTTTAAAATCTGTGTCTAACACTGAACAATTATTGAAGAATGACCCCACTTTCGCGTCTGAGCGCTAATGATATGATTGTCTGTGGCCAATCACTGCCTAGTTGTACTTTAAATTTCAAATTTCTACACTAAAGTCATTTCAGTCATGCTTCAGTCAAGTATGGATGGTTATCTGTTAGTCTGTCCGTCTCTACTTGTGTTTCTAAAAAAAAATGTGCTTGATTTTTGAAGCAACCTTTCTCTCCCCTTAAAATTTTGTCGTAAAAAGTTATATTTAGACACAGCTACCGCTCAAAAACCCTCTCCTCCATAATAAGTAACTTTGAACACCTGCGTCCCCAAGGTCGTGTTTTGTGTGCAAATAACGACACTTTTTATTCAAGGCAGTCTGTCGATGATGTAAACTACACTGTCTTTTGTCATTATCTTCAATATTATCTATCCGTTTGTAAAATTAAGATCATATTATTTCATTGCTCAGAATAGGCCATCCGGCCAGCTAATTTTTATATTCCTAACATTAATATTAAGAAAAATTACTTTTTAAATTTTTGTAATTTTCCTACCATCCGCGTTCTGCCGCTCAATTCAAATCAAGGCTTGGTATCGCAAAACGTCCAATTCCGTACCTCGTGTCAATTTGGGGGGCGTGAATTTTTACTTTCCTCCCCCCCCCCCCCCCCCCCTCCCCCCCCCCCCCCCCCATTGCGTCTCCTTAGCCTTTCCAGTCATATGTTTTTTCTTTTGATCCGCCGTTCCCCTCCTGTCTAGCAAGTCAATTTTATGGAGGGTGATGACCCGCGGTCTAGGCGATCATGTACATCAGCAGCCTACGCATTATGTTTTTATCCTTAAATGTTATCTTTTGAGTATTTTACCGTTGTATCTCTGTCAATTTCACTACACATCTCCCCACTTGAAAACATGCCTATGGCAAGTTCCAAAACCAGCGATACACATAGGTAAAATTACTCCTCACGTCTGCCACTACTCTAATTTTGATCACAGGGGTGCCGACTGAGGAAATCTGCACCGACATTCAATTTGCCTGGGATATATTGGATACTGAACTGATAAGGTTGAAGCAATAAAGACCACCTCAGCAATCTTGCGTTTTCATGCTTAGCCTGAGACAAGAACACGAGAGGCTGATGATCCGTCTCCACCACAAAAGTCCTACCATACAGATAGATTTGAAACTTCTTTATTGCCCAGATTAATGCTAAACATTCTTTTTCGCTTGTGGAGTATCCTTGTTCCGCCTTATTCAATTTACGGCTTGCATAAGCGACTGGTTTCAGTTCCCCATCAGGTGAAGATGATCTTTGCAACAAAGCCCCTCCGAGTCCCACATTACTTGCATCGGTTCTTAAGACAAAGTCCTGTGTCAAATCAGGCAGTTTGAGAATAGGCTTGCTAGTGAGTTTTTCCTTTAACTCTTGGAACGCTAGTTCACATTGTGCAGTCCAAATAATTTTATCTGGAAGTCCCTTGCGAGTCAGATCAGTCAGAGGAGCACAAATAGCGTTAAAATTCTTGATGTATTTCTGATAAAATCCGCATAACGACACAAATGATCGCACGTCTTTTTTTGTTTGCGGCCTAGGTGCTCTCTGCAGTTTTTCCAAGTTCTTAGGATCAGGGGTCATATTACCCTGATATACAGTGTGTCCCAAGAATTCCAACTCTTTGCATCCAATACAACATTTTGTTGGCCTAGCAGTTAAGTTCGCCTCCCGAAGTCTATCAAACAACATCTCCAGAGCTTCAATGTGTTCTTCAAAGGTCTCGGTGGCGACGAGAATATCATCCATGAAATTTGTGATACATGGGTTATTCAGGGGGTCCAACAATTTTCGCATCATCCTTGAAAACACACTCGGAGCATTTTTCAGTCCGAATGGTAGCATATTGAATTCATAATGTCCATCCGAAGTGCTAAAAGCCAAATAAGGTCTCACTTCAGGCTTCACTGGGATCTGGTAATAGCCTTTACTAAGATCCACCTTTGAAAAGTATTTTGCCTTGTTCAGTCTGGCAAATAGCTGTTTTGTGTCTGGTAATGGATCCACTTGTCCTTCTGTGACAGCATTCAGTTTCCTGTAATCTATGCACAGTCTGTGTTCCCCAGACGGTTTCCTCAACAAAACGACACTAGAACTAAAAGATGATTCACTGTGCGAAATAATCCCCTCCTTCAATAAATAATCTATTTCTTCCTTTAATGCCTTCTCCTTCGCGAACGGAATAGAATAGGCTCTCATACAGATTGGGTTTGAGTCTACCAGTTTCATGTCATACTGTAGCAAATTTGTATGGCCTGGTTTATCTGTTAATACATCTGTATGTTCCTCCAGAACCTTTTGAACTCTCTCCCTCTGGTTTTTAGTCAGGTGCTTACTGACTTTTACCTGTGCTGCTGTTTCACAAGGATGTAATGGGTATTCATGTGAGGTGAGTGGTTCCTTTTGCATCTGGGTTGCAATAGCTAAGGTCAATAAGGGGGTGCTTTCCTGGAGTGGTCTGTCCAGATACTTCTTTAACAGGTTTACATGATAAACTTTTTCCTTCCCCTTTTTGTCAATTTTATAGTTTGTTCTAGACACCTTCTCTAGAACCGTATATGGACCTTGCCAACCAATTTGTAATTTATTCTGGCTTCCGGGTAGTAAAAGCAGCACCTTCTCTCCGACTGCCAGTTCCCTGTCCTTTGCCTTCCTATTAAAGTATGCTGCATGTTTCTTCCTGGCTTGTTTCAAATTATCATTTGCCAGTTTCCATCCAGCTTTCAAACGAGTGGTCAGTTCGTTCACGTATTGATACGATGAGGTAACAGTCTCTTCCGCCTTCTCATCTGTCCAGGTCCTTAATAGAGTTACATCTGGATCTTTAATTTACCATACTTATTTTTCATGGAACCCATCGGGTCCCGTCCCTTAGAAGCTCTATAATGAGGACTTTTCTTCCTAGAATCATCACTCACAAATCGACCACTACCAATTTTTCTCTGGGGTTTGTCTCCCCACTTAAGATTGTTTATGAGAGATCTTCGCTCTCTTGTCTGTTCTTCCAGTTTATATAAGTCTGACCGAGGGATTGTCATCTTATCCTGGGTAAAATTTCTTCTTTGTACTCTTCGCATAGCGGCCATGTTAATCCATTCAAGTGAAGACTGGGTGTGAAAAGGGGGCTCCCATTCCACTTTGTCTACCCGTGTATAATTAGTTTTCCTTTCAGGCCTAAAGTTGCCCCGTGGCGTTCTAGGTCCTGCACATATTTTCCCTTTGTGGGTGTTCCCTCATGAAATACGCCACATGCTTCTACAAAGTTTTCAACATCGACATTTACGTCGGGCCAATAGTATTTTAGAGCAATCTTTTGGCAGATGGTACCGACTTTCTCATGGTCACCATCTTTTCCAACATGTAAGCTCCTTATCAAATTTGCCCTATATCTCTTGGGAAGAACTAACTGTCCGTGACCAGTGGATCTAGTTCCTGTCTTCCTGTATAATAATCTATTCTTCATGAAATATTCCCCCTTGCTCGGAGGTGTGTGGCATTTGGGCAATTTTTTAAAACAGGGCTTGAGTGTCCTATCCTCAGCCTGCGCCTTCCTCATCTCCTCTGGATGAGCATTTATAGGTTCACCTTCTTCCTCCTTCTTCTGTGACCTGGTCTGCACTGTCGCCATGATCACAGGTTTCTCGGGATTCCCCAAGAAGACGTATCTACACCCCAATATCAGAGGGTAGATTGGTTCATCTATCACTGCTGCTCTGATTTCTCCTTCCACATAGCGAGTTTTCACCGTTATCCTTGCGATGGGAAGTGTCATGAGTGGTATGTCCTTAGTCGCCCCTTGTATTTCCACTGTTTCTGTGGTATACTGACTTGGGTCCACTAGGCTAGACTTCACAACTGAATCATAATCCAAACCTGTATCATAAAGGCACCTTATGGTGACCCCATTACAAATAACATCCTCACAAACTGGGGGGTGATAAGGTTCCTGTTGTCCCTTAGGATTAACCTTTACTCTTTGCGTCCCCGACTTCATTGCAGCAATGTTTGAAGGTTTCCTTCTACAAAATTCGGTGTTATGGTTATCCTTCTTGCACCATTTGCACCATCTTTTTCCTTGGTTCAACGGTTTTCTTTCATTGAACTTTTGGTCATTGAACTGTGAGTTTCTGTCGCGATAGTCATTTCTTTGCCGCTCAAAGTTTGTCCTACCCTTATTTCCCTGCTCTCTATTATCAAATTTATTAAATTGCTGTGGAGCTTTAAAATTGTCTATGTGCTTCTTCTTAGCACCACTTACCTCTGCCTGAGCTGCCTGATACCTCTCAGCAACATTTAAAATTTCCCCCAACTTCTCTGCACCCTGTTCCATGAGAAATTTTCTCATGTCTGGAGCCATGGACTCTCTCAATTGCTCAATCATGATCATTTCTTTAAGATCTTGGGTCTTCCCCAGAGCCGTCCATTTCTCCAAATAGGTTTCTATTCTGGCAGAAAATTGGTGGTATGTCTCCCCAGACAACAGTTTGGCATTTCTGAATTTCTTACGATAAAATTCACCATTCTTTTCGTACCTTAATAACAAAGCCTGCTTTAACATGTCATAATTGTCTTGGTCTTCCCTGTTCATTTTGGCAAATACTTCGTAAGAAGTACCCCTCAATCCCTGTGATAGCTTTAAGCTCCACCTCTCTCTCTCTAACCCATATGTAGTAGCTAATAACTCAAAACGTCCTAGGTACCCCTCTATGTCATCGTCTTTTTCAACAAAATGGTCTAAATGAAACCCCATAGCTGAGTTTGAGGCTCCCATACTGGGCGTAGCATCTGAGGCAAAAGGGCTGGCACCATTTTCAGGGGCCGGGCCTTGTAATTCCAGCTCCCTTAGTCGTAATTCGTGCTCCCTCTGCAACCTTCTATCTTCTGCCTCCCTTTCGGCAGTCAACCTTTTTTCTTCTGCCTCCCTTTGCTGTCGTTTTTCTTCTGCCTCCCTTTGCTGTCGTTTTTCTTCTGCCTCCCTTTGCTGTCGTTTTTCTTCTGCCTCCCTTTCGGCAGTCAGCCTTTTTTCTTCTGCCTCAATCTGCAGCCTCTTAATTTCTCTATCAGCCTCAATTTGTAACCTCTTCTCTTCAGCTACCTTTCTATCTTCCCTTTCAATATATTTATCACATTCAGTCGTTACGTATTGAATTAAAATTTGACCATCCATCCCCATCTCCTTCGCAGTGAGCACAGCAGCTGATCTAAACTTTGCTAGCTCTGCCATACTTTTTGGACAATATAATAATATACAAGATAAATCTCTAACCAGTAAATACACTAAGTACTTCTAATTACTATATGACTATAGTCTAACTAATTCTAACTAACCAGTTAACTAATTAATTATTACTGGCTGTGAAGATTCACCAACTTTTATCTGCAGGGACACTTTTAATTTTAAAGGAAATTTTACAATTTATTTCCCTACTTTTATTTCTCCCACCAGGAGATCCTAATTTTACTGTTGGGCTAATTATCCCTGGACAAGACCCCAATTTATGTAGTGGTATTGATGGTATTGTATGATGATGATGGTACTACATGTAAATTGTATGAGGCCAGCTGTGAAGGCTCCTGAGATAAAATGTAGTTGAGAATTATCAGAAGGCCTTTCTTGCTACCACTACGACCTCACACTTAATTTTTTTTTTTTTCTTAATGAATGTGGCTACGTAAAGTGTCTAGGGTAATGATGTGTAATGTGGTGTGTTAGTTATAAATACACCCACAGACATTTAAGAAGACTAATAAGATTAACAAGTGTTAAAATACACTGAACTAACTCACGTGTATAAAGTTTTTGATATAATTATATTACATTTATTGGTTCTGGATCAAGTTTTATGTGACCAGAACTTGTTTTTAAAAGAAGGATTGAAAATTTATGAAAAAAAAATGCATGGAATGTTACATAATAAATGCAAGAGCGTACCTATTTAAGTACTAGACTAGTTAGTTTTATTAAAAAAAGTTCGAGTAGTCATCTCTTTGGGAGGATATTTACTGTTTGTGCTGTTGGGGTGGCCTCATCACACCTGTCTATATTGACTACACAATGTCCAGAAAATGGTGGGAATTTTTACGGGGATATTAGTCACTACCAATAGTTGGTGAATGTCCAGCAGACCAGAGGCTCACTCATCTTTTTGTAGCTCTGGTGCTGAAAACTTGCGGTCCCACCTCTCCGTGCTGGCGGGCAATAATGGTGGTCTCTGTCACAAGAACTGCACAGATACACTCGAGTACAGTCACCCACCGAATAGACTCTGCTTTGTTGTCGATAGAAACTCACAGCTCTGCAATCAAAGTATGGGCCATGTGTCAAAATCTATTCTCTACCCACGTCTGGACACAACACTGACACAACAACCACATCATACAGACAGGTCAGATCTCTCTGACCAAACAGCACAGTTACCATGGTGGGCCTACATCAGACAGATCCTCCCAGACCATAGATTCTGAAAAATATTTATTAGTTGTCGGCCCTAAAAGAAGATAGGTAACCTGTTTCAACGCTTGATCTATCTTGCATAATCCTTGCTGTAGTTTATGTACCTTGTTGGTCCCTAGACCCTGACTTGGGCGGGGGGTCTAGAGCAAATCCCTACTTGTTTGTAAGGCTAGATTTTGATATGGCAGTATCAAATCACTCGAACATGAAACAATATTCAAAAAATATATAAAGAAATAATTTCAATCTTACCAGATTATGAATACATAACACAGAATTGCTAGCAAAACTCAGCTGAGCTGCTGGCTATAGTATGGCGTCCCTAAATTTATTCACTGTCTTTCATATGGGAAAACACCACACTTTAAAATCTGTGTCTAACACTGAACAATTATTGAAGAATGACCCCACTTTCGCGTCTGAGCGCTAATGATATGATTGTCTGTGGCCAATCACTGCCTAGTTGTACTTTAAATTTCAAATTTCTACACTAAAGTCATTTCAGTCATGCTTCAGTCAAGTATGGATGGTTATCTGTTAGTCTGTCCGTCTCTACTTGTGTTTCTAAAAAAAATGTGCTTGATTTTTGAAGCAACCTTTCTCTCCCCTTAAAATTTTGTCGTAAAAAGTTATATTTAGACACAGCTACCGCTCAAAAACCCTCTCCTCCATAATAAGTAACTTTGAACACCTGCGTCCCCAAGGTCGTGTTTTGTGTGCAAATAACGACACTTTTTATTCAAGGCAGTCTGTCGATGATGTAAACTACACTGTCTTTTGTCATTATCTTCAATATTATCTATCCGTTTGTAAAATTAAGATCATATTATTTCATTGCTCAGAATAGGCCATCCGGCCAGCTAATTTTTATATTCCTAACATTAATATTAAGAAAAATTACTTTTTAAATTTTTGTAATTTTCCTACCATCCGCGTTCTGCCGCTCAATTCAAATCAAGGCTTGGTATCGCAAAACGTCCAATTCCGTACCTCGTGTCAATTTGGGGGACGTGAATTTTTACTTTCCTCCATCCCCCCCCATTGCGTCTCCTTAGCCTTTCCAGTCATATTTTTTTTTGTTTTGATCCGCCGTTCCCCTCCTGTCTAGCAAGTCAATTTCACTACATTGATGACGATTGGGTATCACCTGTAGCACATGAAGCTCACTACCGAAGGGGGTGATTCCTCTGGAATCCCTCTTAACGATGTTGTCTTTTTCTAGAAAGTTGTTTTGATTCATGGTTATACGCGGGATAATACGACGGTAGTTTCACGTTGCTTGCCGTCTGTTTGTGTACGGTTGTCTCCGTTAGCCATTGACTAAAAATTCAAACCCACATGGTTGTCACATCATAAAGCTTCACAGTTGATTTGATACAGACAGCTGTCACTCGCAACTATCCCACCTTGCCCTCAGTGACAACCACATGTTTTGGTTCACGGCTGATTATTCAGTATTCACAGCTAACATCTATATCTAGAGGTCACTCAACCATCCACCCCCTGGTTGACGCGCCTGGTAGGAGGAATTGTTCCTTCACAAATCAGGAGTCATAATATAGTCGTTAATTTTCCTGTGAACATCTTTGCTTCCTACCTTGTGCCATCACTGTTCTTCCCTTTTCATTCGTTCATTATCCTTTGCTTATGCCCGCACCTATCGATATTTTTTTTAACCTTGCCGTGTTAACCCCAGGTACTTTACCGTCTCGTTACCTCTTGTGAAACGAAAATTGAGGCTACCCTGATCGATCCACTGTATTCTCATCGGGGCCCCTCACTATTTGGGTTCAAGCAACGATCGAACGTGGATTTCCCTCGCTGGCTAATTAAGCATGCACAATTAAACACGTGGAAGCCAGGTCTCTATTGCTAACTGTCCGATTCTTAGTTTAGCCACGTCTCCTGACTTTGTTTCAAGCACTAATAATCCAACTATTGATAATTAACTGTCTTCTCTTTAAGAAAAGGACGTTTACCTGCTGTCAGATTACGCCATCACGTCAGCGCTTGATCCCTGAAAGCCGGGGAGGGCGAGGCCACGGGTTTTGTAGTTTCTAAAGAGAGAAAGGTTCGTTAATTGCAGTATCAAGGGGCTTTAACCACTTACCGACTGCAAACCCTTTGATCGTGCTCCACGAGACGCAAATTTGCCCATTTAGGGAAACGAACTTAAAAGCTCACTCGCTAGGAAACGAATCTACGGTAGGCTTTGGTGTGATTTTTGACTTTGAATCAAAAATTGAACGAAGAATCTACGAGAGGTGTGAAGTTGCAAAAAGTCGATGCTGATGGGTGTTGAGGACATTTGACGAGGCAACTTGAGCAGTTACTCCAGCCTTGCAAGGGACGTGCTGCTGCCAAACGACTCGACTCCTGAGAGAAGAAATAGTCAAAACTCCACTGGAAACTGGCGTTGACTGAACCAGAAGTCAACAACAACCATTGTCACTACATTTCAAGCTTTGTACTATCTCAACGTTTGGACTTACTTTATTTTTGCAATCTCCTATTCCAAAAATTTATAATATGATGAAAAATCAATATTTTCTGAACTAAATCAACTTTATTTATTTTAATACTGTTACTTCAAATATTCCTTTCTTAAATTTCTTGTATTTGTGTAAATATAAATCTAAAGTTGAGTCTATCAGTTATTGAGTGAATGTGATGTCTGCACCCGTATGAATCATTAAAAAAATATAATATACAGAGCTAAACTACAACTAATGTTATGCTGAATCACTTTCAGCTTGGGGCTCATAAAAATACGAGTCAAAACATATTTGTTTCACAGAAGTGGTGGGAGAATACTAAGTTTATGACAATTTAGATGACTCAATTATTATACTTGCCGTTGTGTAAATCACTGTGAGACTCCCTGAAGTAGAAGTATCATTCTTCTATTTATATCTCAGCGAAGAGTAATTTTGAACCAAAGTTGATACCTTTGAAAACCCTCATACTTGTACTCGATGTTTGACCATTAGTGGACCAGTATTGTAGAGTAGGGGAGGCAACCCACGACACTCTCGTATTTCACTAGTATCATTTAAATTCATGTCGGTACTTATACAGAAACCAACAGTTTCACATTTATTTAATTTTCGTAACAATAAAAGGGCAAGAAAACATTAAACATGTAAGACAGCAGAGAAACAAGTGGGAAGTTATAAAATATGTTTTAGAATGAAACAACATACACGTGATCTTATCAGACGTCCATCATCTTCGGAATAAAGGCTGAAAATTGGCATATCTGCCGTATCACAGCTTTCCATTCCATGTCTAAATGGCATCCTTTCTGTCCCATTTGTTTAAAAACATGAAGGATTTTGGATGCAGAAAATCTGGCAACGAAAACGTTTTGAAAATGAATGACTGTGAATAGAGAAAACATGAGATTTTTAATAAGAGTGCTTGCAGTGGAACAAGAGATGAGGAGAAGATGCTGGGGATGGTTAAGGCACACACTGAAGTACCCTTCTGATAGCATTACAAGACCGTCCCTGTTCTCTAATCCGCCACGTTAGAAAAGTAGAGGGAGATTTAAAATATATGAAGAAGAGACCTGGAAACAGAAACGAAAGGAATATTAAAAAATAAAGACCAGAGAATTTTCTTCTACAAAATAATTCCATTAGCACGAGGAACTGGAGTTAAACTGGGAGAGTCATGGTTGTACATCCGACAAGAATGATAGGATTTTAAATATGTTCTAGCGAAGATAAATGTGGAGACTTCTAAAGTTAAATGAGGAAATTTCTAACGATTAATTTGGAGACTTCTAAAGATAAATGTGGAGACTTCTAAAGATACATGAGGAAATTTCTAACCATAAATGTGGAGACATCTAAAGATAAATGTGAAGATTTCTAAAGATACATTTAGAGATGTCTAAAGACAAATGTAGATATTTCTAAAGATAAATATAGAGATTTCTAAAGATAAATGTGGACATTTTAAAACTGTCAAATTCCAAAAAAGGAAATTTAAAAAAAAAAAAAACTGTTATGAAAACAGTTAACACTGTAACAGTTGCATGGCTGCCGAAAATCGTACAAACAGAAATTAACTTCTCAGATTGACAAACACTCACAAAGAAATTCTCGAAAAGACAGGAAATTATATTAAGTTCACTACCCCGTCTAGACTAAGAAGCCGGGACAATGCTTGTCACATAGCCTGCTTTATTTGCATTTAATACTTGTCTGTTCTCTTGTTTATTCTGTTAAAATAAACCCTACTCTAATCAAAAAGTGGTTTACAAGCCACGCCATTTGAAATTCAAAGATAAAGGTCCTTTAACTTTGACAAGCGGATATTACTTTCTCAAAGTATATGTCATCGTCTCAAGTCCTCACGAGTGAAAGTGTTAGTTTAGCGGAACGGTTCTCAAAATAAAGTGCCTTGGTCTTTTGGTGTCTATAATTATGCTGGCCCCTTATCATATATCTAGGTAAAAGTAAGATACAGATAATGTGAAATATAACTAACTTTATAAGAGCTTACTTTCTTTACAGTGGTCTTTAGAAGTCGTGTTATTTCCACAACTGTTCGTTATCTCTTTACTACCCCAATGCCACGACTTCCTTCTATCTAAACTCATCCTCAGAAAGTAAACTAATTCATTCACGGAATTCTAAGTCACATATACAATATAACGAAACTTGATTATGTTTTCTTGATAAGAATAAAGTAAGCAAGGCTTTTATAGTGTTTGACTTATTCTTTACGCTTAATATATTGTGTTTATGTGCAGTGGTGTAGTAAGAATTTTAATTAAACTGGTTTATTCTGATGGCAGGCGCTTATTTGTAGGGTGGATCGATCAAGACCAGCGTGGTCCAACTGCGGTCCCCCTGGCCAAATGTGGACCTCGTAAAATTGTTTTGTGCCTAACGCTCATGCAAAAAATATTTCTATAATTATATGGTATAACTAATACTTTCAATATTACGCTAAAAATGTCCGATGTAAAGCAATGTTTTACTTCCTGCAGTCAGCATCCAAAACCGTTTGATTGACACTAATATTGAGACTCTGGTCAATGAAAATCCACACACCCCAAGCTTCCCATTAGGAGGTAAGAATAAAAATAAAATATTTTCCATAGAAATTCAATACTCATTGTAAATTTTAATTTTTTTTCCATTTCGCACTCTTCGATTTTTATCAATTTTTTACTTAGCTTTTCTTTTACATAATTTTTTTTATCATGAATGGTCAGCGAACTTTAAATGTTGAGTTTATGTGGCCCTTGGGGTTGAATAAGTTGGACTACTCTGATCTAGACAGATAACCCTATGAATCATACCCAAAAAGAAAATGAATAAAATGTTCTAAATACTATTATACATATTGCATGCAGGGTGAATAAACAGAATTCGAAACAAATTATGATGTGAGGTCCATAAACCCAGTGGTGAAAGAAATCTGAGCTATACAGCACGTCTTTGAAAAAACAATTTGGGAGGATGCATAAGCTGAAGCCACACCATTATGAAAATATTCAAAGATAACAAAGTAGAGAACGATAGAAGAAGATGAAAATAATAAATAAAATAGGCGTAACAGACATGCAGGTAGCAGATGTGTGCTCATTTGAATAGTGAAGGACATAATTCCGTTTCCAGTTCTGAAAGATAAATTAGGGGCGATGTCAAAGGGCGTATTTTTCTATTGTGTGTGTGTGTGTGTGTGTGTGTGTGTGTGTGTGTGGCGTATAATTGAAATATAGCCTACGGTGATCTGACAGTCTTTGTAATCCCGTTAGCGTGCTATGATTTGCTAGCAAAACCATGCATTTTTCTGCCTGTCTTACTCACACAAGCTTATTTTTCATCCACGCCTCTTTTTCTTGAACATAAACAAACGAAGCGTTTACAAACTTTCGTGACCTGCCAGTCATAACAGGTAGCGAATCAGGTTTGTTTATCGAGTCTTCTCATACTAGCGTATCTGTCAATCATACGAAACCTGACAGACCGCACGTGAAAAACCAAAGACACTTTGAAGTTCGTACTCTGGGCCTGGGCTCTTTGATCTTCAGAAGCTTAACTTGGCGTTGACAAAAGGGGTTTTGATTCAGGAACGGGGTGTGACACTCGTGGGGCTAGATATCCTCAGAATCCCTCTAGACGAAGAGCCGGTGACATTCTTTGTCTGACTGGAAACTAGACTAGCAATTCGGTATCCCCTGAAACCGAGACCGAAAAGAGACACCCTTTTACATCAAGCAAATAATAAATCACACTAACTTTATACAGAAAGTTTCGCTCCCCTATGGGATTAAATTTATTGTAGTTATTGCTATGATAGTTTAGGGCTGTCTTTAACCATGTCTCCTGTTCCTTAAAAATATCAATTATCAACACGCGCCCGCATAGGCTTAATATCTTTTGTACACCCATGTAACTGTCATTAAATGTTCTGACAGCAACAATCCACTCCTCTTCTCCCAATCTCAACATACAGGAACCCTAACCTGTAGTTACAGTTAAATGAATATGCTTATTCATCTTACAACATTAAATGAATTTACATAAACACATTACAGCATTTGACATTACACAAATAAATCGTATGTCCCCTTTGGAAAATATATTAGCATTCCACAAAATGAGTCCAAAGAAAATGCAATGTTCTTGCTATAATAATACAGTTGTGGCTAGATCATACGATATAATTATATCTATGCCTGGTGACTGCTTTCAGTTAAAGTTATAGACTAGTGCCTAGCCACACAAGTAAGCATAAAATGATCCTCCCTTGCCACTAGAAATATCTATCAAAAAGGAATAAGTGACTATCTCCTATAATCCAGAGTTATTACCTGCATCTCACTATTCAGTTTTAAAGTGAACAATCCATACCTGACATTATCTTACAGAAATGACAGTTAATTTTGCTGACTCTTAACCCAATGGTAAGCATTCGTGGACTGATTCTACGCCTAATATCTGTTATTGTAAGTTTAACATTTAACCCATGATAAACCGTAACAGTTTAAGCACCACTTAATAGGCCGTAGACAGCGCTACCTTATCACTGAATAAATTACTAGGAGAAGTCCTCAGAAATAAATTCACTTTCCAGAATATACAGATATATAAAAGCTAACATGAATCTAATATATTATAATTATAAGATATGTCAACTCACCCCGAAAATGACTAGAACATAGGCAAACACATTCTAGTACTGTGTTAAAGTTTGCCTTATCTCATGATGGTCATCTACGGGCCAGGAATATTTACGAATGTCTTTGTCTATTAAACCCAGTCTACTCTTATAGATCTCAAAGGACGCTCCCCCCGGACACCTGGCCTGCATATTTCTACAGAAGTTCGGCGAAAGACGTAATCTAGAGTAAGACAAAAGAAATCGTGCAAAAGTTCCCCAGGTAGAGAAATGCATAACATTATGCTCTATCTTGTCTAAGGGGCAAAAACCCAAAGACTGACCGCGGGTTTGTCTCCCCCTGTTTTCAGGATGCATAATATTATGATCCGAAGCAGCGTTCTGGAAGCCAAACACAGGGACCCTTTCGCTCGTGATCAAAGGCTTAGCGCGACCAAAAATAGATTATCGGTCACGTGACAACAGGGCAGAATAATCCTTAAAAAATACACATGATATTAGAAAATGATTTGGGAACATAACTACATTAGGGTGGCATATAATCTGCACTCATAAGTCTTGGGCCTGACCATGAAGGACATGTCACAGAGAGCTCAAATTTTGTTTAGTCTTTATTCCTTTTCAATATTGACACACTTCTGCCATCTCTGCTTGACCTTGAAAAGACGTTCGGAGTAGAACACCCTATTTTTCAAACTAAACCAGTCATCACATGCCAGTATAACCTCTTCATCGCTGTCAAAATGAT
Source organism: Oreohelix idahoensis (assembly GCA_024509875.1). Lineage (NCBI taxonomy): Eukaryota > Metazoa > Mollusca > Gastropoda > Stylommatophora > Oreohelicidae > Oreohelix > Oreohelix idahoensis. The sequence continues at coordinate 185,844 of JAMPIV010000195.1, forward strand.
TTCCTTTTAGCTGTTTTTGGGAATAGAAAAAAAGTCTGATGGAGCCAAATGTGGAGAATATGGTGGGTGTGGAAGAATTTCAATATTCAAATCATTGGCTGCTAGCTGCAGAAGCCGTGCTTTGTGAGAGGGCGCGTTGTCTTGAAGCAAAGGAAGATTTTGAGTGCGCGTTATCCCTCGTTTCCTGGTCACAACCTTTCTTAGTTTGGTGAGAAGATCTGCATAGTACTGTCCATTAACTTCGTTGCCACGAGGCAGATAATCTTTCAAAAGAACACCTTTGCCGTCCAAAAAAACAATCAGCATCACTTTTCCTGCACATTTCTGCGCTCTCGGCTTGACAGGTGTTGGGGAGCCCGGGGTTGTCCATTGCATGCTGGCAATTTTGGATTCGGGGTCATAATGGTGTACCCAAGTCTCATCTACTGTCAACATGGTCTCCAAAAAAGTTTTTGACTGACACTTTTTGAGCAACTGTTGACAGCAATTTACCCTCGTTTGCTTCTGTTCACGTGTCAACAGTCGCGGAACCCAGCGTGCACATACTTTTCCCATGTTCAGTCTGTTGTGTAAAATTCTATAAACTGTTCTTTCATTTAGTTTTACTCTACTAGCTATCTCCCCAATTGTCATTTTTCGATCCTGGTCAATGATTTTCTTCAATCTTGTTGCATTTTCATCGTTGCACTCTAAGGCTGGTCTACCAGATCTTGGCAGATCAGCAACATTTGAGCGGCTGCACTTAAACTGTTGACACCAGTTTTTTTACCGAAATATATGAAGGACAAGAATCACGAAACACTGGTTCCATCTCCCTGTGTATTTCTGTAGGTGTTTTTCCCTGAAACATCAGAAATTTTATCACAGCTCTGGCCTCCTTCTTTTCCATTCTTTTGTCAAATCTTTGGAGCAGCAGATCCGGTCAATAGGGTACATTGCGCCGTGCACCGTAGCGGGAAAACCCATTGAGGAAACAAACGCATACTTCACACATTCAGTGCAAATATGATGAACTTTGAATGTGCCAAGTTTCATCTTCCTCCTGTGACTCCTTCACGGTCAGGCCCAAGACTTATATCAATCCCCTTGTAATATGTTAAGATGTTAAGGTAGATCTACTAAGTGTGTTAGGTGTTTGTCAGAAACAAGCCGCACTGCACGTTTTTGTAATGAATGGAGTCCCTTTATGTTGGACATGGAGCAGCCATCGCAGATTGTGGAGCAAACGTCTAGGCGTGTTTGTATTTGGGATATATAGAACATCTTCCTTGTCTTCTCATCTAGAAAATGTTTGATCTTAGCTAACTGGTAAACGTTCTGTGCCGTTTGTTTGGTCAGTGCTAGTACATACGAATTCCAACTTAAATGCTGGTCAACTATGTGTCCCAGTGTTTTGTGTTCATTTACATTGTTAATTAGTGAAGTGCCAATATAGAGCTGAAGTGTTGTTTTCTGTGAGTTTTTTAATTTTTGCCTAGTTGATATTATCATACATTTTATTTTAATGATATTTACTTGCATACGATTTTTGTTGCTCCATTTGATAAGATTGTCTACATCAGTTTGTAATAATACATGAAGTGTGTTGCAACTGTTATCACTTGTATAAATGGTACAGTCATCGGCAAATAGGTCGCAGGATGAGTGCTTGATGTGTAGTGGCAGGTCATTTGTGTATACGGCAAAAAGTAAGGGACCTAGAATTGAACCCTGAGGAACTCCAGTATTGATCATGGTTGGGCTTGACAAGGAATTTTTGTAACACACTACTTGCTGTCTGTCGGAGAGGAATGGTTTAAATATTGACACTAGTTTAAAGTTAACTTTCATTGTTTCTAATTTTCTTATTAAAATAACGTGGTCTATCATATCGAATGCTTTTCTAAAGTCTACACAGATTGCTCCACGTATGTTATCGTTATTGATGTTGAGGTGCCAATTGTCTATCATCTTTGTTAAGGCTGTGTGGCATGAATGCTGTTGTCTAAATCCTGACTGATTGTCAATTAGCAAGTCATTGCTAACTAGGTACTGTAGTGTTGTTTTATGTATGTGTTTTTCTAGTGGTTTAGATAGCCATGATAAAAGAGAAATTGGTCTATAGTTACCGAGATTACTATTATCTGATGAACCAGATTTGGAAAGGGGGTATACTTTGGCGATTTTTAATGCCGAAGGAAAATAACTCTTAGCGATACATTGATAATATATATAGGTTAGTGATTCACTAATAGCTGGTGCAGCATAACGCAGTATTCGATTGCTAATTCAATCAAGCCCTGATGAGCTATTATCTTTAAGGCTAAAAAGATAATTATACACATCATTAACTGTCATCAAGGGAATGTCGGGTGGAACGGAGTTTGCACATTTTTCTCATAGAATGCTGAAAGTGTCTAAGTCACTTGAGGAAGGTGGTATTGTGGATATCAGACTATCTATTTCTGCCTGAAAGTGATTTCTGAAGTCTGTGCAAGTAAATGAAGTGTTGGGAGTTAATGAGTCTGATGCATTACGTTTTTTTTCGCTAAAGTGTTGATTGCCTTCCATATCTCCTAACAATTTGATTTGTTCTCAACCAGATTTCTCAAACGATTTTTCTTTTCTTTGCGAATTAAATATTGAACCTTGTTCCTTAGTACCCTATATGTGCTGAGGTCCTTATTTTTGTGCGCTTGATCTCTCTGCCTCATAGTTTCCAGTATTTCTTGCGTGATCCACAGAGATTTTATTTGTCGTTTGACAAGAATTTCCTTAGCTGGTGCGTGCTTGTCAAACACACTATACAAAATCTCCGTCCAGTATGCAATAGCGTCGTCCGGATCAGGAAGTTGATAAACACTGGCGAGAGGAGGTAATGCGCTGGGATTTCGATAAATATACCCGACTAGAAGTGGTCCCTGGTTTGATAGCTTTATTTCCAACCATACGCATTCTATCTCTGCTGTCTCTAAATCGTTTCTGCGGCGAAAGTTAAGGGAATTAGAAATATAATCTGCTATACCTGTCTCTAGTTTTTGGTTTGAGTCTCGCCGAATAGTTTTAAAACCATTTAATGCAATGTCATCGTCTGTTATTTTTTCATTAAGACTACTTTCTGAAAGTCCAAAAACATGAAAATTCTTATTTAGAATGTATGTAAGTTCGGGTAGTTTACCTAGAAGATGGTAGATATTCAGATGGCCAAGTCGTAGACCATCCTTATGAAGCCAATGTACATTATTATCTGCCATTATTGTAATAAAATAAAAATAAAAAAACAAGTTAAAAAGTGCAGTTACACACAAAAAATAATCGGAAAGAATTTAAACTAATTGTACTTCTCCAATGTGAAGGCTTAATGCAGACATCCAGCAAAGAACCCAGTCATTGTGGTGGCTTCATGCCCCGTAACGATCAATTGACAGATAGATAGATAGATAGATAGATAGATAGATAGATATATAGATAGATAGATAGATAGATAGATAGATAGATAGATAGATAGATAGATAGATAGATAGATAGATAGATAGATAGATAGATAGATAGATAGATAGATAGATAGATAGATAGATAGATAGATAGATAGATAGATAGAACGAACGAACTTTTTTTTCGAAGGGTTAAGAATTGGGCGCGCAGGCCCGTCTAACATTCTGCCCTTCCACTCTCATTTATCTTGCATACTATATCCTTTCATTCCCACATGATACTTTAAGCATTAATTTAAAGGCATGCAACATTATAAAGTTAACATAACAGCATTCATTTTCAGTATGCAATCTGTAAAGTTTCTTTTCTTCTTTCCACTCTGTAAAGTATCAGTCGGTGTGCTCTGTAAGGAAGAGTGGTGTGTTATTGAGATCAGGCATGCTCCAGTCTACCCAGCTGTAAATGGGTAACTCACCCTAGTCCTGAGTTAGGAAAGGCAAAGTCTCCAGGGGAAGCAGGCCCTAAACTTGGTCACTCCAACCGACGCAGGATGGTGTATGTATGAAGTAGAAGTGTAGAGTGTGATTACCGCGAATGGTGTACTGTTCGTGTGCTGACCAATATAACCACTCATACACTTGTGTCTACAAGGCACCAATGCAGACTGCTGGAATCTTTGTTTACTCAATTTATTCAGACGTACACACTGGGACATACGAGTACATCATGGTATGTTGACATATCAATTTGTAGGTATACATAGCAGATCTGAAGTCATGACACATTCAGAAATAATGGGCAGTACATCAAAGTTCAATGTCATGATATATTATGGCCGCATCCCCCTATCTGACTAAACGCGTCAGTGAAGGCAGATCGGTAAATAACTAAAGTTACTTGACGTCCATAGTTTGTAGCATATATTATGAAACCACGAAAGAGGGGTTTCTAGCAAGATTGAGATCTCCCTGTCACTGTCCGATAATAGGATAAATAATCTGTTCTCTTGGCAGTGATCAAAACATATGATGACCGAAATCTAACATGGCTGCCTCCCTGAGTTGTCGTTCACTCATTCATAGGAAGGAGAATATAAGCCAGAGTTAATTTATAATGGGTATATAAATGATTTCATAAATGTTTCCATACAGCTCTACGGTGATCAGGTTAATTCACGTAGCCATAACCGCTGCAGGAAAGTCTGTCATCTTCGTCGATACAAAACACGACCCTAGCGATACGAAGCACAATGTTCCATCTAGGTCGAATCGACATGAGATCATCAATATAGGGTCTGGCAATACATGGAGTCCGAATTATACATTGTACCGTACCTTAGGAGAGTCTCTAACATAAACTATAGTAGAGATACCATCTCCTTTAGAAGAAAACCACTTCATGAATCATATTTCCTTAAGAATCTACCAGCCCTTTGAAAAGTGCGTACCCGCCATTATCACGGTACATCGGAACTCATCACGACTTGTCAAGACAACTCATACTTCCGCTAGACCGGAATAACAAGAATCTAGTCCCTCCTACCCATCCAAAATATACAATATAGGACTGATTCTACTTGTACTAATAATATGTAATACATATGAATTCAGGCCATAAACACAATAAGCAAATTAATATATTTTCTGGCCCTAAAAAATAAGTACAAACGTAAGCGCAATATCCTTGCGCCGGATCAATATCCAGAACGATTACTCCTATAATCAAAAGTGTGAATCAAACATGGATTCTCTCGCTTTTACCATAGACAGCATTTTCATACACAAATGAATGAATGTCTATATTTTTCCCATATTAAATAGCCATATCGATTTTTGTAATATGTGCGTCAAAATATGCACGCAACAGATTACCACACCCCTCGGGAAAAAAAATGGTACATTTTTTTTTTGAAATACATCTAGGAGCAACATACAATAGGCTCACAACGCACCAATACAATGCGCAGATGATAAGCATAAGTTTTATGACCTTAGAGAAAGTACTTCTCTAAGTATAAATATTTCCAGAGAGGTGTCACCAACGCATACTACAATATTAGCAATGACACAATTTCCACATTAGTTTATACATAAATTTCATCTAAGATATCTTAACATCATGATCATCAAAGACGAAAAACATTGAAAGATCAGCGGTGAATAAATATCAATGAACCGCTAAGTAGTGTTACAATCAATATATGATATATTACATATGTGTACACATTTCAACATAGAAACAACTGTATCAAAGTTGTATAACAGTTATGAATCATGTGGGCATCTAGACAAAATATCTGCCATCACATTTTCTGACCCACGGATAGCTCGCACCGAAAAATGAAATGGCTGTAGAGCAATCGCATATCGCGTTGATCTCGCGCTCTTCAGATTTTTACTCTGAATAGCCGTAAGAGCTTTCTGGTCAGTTTCCACAATGAAATGCGCGCCCAGAAGAAATCTTTGCAGTTTAAGGATTGACCAAACCATAGCCAATAATTCACGGTCTAGGACCGAGTAATTCTTCTCTGCGGCATTTAATTTCCGAGAAATATACATCACAGGATGCAGAGTTCCAGAGTACTCTTGCATTAGTGCAGCTCCAATCCCGGTGGATGAAGCGTCACTACGAAGAATAAATGTCTTATCCTTAGAAGGCAATACTAGGATAGGTGAAGTAGAAAACATAGTTTTAACCTTATCCAAAGAGGATTGACATTCTTGAGTCCAATGGACTACATTAGGAGACCCTTTCTTTAGCAAGGAAGAAAGAGGTGACATAATGGAGGACAGATTCGGGATGAATCGTCCATAAAATTGTATTAGACCTAAGAGACTTCGTACTTGCTTTTTAGTCTTAGGAATAGAAATGTTAAGTATCTTACTTGTATTATGGTCTTCTGTTTTTAGGAACCCATGACCAACATGGTGTCCTAAGAAAGATATTTCGCTAAAACCAATACATGCTTTCGATGGTTTCGCTGTCAGGTTATGCTCGCGTAAGATAGACAATAGTTCATTTATACCATTATAGTGATCGTTCCAAGTATCACTGAAAAGACAGATGTCATCAAGATACGCAATGACATCTGAGCGATGAGATAGGATTTGACGCATCATGCGTACAAATGTTGCAGGGGCGTTCATAAGACCGAAAGGCATGAAATTCCATTGGAATAGACCCCTAGGCGTCGAAAAAGCAGTAAACGGTTTGGCGTGTTCGGATAGTGGAACTTGCCAATATCCCTTAGACAAATCGAGTTTAGTAAAGAAGTGACAATTCGATAGTCTCGTAAGTAGCTCTTCTAGTAAAGGCATAGGTTCAGCATCGAATTTAGTCACTTGATTCAATTTGCGATAATCCACGCAAAGACGTATGTTATTGTCTTTTTTTCCGTACTATAACCATCGGCGAAGAATATGCTGATGTGGATGGTTCAATAATTTTTAACTCTATCATCTCATCTAACTCTTTCTCTACCTGTGCTTGAAAATGTATCGGGATAGGATACGGTCTGACTCTTATAGGACTATGGTCAGTAAGAATAATGTCATGTTGAATGAGATCCGTTTGACCAGGAATGTCAGTAAGGACATCCTGAAATTGTTCTAACATAGTAGAAACTTGTTTCTGCTCTCCTGGAGATAATTCTGGAGAAATTGCAACATCTTTCCATGATTCATTAGAGTGAAGAGGAATCATTGGAAAAGGTAAATTTACATCCGAGAAACTCGTTTCCTCATCCTGTATTACTGACAGAGATGAGTACTGTCCATGTTGGACTGGAAAATCGTCCGTTGCCTGGAAAACAGGTAGTAAATAATCAGGACGTTCATGGAATTCCGTGAGCATGTTGATGTGGAAGGTTTTACGCTTCCCGTCAATATCGACGATATAGTCAACATCGGAAACGTTTGATATTATATCGTACGGACCTTTCCAAGAAATGAGAAGTCTATTTTCCCTACAAGGTAGCAAGACAAATGCTTTGTCACCTGGACAAAGTTGACGCAAACATCTCTTTTTATTGGCAAATTCCCTTGCCTTCTGTTTCGCAAATTCAGAAGAAGCAGTTGCCAATTTGCATGCTTCAATAATCTTGTGTCTAAGTGCGATGACATATTCATAAGAGGATTTTGTGTCATCGACAATATTATCAGCAGTTATAAGATCATGAAGTAAGGACATAGGACCTCGCGGTTTCGCGCCAAAGACAAGTTCAAAGGGAGAAAATCCTGTATGTTCGTTGGCGACCTCTCTATATGCAAAGAGAGCCGCGGGTAAAACCCTATCCCAATCCTGAGGATGATCTTCCGTTATCTTACCTAGTAGGTTTTTTCAGAGTTCTATTCAAACGTTCCACCATCCCATTGGACATAGGATGATAAATACTACTCAGCGATCTCTCTATCTTCAGAGTCGACATTACTTGAGACATGGTATCCGATATGAGTTGGGTACCATGGTCGGATAATATTTCTGCTGGAAACCCCAGACGAGAAAATATTAACCAAAGAGCATCTGCGACATCAGCAGTAGTTATGCTCTTTAGAGGAACAGCCTCCGGCCAACGTGTGCACATATCAACACACGTCAAAATAAATTGGTGTCCTCTAGCAGACTTTATCTTAAATGGACCAATGATGTCTATCGCCATTTTTTGAAATGGCCGAATGGGAATGTCTGCAGCCTGAATAGGTGCATCATGGCGTGGACCTCTGGATTTAATCTCTTGACATACTTTACAAGATCGACAATAGATTCGTATGTCCTTATTCACAGCAGGCCAAAAGAAAGATTGAAGAACTCTAGCTTTAGTACGGGAAAAACCCATATGTCCAGCACACTGCGAATCATGAGCGTGCTGTAAGATTTTAACTCTCATATTTTTAGGCACAAGGATTTGAGAATGAATGGACTTAGCGGAGTCTTGTACCATACGTACAAGTACGCCATTCTTCATCGTAATCCAAGATTTACGATCTGTATCCTTATTCGGATCACCTTTTGTTGCCAGAGTAAAGAATTTCTTTAGAGTAGGATCATCTTCCTGCTGTTTGATAAAGGAATCGTGGGAAATCTCCAAGGGATCATCTTGGATCTGCGCATCATTATCTTCAGAATGTGAAGATTGTGGCATATTAAGAGCTTGAGCCCTAGTGATTACTGCATTAGCCGATTGCATATTAACATTTTCCCAATTAGAAATTTGCTGTGGAGTGCATTCTTTCACCCCGTGAATGCGACCGATGATAAGATCAGCGATCGGATTCGGCAAGAGACATGCTTGCACCTCTCCTGTAAAGAAAGGCGTAGCAATATTGATAATGGCAGTGGAGTACTTCTCCAATGTGCCACCAAATGTTACACATTTGACTATATTGCCTGTAGCTCGAGAAGGATTTACGAGTGATTGCCTCACTCCAATGGTAGTGCACCCCGAATCGAAAAGAATTGATACCGGAGTACCATCTATTAGGCCCCTATTAAAGACAAGAGCACCCCTTCCATTATGCGCAATTGACGCATGGAGAGCGGGAAGCGGGTGACCGCAGCTTAAAGTAGAAACTGTGGTTGGATCGAATAATGTTTTGCATTGCGAACACTGAGATGCTCTAGCAAAATCGAAAGCGGAATTTGCTACACTGTTGGAGTCTTTTTTATCATTATTCTGATTATCGGTGTCGTGGAACTCCTGTTGTGCAGAGTTAGCCTGGTAATAAGATTTACCATGTCTTTTGTGTTGTGATCTACCTCGGTTGTAATTGTCTCTATAATTATTATTGCCTCTGTTATAACCCCTATTTGGGTTTGAATCATAATATTCATGATCATAATCATCACGCTCGTTATATTGAATATCCCTGTAATATTGGTTTTTTTGTCTCCATGAAGCACTTGGGTAGTTCCTATAGCTACTCCCTTTCCGAGAATTTCTAACATTATGGGTACCCCTCGCGTGTCGAGGACTATCAGCCCGATTCCAGTTCTCCGAAGAAGAACCCTGATTTGAGTGGTTATCTTGGTTTTGATACTTATTCCAATTAACCTTTTTATCAAATTTATTTTTAGCTCCTTGGAATTTGTGTGAGTAATTCTGATTATATTCTGTTGCCGAAGCAACTGGCATACTCTCTTTAATGTTAGAGTTACTAAGAATCATGTCAGGGTGTGCCGTGGCATACTGGTCACAATATTCTTCCATTTGCTTTATTGTACCAGGTTTACGCTCATGTAAGAACTCTAGGAATGATTTATTTACAGAAGACATGACCTTGTCTCTTAGCAATAAATCCGTAAGACCATCAAATGTTTTCTCTGTTTTGGATAATTCAATCCAAAGTGAAAGTGTAATTCGTGCTTTTGAGATGAAATCTGAGAATTCTACACCTACCTCAGGTCTCATTGTTTTAAACAAAAGACGATAACCTTCTTCAGACAGCTGATATCTCTTTATCAAAGCTGCCCTAACAGCATCATAATTATCTTTGTCGGCCTCTTCAACAAAATATAACTTACTCAGAGACTCCCCTTTTAGATTTTCAGACAACTGATTCACATACTGTGATTTGTCAACATTATGAGATCGACAAGCCCGTTCAAATCTAGAAAGCCAAAATGTTATGTCATCACTGGTAGGGTTAAACGCTGGTACCTTGACCTTGTACACAAAGGGTTTACCATTACCACCAGATGCCTGATTAACATTACTCATACATGTCAATTTTAATTTCTCTAATTCAAACTCATGTTCTCTTATTGCTTTTCTCTCTTCAGCTTCTCTATCTAATCTTCTCTGTTCTGCAGCAGCTTCTAATTTTTTTCTGTTCTGCAGCAGCAGCAACTTCTAATTTTTTCTGTTCTGCAGCAGCAGCAACTTCTAATTTTTTCTGTTCTGCAGCAGCAGCAACTTCTAATTTTTTCTGTTCTGCAGCAACTTCTAATTTTTTCTGTTCTGCAGCAACTTCTAATTTTTTTCTGCTCTGCATCAGCTTCTAATTTCTTCTGTTCTGCCTCAAATCTCCTTTCCTCCACTTGCATCTGCAATTTCTTAAGTTCAGCAGCAGTATCAGCTTCTTTTTCTAATCTTTTTTCTTCAGCTAGAGCTTTCCTTTCTTCTGCAGCAGCTTTTTTTTCTTCTATTTGAAGTTTTTCTCTCCTCAGCCGCAGCTTTTTTTTTCCTCAGCAGCAGCTTTTCTTTCTTCAACAGCAGCAGCATTTTTTTTCTCTTCTGCAGCTAATGCTTTGTCATATTGAGCAACAGCCCATTGTTCTAAGTCTTTTCCAGTCTTATCAAGAGATTTTCCTTGTGCAATGAAATAATCTAATGTAGACATATTGTCTTCTTAAATCAGAAACCTGAAAAAGTAAATAAATTACCCTCTTTCAAGTTAATGGGAGACAAGTCTATACCTTAGACTTAGTCTTAGTCCAAACTTGTATGGTTTATAATAACCAATGATAACTTGAGTACCTGTGGACAACAATAATTGTATCTCAAATACTGTGGGGACAAGCCTTACAAAGGTCTTGTATACCTCACTGTAATCAAAGATCACTTGAGTACCTGTGGAAAAAATATTTCCTTTTACCAATCACTTTGGGAGACAAGCCTTACAAAGGTCTTGTATATTTTGTTTTATAACAATAACAAACAGAGAGTACTGATCTGTACTATACTATCAGTGTATACCACTATACCTCATATGTCAACTAAAGACATTACAAAGGACAAACAAGAAAAGACAATCTGAAAACATTTGCAGAGATCAAATTATATTAAATAGAAGAAATGAAAAAAATGATCACAGAAACCGTGATGATAACTGCAATAATAAAATGACAAGACAAATAACGCCACAGTGTATAAACATAAGGGTGTAAAAAACTGAAATGAAAGAAAAGATGAGACCTACAATTATACAAACAAATCAAACAAAACTAAGGGACACAAAATTATTAACAAAAACAACGAAGAAAAGAACACCTCATCACAACTAACAGAAATAGCAGCAAATTGTTGCTAACAAATTTCCAATTAAGAAAAATGTGTACCTATCGAATACTAGTACCAGACCAATGTATCTCGGCATACCTTGTACTAGTCACACAGAACATAAACTAATTTAATACATAACAAATAACATGTAAGCATAAATAGCATATAGCATACAATATCATTTATGTCATGAATGGAATGTGTTGCAGGTATAGTGTTGTAAAGCAGGCACAGTTTATTTAAATAATAATAACTTGCCACTTTATTCAGTAATAGATTTAATTCTAAACTATTACACTGTCAATTTTTTCTCTTTTGAGCATATGAAGATCCCACGATGAACTATGCACTTTATGTTCCACAACACTGTGATTCTTCTGTACGTTGAGAAATGTCAACAATATTGCTCCAGATATTTTCTACACTTGATACCACTGTCCTGTGTAATACTGTCTGTACAGCGAAAAACTGTCAACAAGCGCTGACCTAGATACAGCATCCTATCGGTAATACAGGTCAAGCTGACATCGACTGTACAGCTGTCCTACTGGTGTTGATGTGTTCAAACAAATGTTCTTTCAGCTGTAAACTGTGATTCTCAACACAAAACTGCGTAAGCTGGACCCAGGAATCTGGCTCGCCACTGTAAAGTTTCTTTTCTTCTTTCCACTCTGTAAAGTATCAGTCGGTGTGCTCTGTAAGGAAGAGTGGTGTGTTGTTGAGATCAGGCATGCTCCAGTCTACCCAGCTGTAAATGGGTAACTCACCCTAGTCCTGAGTTAGGAAAGGCAAAGGCTCCAGGGGAAGCAGGCCCTAAACTTGGTCACTCCAACCGACGCAGGATGGTGTATGTATGAAGTAGAAGTGTAGAGTGTGATTACCGCGAATGGTGTACTGTTCGTGTGCTGACCAATATAACCACTCATACACTTGTGTCTACAAGGCACCAATGCAGACTGCTGGAATCTTTGTTTACTCAATTTATTCAGACGTACACACTGGGACATACGAGTACATCATGGTATGTTGACATATCAATTTGTAGGTATACATAGCAGATCTGAAGTCATGACACATTCAGAAATAATGGGCAGTACATCAAAAGTTCAATGTCATGATATATTAAGGCCGCATCCCCCTATCTGACTAAACGCGTCAGTGAAGGCAGATCGGTAAATAACTAAAGTTACTTGACGTCCATAGTTTGTAGCATATATTATGAAACCACGAAAGAGGGGGTTTCTAGCAAGATTGAGATCTCCCTGTCACTGTCCGATAATAGGATAAATAATCTGTTCTCTTGGCAGTGATCAAAACATATGATGACCGAAATCTAACATGGCTGCCTCCCTGAGTTGTCGTTCACTCATTCATAGGAAGGAGAATATAAGCCAGAGTTAATTTATAATGGGTATATAAATGATTTCATAAATGTTTCCATACAGCTCTACGGTGATCAGGTTAATTCACGTAGCCATAACCGCTGCAGGAAAGTCTGTCATCTTCGTCGATACAAAACACGACCCTAGCGATACGAAGCACAATGTTCCATCTAGGTCGAATCGACATGAGATCATCAATATAGGGTCTGGCAATACATGGAGTCCGAATTATACATTGTACCGTACCTTAGGAGAGTCTCTAACATAAACTATAGTAGAGATACCATCTCCTTTAGAAGAAAACCACTTCATGAATCAAGTTTCCTTAAGAATCTACCAGCCCTTTGAAAAATGCGTACCCGCCATTATCACGGTACATCGGAACTCATCACGACTTGTCAAGACAACTCATACTTCCGCTAGACCGGAATAACAAGAATCTAGTCCCTCCTACCCATCCAAAATATACAATATAGGACTGATTCTACTTGTACTAATAATATGTAATACATATGAATTCAGGCCATAAACACAATAAGCAAATTAATATATTTTCTGGCCCTAAAAAATAAGTACAAACGTAAGCGCAATATCCTTGCGCCGGATCAATATCCAGAACGATTACTCCTATAATCAAAAGTGTGTGAATCAAACATGGATTCTCTCGCTTTTACCATAGACAGCATTTTCATACACAAATGAATGAATGTCTATATTTTTCCCATATTAAATAGCCATATCGATTTTTGTAATATGTGCGTCAAAATATGCACGCAACACAATCATAATAAAAAATGAGCAGGTTTTTTGTTTTAAACAAACAAGATAGTAATTGGGGAAAAAGTAATAATAAAATAAAATAAATAAAACAATAAATAAAAATAAATAGTTCTGTATACCGACACTCACTCATGCGGTCAAACCGTCGAAAAATAATCTGTATTTTTGAATGTGTCATCAATCATCAATACAAAAATTACATAAACACATTCTCGCTTATATCCATACATTCTTGGTGGAAAATGAAATAATAATAATAACACTTTCTTACGCACTTCTGTGGTAGGTAAAGTCTTTGAGCAGTTAAAAAAAAAAAAAAAAATAATGTAATGTAATATCTGGTACATCATCCCATTTAAGCAAACGAAAACATTCACATTTCTAAAATACAGTGGTATGCGGGTACATTCCCACGACTCACATTTCTAAAGTACAGTGGTATGTGGGTACATTCTCACATACATTACATTATATAATAATATTTTAAAGTGAATATAATAATATAATAATATTGCATGGATATAAAACAAATTATTCACAAAAAACGAGCGGAAGAGGACAAGAAATGTTGACCTATGCATGAGATGTTGACAGGCAAATGTTGTTTCTATGGGGGTAGATAATCAGTGTTGAGGAAGTGTTTGAAAAGTGCTTTGTTAAAATAATATTGTGTAGGTAGGCTTTTTAGGTGGTGTGGAAGGCTGTTCCATAAGTAGGCTCCAGAGTAGGCTAGACTCTTTTTGAACAGGTCGATCCTAGGTTTGGGCAGACGTAACTGATGTAATTGTTGTCCCTCTCTTCTACTGGTTTGAAACAATGATCGTAGGTACGGCGGGGCATTGTTAGATAGAATTGCGTGAGTCAGCTTGGCTTTGTTGTAGAGAAGACTTTTTATAGGGACAGAATTTTGGGTTCTTTTCCTGTCCTTGTGTGTGGTGTCGTGCAATTATCGGTGATCAGACGTACTGCTCTCTTTTGCAGGGAGTGCAGTCTCTTCGAGGTGGAAGCAGGGCAACTATCCCATAGTGTAGAGCAGTAATCTAGATGTGTCTGTATATGTGAGGTGTAGAACAATAGTCTGTGTCTGCGTCTAAGAAGTATTTTATTTTGGCTAGCTGGTACGTCTTTTGAGCTAAGTGTTTGGTTACATTCCGTACATGGGAGTTCCACGTTAAGTACTTGTCAATCGTGATCCCAAGAACTTTGTGTTCTGTTACATGTTCAATTTGTATTGATTCCGCGTGTAGCTGTAGCGATCTTTTGGTGCAGCTTAGGAGTTTCTGTCTGGTGGTAATCAACATAGATTTCGTTTTTGCTGTGTTTACTGGCATACGATTCATATTACTCCATTTTGTTAGATTGTCATCGCTTTGAAGGTTCATTTCAAGTGCCACGCAGTCATTGTCACTAGTGTAGAAAGTACAATCATCTGCAAAGAGGTCACAAGTTGAATATTTTAGATGTAGTGGTAGGTCGTTGATGAACATTGCGAAGAGTAGGGGCCCAAGAATAGAGCCCTGCGGTACTCCTGTATCTATCTTCGAGAAATCTGATGTCGAGTTGTTGTGAAGCACTAACTGTTGTCGATCTGCCAGGAATGATTTGATGATGTTTAGTGGATTAGGGCCTATTCTGAGGATTTCCAACTTTTGAACCAAGATAGTGTGGTCAATCATGTCAAATGCTTTTTTGAAGTCAACAAAAGCAGCACCACCTAATTTTCCATCATTTATGTTCGACAGCCAGTTGTTTGCCATTTTGGTGAGAGCTGTGTGACAGGAATGTTTGGGTCTGAAACCTGACTGGCTATCAATGAGCAGTTTGTTTGTTGTTAAGTGTTGAAATGTGTTTCTCTAGTGGTTTTGAAAGAGATGATAGAAGGGATATTGGTCTGTAGCTGTTGGGATCGCCATGTGAGCCAGATTTATAGAGGGGATACACTTTGGCAGATTTAAATGCTGTGGGGAAGTAGTTGTGTGCAATACATTGGTTGTACACATAGGTTAAGGAGTCGCAAATGATGGGTGCAGCGTAACGTAGAATCTTATTGCTGATACCATCAAGCCCAGATAAATTGTTGTTTTTTAATGCCAAGATATATTTGAGAACTTCATGTACTGTTAGAAAAGGAATATGTCTTAGATCTGTTATGGTGTGTTCAGTGTTGGAGAAGGCTGTCAATTTACTAATATCGCAGTCCATTGGCTTTAGTGTCGACATGAGATGGTGTCGCAGAGATATTATGATTAATAAATTTCAGTTATCTATTTTTTATGCTACACTGGTCTTTTCCTTTTTCTTCCGCTCTTTTACCCAATTCCCGCTCTTTTACCTTTCTTTTGCATACGCTAGATTGTTAGCAATTCGTACCTTTGTCTTCTTATAATTTAGCAAGCATCTATTGCATCTCTTTGATGTAGATCACCAGCAGACTTAATTATCTACGTGAGTTGTAATTTTTACACCAGAGCCAGAGATCGAGGATAGTTGTAAGTGACGCAACTATGGGAGGTGGCGTTACGTTAATGTATGGTTCGATGGACAGCGATCAAAGGGGTAATTAAAGTTTAGTACTAGAGCAGTAAACTCGGGAAACAAGTTGGAGCAGATTTTTATTACCTCCTTTGTAACCCGCTCGCTAGTGAAGTAATAACCACGGTGAGAGCGAGAAGTTCAAAGACTTTACACGCTAGAAGACGAACATAGAGAGGTGAAGAAAACACACTAATTAGCAATAGTCGAGGGTTTTACGTTAATTTTAAACGCCAGAGATCGAATCGTGTTAACTCGTTCTAGACAAATGATATAAGGGAATCTTAGATCTAAGACGAGTTCGCGTGTATTACGTTTATGGGCATAGTCTGCAAGCAGTATTCGTGTGATCCTGTAAGTCGAGGAAATCTTCGCACGGGGGTCTGGTCTTTTATGTTACGTCGGTTCTCAAATGAGTCCGTACGCAACAGAGAGAGACCTGGTCGGCATGGGTGCGAAGTAATTCGGGTTAGCAGATCTTTGATTTTGAAGATTTGAATGTAACTCTGAACGTAGGTGTAAACATCTGGATTTGCGTATGTCTCCAGTCTTAGAGGTAACCATTTTCCTTTCATCAGAGAGATATTTATACCTGAGCAGTTGAGACTCAGTATCCAGTATTCATTTAGACTCCGCAGTTCTCTAGACACATTCTAGCTTCGTTTCTAGATTTGCTGTATTAAGTAAAATCTCAGTTTTCGTTGGAGAATAATCTTAGTAGACTGTGCGGGGTAAATATATATATATATCTAGTAGTGATTGAGTGATTTAAATGGTGATCGCTTATTTTATTTTACTAGTTTCTTTTGTGCAGAGTGATTAAGTGATAAGTCAGTTATATTTTCTCAAATGCATTACAGTGGGAAGCAGAATAAAGTATAATTTCTAGCTAAACTCATTCGGTTATTAATAAATTTGATTAAACTGCTAGTAACCAGTAAGAGAATAGTTTGACTAACTAAGTAAATGCACTGATGACTCATGAGTATTGACGAAATATATTTATATGTATTTCTAATTCATGGTGACTGATTTTTTAAATGACTAGAATTTATTTCACGGGGGAGTTTCAACGATGAGACTAGCTCTAAGCTTATGGTTTCTAGTTAAATTGTATAAACGAAGTGATATTTTTTACGCGTAGGATTAGATATACTATTAGGGTTGAGTATTTATGTGTTTCTTTTTTCCCTATACAGTATTGTGGGTCATAAACCCTAAATCTTACCAGCGGCTTTCAGTACCTATGTAACTGAGAAGAACATTACCTAAAGAACATTCTGAATATAATTACCGGGTTTTGCAAGTGACCTGTATGGTCTAGTGTTTTAAACCCAGAAGAACGACAGAGTACTGGCCCCAAAAGTAATATTAAGAATAAATGGTAACCGGACTTATAGAATATCCAGATTTCTTTCTCAAGTTCATATATACTTCGCCTGTGGTGGCGACTGAAATAACATTTGACATTTCCCATATCAAGACCATTGTGTTGTGAAGGAGATTTATCCTAAACCGATTTATGTACCTGACATTCAACTTAACGAGTGAAGTTCCAAGCTATTGTACCCTGTGAACATTAGATATCATAAGTACTTTCCTAACTGGACAATAATTGAAGTGACCTTCATCAGCCTCTTATTTACAACAGTGAGACAAACGTTTCCCAACATTTTGATTAATTAGTCTGTTGGAGAAACTGGGGTTTGACTCACCAGTAACTCAAGCTTGGATGGTTGGTGAGTGACTGAACAATTTGTTCCAGATGTTATGAAAAACAACGATTAGGTAAGAGTGCGCATGTTGTCTGTGAGCACAGCTGTCAGAGCGAGAGAATAACAGGGATGAATAATTCGTTTATGATTTAACCCATGTAATAACTTTGTATTTTCTCTTGTATGCAAGTTTTTGCTAATGCTGTTTTCCTCTTAGGATAGATTAATATATATATAAACTCTGTTCTTTTACTGAGAGAGGGAAAACCTTGGACCTTAGCGTATGAATCTGTGACTCTTTGGGCTATAACTTCTCTTATAACGGGATCTTGGCAACAGAGGGGGGAAAGAAATTCCCCTATGAGTCTATCTCTTTAATTGATTCTTAACCTATGTTTATTGTATTTGATTTTATATTCAATATTGTCGATGTAAAGTTTCATTTTTTGATAAATAAAAATTTACATAACTTTATTCACGTGTGGCGGTCAGCGTGTTCAAAACGATCCTTATTTTCATAGATATAGTTTTCACGTATGTGCGTCTAACTGTCATCACTTATTTGTGTATGTGTATATGTGAGTGGTTAAATATATCAATATATATATTTATAGGAAACTGTCTGATCCAAACTCTCAGTCGTAATCGATAGGCGGGTTTATTATTTATCAAATCCAGGGACAGATTTTACCTTTCACCATTTCACTTGTGAAATTATATTTCTTTACCTTATCTTCCACTGAGATATCACCTGTACTAGTCCTATTCAGTCCTATTCAGGAGAGACCAAAAGTGATCTTAATTACCCTATCGAAAATAGACGACAGATGGCTGATGTCTAATTTGAAGTGGTTGCTAAAATGAGTTGCCGTGAAGGAGCAGCTTTTTGGTAAAGAGTTTAGTGACTTTGATTTGTGTGTTAGTGTTCTAATGGCTGCCCAGACTTCTTTGCTGTTTGCTTTGTCTTGAATCATCTTTCTGAAATGTAGTTTCTTTTTCTGACGAATAACGTATTGTACTTTGTTTCTAAGCATCCGATACCAGCTGAAATCTTTGAGCTTATGTGCTTCGTCCCGCTCTCTCATTGTTGATAATATTTCGTTGGTTATCCATGGGATCTTTCTGATGTTTTTGACACGAACCTGCTTTACATGAACATGTTTATCGAATACGTTGTTGAAAGTTTGTGTCCAGTATGTTATGGCTTCTTCTGGATGCGGAAGTTGGTACACGTATGAAAGAGGGGATATTTGTAGGTGTAATAGGAATAATTGAAGGTTAAAGTTTTTGAAATTCCTGTAATGGACTGTGATGTGTTCCTTTTTAGGTGCTTTAAACCCCTTTCTCGTCCAGGTACAGCAAATAGGATAGTGGTCACTTAATGATGTCTGTGTGACTGTGCATTCTATAATGTTTTCTGGGCAGGTAGTATATATATGATCAATTAGTGTAGATGATGAGTCTGTTACTCTCGTGGGTTGATTGACTAACTGTATGAGGTTGTACGAGATGGTGATATCATTCCACGTGTTGTTCGGTTTGCGAAGGTCAATATTGAAATCCCCCAGTAGAATAATGTCCTTCGAAGAAGCCCAAACGTTGTCCATCATCCTTGAGAATGCGTCAAACCATATAGTAGAAGAGCTAGGATTTCGGTACAGGTAACCAATTAAAACGGGGGTCAGGTTAGGGAGTTTTATTTCCAGCCATAAACATTCAATGCCAGTATGTTCTAGATCATCACGGCGTCTGTACTGGAGAGATGTTGAGATGTATATGACTAGCCCTGTTTCATGTTTTCTGTTAGAATCCCTGCGAATGGTGGTGAATCCATTAATCCTAATTTCTTCATCTGTAATTTTGTCATTGAGACGGGTTTCAGAAAAACCAAATATATTACTCGTCAAACGTCAAGGGCCACTTAGAAAACCTTGGTTGAAACCATAAAACAAATCTGATATAAACGTAATTGGTATCAGTCAAAACGGCATTTATTGAATACGGTACCAAATTGATATGTCACGTAAAGAAATGGAAACACACATTCATACGCAATGAAGCTGTGAAGTGTGTCACCCACCTTTTAAAAAGTCACACAATAGATATTGGACAAATAGACATTTCAAAATTGGGTATGACCACCATTTGCAGCAAGGCATTCAAGACAGCGTAGACGCATCGAGTCCACAAGGGTCCGAAGAGTATCCTGAGGAACAGCTTGCCATTCCTGAAGCAGAAATGCAGTCAGCTGGGCAACATCCATTGGCAGGGGGTGATTTGTTGACAATCTTCGACCAAGGACATCCCAGAGGTGCTCAATCGGAGAAAGGTCAGGTGAATGAGCTGGCCACGCAATCCTGATGATCCCATGTTGCTGAATAAACTCATTCACCACACGAGCTCGATGGGGTCGAGCGTTATCATCTTGGAGGATGGCATTACCACCTATGGCCTCCAGAGCAGGCTGAACAATTGGTCTCAAGTTTTCGTTTTGGTATCTTGGGCCGGTCAAGTTGCCTTGGATGATGTTGAGTGGGGTCCTGCCGTGTCTGTAGAAGCTTCCCCAGACTATGACAGAACCCCTACCATAACGATCCACCTCTCGAATTATGTCATCAGTAAATCGCTCTCCTGGTCGTCTCCAAACTCGAATCCTGCCATCATTGAATGACACAGTGAAGCGAGATTCATCAGTGAAGAGAACTTGAGTCCATTGTTGCCTTGTCCATCGGATGTGCTCGCGACACCAAGCAACACGGGCTCTGCGATGAGAAGGAGTAAGAGGGATTCTGACTGCAGGACGTCGAGCAGCCAGTCCAAATTCATGTAAACGTCTGCGAATGGTGCTTTGACTGACATTAACGTTTACGGTTTTTCAGCTGACATCTTAGAGTGGAACAAGTCACTGTTCGATGGTGCAGGGCTGACAGCAAGAAGTACCGGTCATCATGTCTATTGGTGCATCTAGGGCGACCTGGCCGGTGGCGATCGTCCACACTTCCTGTGTCCTGAAATCTCTCCAAAATTCTTTGGACAGTAGAGTGTGACACTGCAAGCCGTCTAGCAACCTCCCGGACAGATAAACCACTTTCAACCCACGCTATAGCCCTCATTCTTTGTAAGGTGTCAAAACTTCTTCTCGGTGGCATGGTTTTTGCAAGTGATGAAACTACCCTAAGTGTGCTGATTGTAAAACAAATTAAGAGTGAACTCTGTTCACCAAAAGTCGCCATTGCACGTGGAATGTCAATCAGCACGATTACTTCACCTGTATGGTTGTACGGAAGTTTGAAAAAACAGATTAAAAATGTGAATTTATGGTCAGCAAACCAAATTGCACGTGATCACTATGGTTGTTGGTGAGTTGTTTTTATGCTTAACGTGCATTGAGGACTGCCAGAGGAAGATATTGCACCCATTTTTACGAAAAACTTCCTTCATTTAATCATTCTATGCGCTTATATAAAAGTGTATTGAAAATAATAGGGTGGCCCTTGACTTTTGACGAGTAGTATATGTGGATGTTTTGTTCGAGAGAGGTAGAGACTTCAGAAAGCTTACCTAGCAGGTGGTAAATATTTAAATGACCAATTTTAAGCCCTGATAGTTTAAGCCATGAAGTAGTGATATTGCCTATATTTTGATTAGAGTTTTTGCCCTCGGACATGATAATAGTCAATAGGAAAGAAATAATGAGCGGAGTAGGAATGAGTAAGAAGCAATAAAATTGGTACACAATGGTTAATACAAAATTGTAAACAAGTTATAAAATATACACTGCAATAGATTTCTCTAAAGTCCGTGGACACTGTTTACAGTATCTTAATCTTTGCAAAAAGTGCGGTTTTTATCTTAAAATACAGTCTGTTTCGAACAAAAAGGAATATTTTTACTTTAACCACATTAATTGTAGAGAATTTATCTTTTCGGAACAGTTAAAGGTCCCCGCTGTGACTTAGCATGTTAGTTTTGAGGATTTCCTAATTTTCCTCAACACGAAAAAACGAAGGTGCAGGTGTAAAAGAGAATGGTGAGCGTAGGAATGAGAGGAATAAGCACAGAGTAAATAATAAGAAGTAAACAATAGTATTAATTCGAAAGAGTTATTACAAAATCGGAAACAAATTTAGATACACACTGCTCTGACGAACAGAAAGAAATGTTAAACAGACAATGTAAAAAAACTCGTAAAAGTGACAGTTAAAGTTCTACGCTGATACTCAGCTATGTCTTTTATCTCAGGACAAAGAACACTAAATTGCTTGCGAAGAGAACGCGTCAGGTCGAATGTTACACTGCAAACTTGTTTTAAAAACAGTTTTTAGTAGATTAGGCATTGCTTGGTCTTAATCTTGTTCTGTAGAGCCGTTTATAGACATCTGAAGAGCTTGCATTAATATTTCTGGACTATATTGAGTAAGTCGAAGTAAAACGGATGAACTGTGAAAATTCCGTTCTGGGCGGGTGGAGACGGGGTGAGGAAACTCCCATTTTCTTGCTCTAGTTCCTGCGTTGCGATTAAGTGAATGGGTGTTACTTGTAGTCCAGTCTGTACATCTGTCCAGTGGTGTCTGTTGTGCAGTTAGCAGCTGGCGTGGCTGTCGTGCCTGTCGTGTGGGTAGTGGGGGATACATTTGGTCATAAAGATTAGCGTGGGAGGTGGGCTTAAGTGTAGCTTTTCTAGAAACTCGCATGTCAGCTGAGGATGGGGATTGATGGTTATGAGTTGTGCCTGGGTTTACTGAATTAAGTGTATAATTTGTGTCTCTGGTGGATGAATGTGTGTGTTTCTGGTGTGTCCTCTGAGGAAACTTTAAATTTTTGGCTAGGCAGCTGGTCCCTAGTTTAGAAGTGTGCACTTGATCTCTGTATAGCAGTTTTTTTGGCGCACCTGACTTAGATGTAAGAAAGGGAATGTTGTTTATGAAAGACATGTTATGTTTTGAATAAAAAGTGTAAAGCACCTTGTAGTTGATATCCACAGTTTGGCGTGCTTTACCATAGCTGGGTGGAATAATTGACGAAATATATGTGGTTGTGTTTGGAAATTTTTGTTTTATGGTGTCAATCATTCTGGAGATGTCTGATAGGTTAAAAGTGTGTCCATTTGTGCTGTCGTTTATACCTACGTGTATTGTTGTTTTCGTTATGTTGGTGTTTGTGTTGAGACGGCTTATTTCATTGGTAACTCCTACTATTCCGGCTCCAGGTAATGGTATAACAGTGACTATTTCCCCTGGTGTTGTTGACATTCGATCGCTGTGAATGCCATTTAGCAATGAGTCCCCTATAATAATGTTGGTTGTGTTGTGAGGAATGTGACGATCAGGATGTGGCTGTGGTCGTGTACGACGGCGTTGTTGGTGCCATTGCTCGTTGTCTTGCAGTAGGTGGTCAGCAGAATCTTGTGTCAAGTGACATGGAAGTTTCTGTGCCCTGTCATCTTCTGAGGTTGCTGATTCGGAACCTGCTTGTGTAGATGGGGTTGGCAGATTTCCAAATCGATTGTTAATTGTTACCTCAATTGGGAATGTTTTATTTGGTCGTAATCTTCTTCCTACATCGCTGCTAATGTCCTTATGGCTTTTAACGTTATGGTGCTGTCCTGGGCATGCTTTGTTTTGAGGAATGTGTGTTGGAGAAGGGGTGGGTAAGTTAAGTGGTGTAACTGGAGATTCATGATGAATTGCTTCTCATGGGGTGTCAGTCACCTCCCCATTTTCTTTTTTCTTATTACTTGAAATAAGTAGGTGGTCTAGGTGATGAACCAACCTTGCGTTTTCTGTGCGGAGAGTCATAACTTCACGTCTCAGTGTTTCAAGCTCTGTTTTCAGATAGCTTTCTATATCCTGCTTGAATTTCTCAATCACGTTTTTCATAGAACTTTCAATTATAGTTTCCAGCTCCTGACAGAAGTGTTTCTCTGTTCGTTGGTTTAGTTGTTCCATAACACCCTCATTTGCTAGTAGATATTTTGTGGAGCATGAGTAGACATCTGCGCTATTGACAGGCACTTTTGTTTGGAAAGTAGCTGTATTTGGGAGGCATGATGTGTTGGTCTCGTTCATATTGGATGGGTTATCTGAAGAATTGGGGAATACATCACTCAAAGTGTGGTTTACACTGACTTGGAAAGTAGCTGTATCTGGGAGGCAGGATGGGTTGGTCTCGTTCATATTGGGTGGGTTATCTGAAGAAGTGATGAATGCATCTTTCAAAGTGTGGTTTACGCTGACTTCAGTGGGTTGGTTGATGTGGACTTCTAGATAATTTATTGTGGGATTTTGAGCTGTCGGTCCATTAAAGGTGGGTCCTGTTGGATCAAATATGGGTGGCGTTGGATCGAAAGTGGGTGGTGTTGGATCACAGGTTGGTGGTGTTAGATCAGGGGTAGGAGGACTGGCTTCAATTGTTAGCTGAGATTGTGCGTTGGTAGACTCGTCTCCTATCATTGTTGGAGAAGAGGTAGGATTAGTTACAATCATGGTTTTATCTAGAGCTGATCTTTGGAGGTGAGAAAATTCGACGTCTAATCATGTCTGTACGCACTCTGTCGCTCCTTGAGCTAAAACCTTATGTTCAGTATGGTACAGATGTATTATAAGGAGGTCCGTGTTTATTTTATCCTCAACAATAGCGTTTAGTTGATCGCTCCGGGTTTCACTAGAACAGCTTTTGTAGTAATCTAATCAAGTTTGTTTGAAAATTTCGTAATGTTGGCTGTTACGGAATTTAACAGAGCAGCATTGACCCTTGTTCGTTTGTTTGATGATCAGATGTGGAGGGTTGTTCCAGGCATTAAGTTTTCTTTGTACCGCTTTTTCTTTGTTAAGACGGTAGCTTTTAGCGACTGTAGAGGGGCGCACTCTTCCATCTCTGGGTGGTTTTACTGTCGCTGATACGACGACGCTGTTCTCCCCGCTCGCCATGGTCACATTACATGCTTGAGGGCGGACAAGCTCTGTGATTTAGCATTGTCTATTGTTCCCTAGCCAGAAGGTCACCGTCAGAGTTTGGAATGTGTTACAAATGTTTAAGTAGTTTTCGATATATCGACAAATGGTGGCAGGACACGATGAACGTTATTCGATACAGAAAAAAACACAATATTTATACGTGAATTTAACACAATTACGAAATAAACAATTTCATTGCTTGTCAAACAAAACCGCCAACACAAGCATGTATAAACCAACCATATTAAATGGGAACAACTTAGAATACAATCATAGATAGATAGATAGATAGATAGATAGATAGATAGATAGATAGATAGATAGATAGATAGATAGATAGGTAGGTAGGTAGATAGATAGATAGATAGATAGATAGATAGATAGATAGATAGATAGATAGATAGATAGATAGATAGATAGATAGATAGATAGATAGATAGATAGATAGATAGATAGATAGATAGATAGATAGATAGATAGATAGATAGATAGATAAATAGATAGAAAGACAGATAATGTCCATTTATCAGCTGTCAATGTGAACAATAAAACAAACCAGAATAAAATAGTGAAGTTCTCGGTGGTCTCTGAAGAAACAAAGAATAGGACCAGCACTGCCGCTATCGTAAAAGGTGACTAATATGAGGTTGTGCTTGAGGTTGGCAACCTCATCATGTCAAACTTATTGCTACATAAACTATCACTGTAACAGTATGTGAAGGCTTGATGCAGACATCCAGTAAGAGTATGTGAAGGCTTGATGCAGACATCCAGCAAAGAACCCTGTCACTGTGGTAGCTTCATGCCCCGTAACCAGCAACAATGATAATGATACTTACGTAAACACATATAAAACCACATATTCTATGTTCAGCACGCGCTATATTACGTCTCAATCACTAGACCACAGAAAATAAAAATCACAAGAAATAGGTCAAACCAAAAATTGGAGATGAACACGCACCTGCGCTTCCTTATTTACTTTCTTTCTTTTTTCTCGTTCTCTCCTTCAGTCTCTAGTCTCTCGTGGTAAACGTGCTGGATTCGAATCGCGGTACCGACACACTCCAGTCTACCCAGCTGTAAATGGGTACCTGATTCTGCTGTGTGAGTTAGTGAAGGAAAAAGCAGCGCGGAATGGAATTGGTCACCCCACCTTTGGATACTGGACCTGGTATTGTGAAGTCTCTAACACTTCACTCCCCTACGTCATTATCTGCTATGGGACGACCTTTGACCTCATATGAATGGGTAGGGACAAAACATTCTGTAAATCAAAGCTAGTTATAAACAAGATAGGGTTTCTAGCGAGGACACCCTTGCCAATTTTCTCCAGCATTCTTCATAACCTCTTCAGCAGGTTTCTAAGCTTACTTTTGTATTTCCATCCATCGTTCTTTCAGGTTATCGCATCTTAATAACTGCTAACAGAGTCAGCCTTTCAACACTCGGTGCTCGAGGCAAGTGCTCTGACATGCACATCCCTCCCCCACACTTGTATCTGCTAATGTTGACAAATATCTCCTGGAAAATTAAGTAACATTCGTAAATTAAATTGCAGAGAGACACACACACACACACCCACACACACACACACACACACACACACACACACACACACACACACACACACACACACACACACACACACACACACAACCAACCAAAAAAACACTAACAACTAAAAACAAGAATGTAAACAATGCACTCCTCTGTTTGTATTTTTAGTGGTACCTTACAACAGATTTACATTGCGTGTGTTACAGAACAAGAAAGTCGTGTTTTTTAATAATTAAAACAAAAAAATTTTCTCGTCCGCTCATGCGCCCACTTGGCCTTAACACATAGGGCGTTGCTTCACTCGTCCTGCCCTAACGCCGGCATGACTGCTAAGAAGCTCTGCATTCATTCACCTACAGTCCATGCTTTCCTTCCGTAAAATAGAACTAGTTTAATGTAGCATATACGATCTTTGGTTGAGCACACGAGTTGTGTACAACTCTGGCTCCGCCCATCGTTTGCACGCATCTTTTCTCGGCAGTTATTGAATACACTGAACATCAAGAAATAAATCATTTTTTAAGTAAGACAGAATTCACGGCCCAGCAATATTATGAATTATAGGAAAGTAATGTGCAAGAGTAGGCTGTGATTAGTAGTGAAAGTCCGGGAGGTTTGATAAACGCAATCTCGCGGATAGAATGTCCGATCACTTGACTAGGGTATCTCTTTCGCGTCATTGCTCCCGTCTCAGACAAGATATTGACCTCACGTGACGGGGTCAGCTAGCGTAGTGGAACAACTGAAGATAAAAATATCTGACTTTTTCTTGAAGGAGAAAGCGCATGTATATTTTTTGTTCTCTTTGAATCTTTAAAATTACTGTGGTAAAGCCTTTTCTTTAGAAATTCCCCATACTTGAAAATTAGAGAAAGCGCATATATCCGTCACATGTACTGTATGGACAATGTAGGTGCCCAAGGTTGATCATAGCTTTCTTCCAGCATACTCAATTTAACTTTGAGGGTGAACTACGAAGAAGAAAAAAATATATTAATAAAGGTAACATGTGTTCTGTTTTCTTTGGGTGTTGCGTCACTATTATCAAATATGAAAAGCAGATATGAATCCAGTAGACTCTTACTTGTAGTGATATGATAGTGTGGCGCTCTCTCTGACAAACCTCTACACCCCAGGGTAGAAGATGAACGAGTGAGTACGTTAGTAGAGTCCTACTTATAGAGCATGTGTTAATAATAATAATGAATTATTCTTCAGACCCCCGTGAGCATGGGGCTTCAACACACTAATGCCTCACCAACAGACTAATTCCTCAACAACAGACTAATTCCTCAACAACAGACTAATGCCTCAACAACAGACTAATGCCTCACCAACAGACTAATGCCTCACCAACAGACTAATGCCTCAACAACAGACTAATGCCAAGCTTTCCTGTACTTTAATATGTGTTCCATGTCTTCGTTATCTATTCACGACCGTCTGTAGTTTCGGTGCCTCTCTCCATCTGTTACCCTGAAGATTCATGAAAAAGAACTGCTTTGTAATGTGTAACGGTATTGCCTCCCCTGCTTTGCAGTAGTGGTCCAACAGTGGCCAAAACTCAAGAGTATCTAATATGGGCTTCAAAAGTATTTACCTTCGTACAAGATTATTGTTGGCAGAAATGTAGATAGAAGGGTGACGACACTTCTATTACAAAATGAGTCTTCACAAGATATTTAGAATAAGCGAGAACAATACTACTTAGGATCAATCATCAACAGCTCTGCCGACTGTGCAGTAGAAATTAAAAGAAGACTTGCAATTGCTTCACATAAACTAATACAGATGAAAAACCTATGGCAAGGCACAAGCAAAGAAACAAAGTTACAACTGATCAGAGCATGTATATTCCCAGTAGCAACATACGGCTGCGAGACTTGGACACTCAATAAAACAGTTGCAAAAAAGATTACATCATTTGAAATGAAATGCTACAGAAGGATGTTGAGAATACCCTGGACAGAAAAAAAGACCAACAGAGAAGTACTGCACTCACTAAACGTACAGGAACATTGGCTCCTAAATACCATCGCAATAAGGAAGCTGAAATTTTTTGGTCATATAAAAAGACATAATAGCCTGGAAAAAACAGTGATGGAAGGCATGGTCCCTGGAAAAAGGGGAAGGGGTCGACCTAGACGACGGTGAACCCAGGACATCACAGAGAGTCTGAACTTGTCTTTGGCTGATGCAGGTCGCCTTGCCCAGAATCGTGATGCGTTCAGAGCAACTGTAATGGAGACAACGTTCTGGAAAGAATACGTCACATGATGATGAGAACAATACTGCTGTGGCTGAGTATGTTAACTCTGTTATTCTGCCGACGCTTTTGTGAAGGATTTAAGCACTTATTACTGTCAGCTCGTTTAAGCCCCCACCCATGATTTACTCAGTGGAATTCTATTATTCTAGTATAGCTCAGTTTAGGGTGTGTGTAGTAAATTGACTGCGACAAACATGCAGTAACTTTAAAATGATTAAATCGAAGTTAAATTTGTAACATTACAAATAACAAAATTTAATAATCACTTTAGGTTTTAACAGTTGGAAAATAATTTGAATAGTTATGGATCAAGAAAAGTTATCATCACAGTCTTTATGGAATGTGAGATGTTACGAGAAGTCCAAGTGGCAGCATAGATTTGAACTTAGCTGCCAATGACGGTTCTGCTCCTACTTATGGGCTGGTTCTTTTCACTCTGCTCACGCTCGTCTGTGATCAAGGTGGTCGGGGTAGCTCGTTTCCCAGAAATGTCAAGGAGAGTCTACCACGTGGGTCCTTCGTCTTAAAGCTTAGGCCACTATTCCCTTCTGGTTCCAGAGATAGTACTTTCTGCTGGTACCACTAATAACTATGGTAAAAGAATAGAACGAAACGCTCTTCTGAGTATCGCGTTTTCCACCCCAGAGGTTATGGGTTCCTATCTTCCCATTCCACCATCCCAATTACTCAGACTTTACCCTCGATGAGAATTAAACTTAATCCCTCGGGATAAAACTTTCTTTACATTTAAATAGAATAGCTTTCATAGTTACTTTTTATTTAAATGAAAAGGTTAATAATACAGAAATAGTCTGTTTACATATACATCTACACTGATTGAAAAGTGTTCACAATACAAATTGAATATGTTTTCATTTATGTTTAAACTGATTGAAAAGTTTGAAACTTCCATTAACTTTAACATGAATATTTTCACATAGACATTTAAACTGGTTTAAAGCTTGAAAACGTACATTAATTTTAAAGTGACTATGTTTATAAGGACATTTACACTGCTTTGAAAATGTAAGTATTATACTTAGAATGTGCATCATTTCTTTCATCTTTCTATCCCTGCTCCATAGGAACATGGGAATACTTTATGCTGTTAGTTCTCTTTACGAAACTAGCAATAAAGCAATCACCAGCCCGTGCAGTGGTGGTTCATGAATCATCATTCTATACGCCGAGGTTGCCAGCCTCAAATGACTTTGACATCCAATAGCGAGTTCCGCATATTAAACTTCACATGGTAATATATATATTCTCGGGTCTGTTTGCGTTAAAGTCTTTGTCAAGTAGAGTGCGCACATTCCATGCGCCTAGAATGAGGGGGAAAAATCTGTCCTTTCTTTTTCTTATGTGTCGCCCGCCGAAGTAGGGTACCCACCAACCGCGGTAAGCTGGTTAGGTAATGGTGGAGCAGGCAGTGTTTAGGGCACCTTTTCTAGCCCCTTCCTCATGCCATGGAGGTGAGCAGTGCTTTCCTAAAGAGGGCTGCTCAGTCACTCAGGGGGCTGCCGAATCCCACTGCTGCTCCGATCAGTGGAAGACGACCATATAGCCTGAGCCGCCTGTGTATAGGTCTGCAACTACGACTGCCAGCGCACCCATATGGGGGGTTTGGGATGTCAGGTATTGGTAGTACCTCTGGTGAAGGAGCTGTCATGCCCTTTTCAGGGCAGCTCGGCCACCTTTGGTCCAAAACTGGCATCCAGCTCTCACCTGTGGCTCCTCGTAGCTGTCAGCATGCGACAGCGGCCACCCCCCGGGAAACGGCTTTGACAGGCCGGCTAAACTAGGTGAGGGTAGCCGACTGGTTATAAACCTTCGGTGAGTTAGGGTCTGCCTACCCATGAATGCGAAGACTGGATTCGGTAGTCTGCGCGGAAGAAACCACCTGTTGGTTCAACGGGCACGACGGCGATTACCAGCAACGCGCTGTGGAGCGTAAGGAGCAGGGCGAGGCACGTAGAAAGCCCTGGTCATCCACTGCACCTGACTTCATCTCCAGTCGTCTTGACTTGTCTTACCACTGGATTAAGATGGACCCAGGCGAGAGAGTGAGGTCGACGAATTGCGCAACTGTTCCTCACTTTAAACCAAATCACTGCGCAAGTAAATCTTTCATCCACTCATCCATCCACAAGTCCTGTGGCGATGGGTGAGCGGCGAAGCGGCAGGCGTGGGTGCGCTGGCAGTCGTAGTTGCAGACCTATACACAGGCGGCTCAGGCTATATGGTCGTCTTCCACTGATCGGAGCAGCAGTGGGATTCGGCAGCCCCCTGAGTGACTGAGCAGCCCTCTTTAGGAAAGCACTGCTCACCTCCATGGCATGAGGAAGGGGCTAGAAAAGGTGCCCTAAACACTGCCTGCTCCACCATTACCTAACCAGCTTACCGCGGTTGGTGGGTACCCTACTTCGGCGGGCGACACATAAGAAAAAGAAAGGACAGATTTTTCCCCTTCATTCTAGGCGCATGGAATGTGCGCACTCTACTTGACAAAGACTTTAACGCAAACAGACCCGAGAGGCGAACTGCCCTGATTGGGAGAGAACTGGCTAGATACAACATTGACATAGCAGCACTGAGTGAAACTCGACTTGCAGGTGAGGGCCAACTTTGTGAAAAGGGTGCAGGTTATACATTCTATTGGAGCGGGAGAGGAACTGAAGAAAGACGAGAAGCAGGGGTTGGATTTGCAATCAAAACAGCACTTGTTGGCAAGTTAGCGGGGCCCCCAAAGGGAATAAATGATCGACTCATGACGGTCAAGATCCCCCTGCTTTATGGAAGGAAACATGCCACCATCATTAGCGCGTATGCACCAACTATGACAAACCAGGATGACGTCAAGGATAAGTTTTACGAAGAACTACATGCAGTCATTGCATCTGTTCCTAAAGCAGATAAGCTTATCATTCTTGGTGACTTTAATGCAAGAGTAGGCTCAGATAACATCTCCTGGAATGGCACTATCGGAAAGTACGGCGTGGGTCGCTGTAACAGCAATGGACTTCTTCTCCTCCAGACTTGCGCAGAACATGACCTCCTTGTCACCAACACCATTTTTCGACTTCCTATCCGCAACAGGACCTCCTGGATGCACCCTCGCTCAAAGCATTGGCACCTAATTGACTATGTAATTGTTAGGAAGAAGGACAGGCAAGATGTCCGGGTGACCAAGTCCATGTATGGTGCCGAATGCTGGACTGATCATCGCATCATTGTGTCTAAACTTTAAAAAATTCGTATCCAACCAGCCAGGCGCCCTCAGGGGAAGAAAACTCAAAAAAGGCTGGATGTCACCAAACTAAAGAAGACAAAAATCAAACAGTCATTTACTGACATCCTAGAAGACCGTCTCAAATCTATCTCGTTAGATGGCCAAAGTGCGGAAACAAATTGGGCAGCCCTAAGCGAGCAGATCTACAACACTGCTACTGAGGTCCTGGGTCCCGCCATCAAGAAACAAAATGACTGGTTTGACGAGAACTCAGATGATATAAAGAAGATGTTGGCTGAGAAACACCATCTCCATAAAGCATATTTAAATGATCCAAAATCTACATCCAAGAAAGACGCTTTCAACAACATGCGTAGAATCGTCCAACATAAACTACGCCAGATGCGGGATTCATGGCTGAGTAATAAAGCAGATGAGCTCCAAGGCTTTGCTGACAGCCATGACTTGAAAAATGTTTACCATGCACTCAAAGCGGTCTATGGTCCAACATCATCAGGATCATTTCCCCTCCTTAATACCGATGGAAAAACACTAATTACAGACAAGGAAAAAATTCTCCAACGCTGGGTCGAACATTTCAATAATATTCTGAACCAGCCATCATCTATTAACGACGAAGCCATCAACCGACTGCCCCAAATTCCTATAAATGAAGAACTAGATGATATACCAACTCTGGAGGAAACTCAAAAAGCGATTCGTCAACTTTCTAGTGGAAAGGCCCCCGGCTCCGATTCAATTCCTGTTGAGGTCTATAAAGATGGCGGTACAGTTCTGATAGAGAAACTTCACATGATCTTCCAGCAAATGTGGCAGAGTGAAACCGTTCCACACAACCTCAAAGATGCGTCAATTATACATCTTTATAAACGTAAAGGTAATCGCCAAGACTGTAACAACCATCGAGGCATTTCCCTATTATCAATCGCTGGGAAGATATTCGCCAGAATCCTTCTTAATCGCCTTACAGCTCATCTTGATAAAGGTCTTCTACCTGAAAGTCAGTGTGGATTCCGGAAAGAACGTGGAACCACCGATGTGGTGTTCGCTGCAAGACAGCTACAAGAAAAATGCCAAGAACAGCACTGTGGCCTGTACACAGCTTTCATCGATTTGACAAAGTCGTTCGACACGGTCAGTAGAGAGGGTCTATGGATGATCATGGCAAAATACGGCTGCCCAAAGAAATTTATCTCAATAGTGCAGCAACTGCATGATGGAATGCAGGCTAGAGTTCAGGAAAACGGTGAGCTATCGGAGTCTTTCCCAGTCTCAAATGGAGTTAAACAAGGGTGTGTACTTGCACCGACTCTGTTCAGTATCATGTTTTCTGCTATGCTGACTGATGCTTTCAGAGACGGGGACACAGGAATCAACATCAGATATCGTATTGATGGAAAATTGTTTAACCTTAGAAGGCTTCAAGCAAAAACCAAGGTCAAATCACACACCATCAGGGATCTTCTGTTTGCTGACGATTGTGCCCTCAGTGCTGGCTCAGAGGCTGATCTGCAGCATAGAGTGGATAGATTCTCCGAAGCCTGTTCCAACTTTGGGCTTACCATCAGCACAGAGAAAACAGAAATCATGTACCAACCAGCTCCTGGCACAATTTATACTGAGCCAATCATCAAGGTAAATGGTGAGAAACTGAATGTTGTGAACAGATTCACATACCTTGGTAGCACACTATCCCAGAACATCGTCATTGATGATGAGGTGAACACCAGGATCTCCAAAGCCAGCAGCACATTTGGCAGACTATACACCAACGTTTGGCATCGAAGTGGCATTAGTCTACAGACAAAGCTGAAGGTGTACAGAGCTGCGGTGCTTCCAGTGCTGCTTTATGCATGTGAAACATGGACTGTTTACAGGCGCCATGTAAAGAAGCTAAACCACTTCCATACAGTCTGTCTCGGGAAGGTAATGAACATCAAATGGCAAGACAAGATCCCAGATACCGCCGTTCTTGACAGAGCTGGTATCCCTAGCATCGATACTATACTGATGCAGTCACAGCTTCGCTGGGCAGGTCATGTAGTCCGCATGCCAGACCATCGACTGCCAAAGATACTCTTTTATGGTGAGATGCAGAAGGGTAAACGCTCCCATGGTGGCCAAAAGAAGCGCTTCAAAGACACGCTTAAGACTTCATTAAAAACCTTTGACATAAGCCCTGACACCTGGAAGATGCTGCGCAAGACCGAACTGCCTGGCGCACATCTCTTTGTAAAGGTGCAGCGGCATGCGAATCATCCAGAAGAGCAGCAGCGGAACAGCGGAGACAAGCTAGAAAAGACCGTGTAATAAAACCTTCACACGATGCAAACATTCCCTGCCCACACTGTCCGAGATCTTTCCAGGCCCGCATCGGGCTTATCAGTCACCTTCGTACTCATAGACTACCCTAACATATTCCTAATAATTGGATGAACAGAGTGGTCTTCATCACCCGTGATGGACGAACTACATATATATATATATATATATATATATATATATATATATATATATATATATATATATAATATATATATATATATATATATACATACATATATATACACACACACACACACATATATATATATATATATATATATATATATGAAACACCCACAACCACCTTGCCAATAACTTGCGATGAATTCACGCTGGACGAGATCAAACAAGCCGTTAAAAGATTAAAAAATTTTAAAGCTGCTGGAGTTGACGAAATTTCAGGGGAAATGATTAAAGCAGTTAATGACAACAACCTCTTGAGAATTTTAGATATTATAAATGAAGTATGGAGAGAAGAACAACCACCACAGCAATGGAAAGACAGTATTATTGTAAAGTTACCGAAGAAAGGTGATCTATCAGACTGTAATAACTGGCGTGGTATATCTCTATTATCAGTACCTGGAAAATTGTTATGTTGCATGATGTTAGAAAGACTTAAATTGCATGCTGACGAAAAGATCAGAGAAGAACAAGCGGGTTTCAGGCCGAAACGATCATGTATTGATCAAATATTTACACTAAGAACAATTATAGAAGAATCCGTGGAAAGGCAATCGCCACTTATTATCACCTTCGTGGATTTTAAAAAAGCCTTTGATAGTCTACACCGCCCATCATTGTGGAAGATACTTACAATCTATGGTTTTCCAACAAAATATGTGAATATAATCAAAGCGCTATATGACAATGCAAGATGTTGTGTTAGAACAAATAAAGGGAATACAGAATGGTTTACAGTAGAAACAGGGGTGAAACAAGGCTGTATTATGTCACCACTACTTTTTGGAATAGCTATTGATTGGGTTATGAGAAACTATACCCACAATGAACAATTGGGTATAAAATGGACAAATGGAAAATTCCTGGGGGACCTGGATTTCGCAGATGATGTAGCATTCTTAAGTTCAACACCAAGACAATCCCAAGAAGCAATAAATAATTTGTGTCATCTCTCGGTTAAAATAGGTCTCCAAATAAATACCTCTAAAACTAAAGCTATGAACTTTTCTAACGAGACATTTGATATCATCTTGAACGGGGAAAAACTACAGAAAGTTTAAAGTTTCAATTATTTAGGCAGTAAAATGACTCAGGATGGTGACACAACAAGAGAAATCCATACTAGAATTGCTTTGGCAGCTAGTGCCTTCAATAGATTATCTAACATTTGGAAATTACGATCATTGACTATACATACCAAGCTTCGTCTGTTTAATTCAAATGTTATCTCAGTGTTAACATACGGCTGTGAGAGTTGGAAAATAACAAAATCATTGGAGAACAAGCTGAATACATTCGAGAACAAATGTCTTAGAAAACTCATGAACATCAGTTGGAAAGAATTCAAGACTAATCGACAAATAAGAGAAGACTCTAGGCAGAAATATGTCTCCGACTATATAAGGAAAAGACGATGGTCATGTATCGGTCATGTCCTACGAATGCAAAACAACAGAATACCACTACAGGCGCTCACTTGGGTTCCTGAGGGTAAGAGGAAAAAAGGAAGACCAAAAGAAACACTCAGAAGGACAATAATAAGAGAAGGAAGAACGTTGGGCCTAAATAATGTGCAAGAGCTAAGAGGAGTGGCGTCACAACGAACAACCTGGAGAGCACTGGTTTCTGCCTTATGCGCCGTGTTTGGTGCTTAAAGAATTTATTATTATTATTATTATTATAATATATATATATATATATATATATATATATATATATATATATATATATATGTGTGTGTGTGTGTGTGTGTGTGTGTGTGTGTGTGTTAGTAATAAAATATGAAATGTAAATCACAACTTACGCCAATCCTGACTCACAGACGTTTTGCTCAAATGAATAAAAGAGTCTTGAATCGGCCTCTCACACGCGTCTGGAGTGTCGTTAATTTAATAAGTTCCCTCTCTGACTTCGTGTGTGGTCCGTCAGTTACGTCAGTCCCGGTTTCCTTATTTAAAATGTTAGATACTTCCTGGGCTATATTTAAAGTCCTGAATACACCAATAAAAGGTGTCCGGTATCTTAAGAAGGAATTCTGAATGTTAATTCCTCACTGTAGCAGTCTGGTATCTTGGCGAGCGATTTCTCAAGTGAAAAAGCTTGAGAAAATGACCAGATTATATTCCCTGCCTTCCCACACCTTCGTTTGTTATGCGCTATAAAAAAAAACTCCAATCATATTCAACCAGGCGGGTTATGGGGTAATTTCAAAATATTCCGACATCGGATAATTTTGAACGTAAGGCAGAGGTCAACCCTCCCATATATGGTAATAAGATGTCCGATGCCCTTGTGTACAAACTTACAGATAGATCGGTAAACTCATACAACAGCGTGTTCAAAATGTAACCATCATTACTGTATCAGAAAGTACTATTGTCATAACAAGTAGAACAGGAAACGCTTATGCCATAAGTTTCCGCCGCATACACGAGATCTTGTGCTAATCTTAACCAAGCTGTGCCACTCCATTGCGACTGCGAGTAATTATCTCAGGAAATCTGGGTAGCGTCAAGCAAATGTGATTATACTAAAATATCTGCTACTTAGCAGGAAAATAACGAAGAAAGAAAGACAGAAAAGTGCGATAATTGACAGCACATAGTACAACAGTACCACAAATGTACCGATACTGCCGGAGAGAAACAAAGATCGATAGGAGCCGTCCCGCTTTGTCACATAATGCTATCAACATTTTTCCTCAAAGCGTGTTCTACCCAACGCCATTTAGGTATTTAATAATTAATTACTACAAAGTACACAAGCAGAACCCTTAAAAATAGTAACTTTTTTTAATGTATTAGAAACAAGAACTGAGTTAATACATTTGACACCTTTCTTAGGCTTTACATCCATCATCAATTGCCTTTTAATTGAGCACAAATAAAAATCTGGCACAGATGAACCTATTTCTAAGACATAACATTTAGGATCACACACAGGAAAACCAAAGATATAGGTACTAGCGATCGGAGAATAAGAACAAGAAAATTATTTTGCTAACTAGAAAAGTAATTCTCAGTGATTCACTCTATTCTAATACTTTGTTTAGTAACTGTTTGATATTTTTGTGAATATGATTTCCTATTATTTAATCACGAGTCTACGTCGTCACCAACGTGAAACTGATGGCAGAAACAAGACAAGTTCCAGCCCAACAACAGATGAGAAGTAGACGCCGCTGATGGACTGGACACACACTGAGGACAACTGTTGACAGCATTAGTAGGCAGTCCTTACTTTGGGATTCCCTGGGTACGAGAAGTAGGGGGGGGGGGACGATAAACGCGCGGAGAAGAGAAATGGAGACATAAATGACAATTATGAAGATGTGGAAAGACCCTGAGAAAACATCAGATTAAGTTGGGAAAACAGGTCCTGGAGCAGGTCGACCACTTTAAATATCTCGGAGCTATTATAGACCGAAAGGGAGGCATCAAAGAAGAGTTGGCCACTCGAAAAGCAGAGGCTGGGAGACTTTTTCAGGCCATAAATCGTGGATTCCTCAGCAAGAAAGAGGTTGGTAAGAAAACGAAGATGGCTGTATACCGCTCCACCTATGTCCCAGTCTTGACATATGGATGCGAGTCGTGGGCAATGACTACAACCCACAAAAGCCAGATCCAAACCTCAGAAATGAGGTATCTGAGGAAAGTGGTTGAAGTAACAAGAAGAGACATGGTCCGCAACCAGACGATCCGTCAAGGCCTAAAATCCCATCCGCTGCAGACCCAAATAGAACAGTCCCAACTAAGATGGTTTGGCCATGTCTGCAGAATGGGAGAAGATCGACTACCACGACAAGCATGGGAAACAAAGAGCCAGGGATCCAGACCTCCAGGATGACCCAGAGTCCGCTGGGAGGACAACATTAGACAATCTTTGAAGGACCGAGGACTAGAATGGAACCAGGCCAGGAAGAAGACAGCTTATAGAATGGTCTGGCGCTCTCTCTTCCAAACCTCTACACCTCACGGTAGAAGGGGAACGACTAAGTAAGTAAGTAAGTAAGGAAAGACCCTGAGCTGATGACATGTGACTTTAGGACGCGGCACGCATCTGTTGAAGGACTATGCTCCTCGGTGAGTTAACTGATAATGATGATAATGACTATCTTGTAAATTGCCATGTATGCCAGTCAAATTGCCATGTATGCCAGTCAAATTGCCATGTATACCAGTCAAATTGCCATGTATACCAGTCAAATTGCCATGTATACCAGTCAAATTGCCATGTATGCCAGTCAAATTGCCATGTATACCAGTCAAATTGCCATGTATACCAGTCAAATTGCCATGTATACCAGTCAAATTGCCATGTATGCCAGTCAAGTTGCAAAAAGTCCTTTCAGTTGCATACGAAAAGTTGAGGAAAAATAACAGTTAAAAAACAGACTGACATATTGTTAAAAGATATAACAAGAAAGAAGACAATGACTATTACAAGGACCAGAATGACTACAACATTTAATAACTGTGTGTGGTGACTTTTTCCACAACGTATAAGAGCTCTCCCTGCAGTAAAATTTAGTATTATTTTTCTTTAAGAGATAATGAGAGAATCTGTTTGTAGTGAAATTGACAGAGATACAACGGTAAAATACCTCCAAAGATAACATATAAGGATAAAAACATAATGCGTAGGCTGCGAATAGTACATGATCGCCTAGACCGCGGGTCATCATCCTCCATAAAAATTGACTTGCTAGACAGGAGGGGAACGGCGGATCAAAAAGGAAAAAATATGACTGGAAAGATTGCGTGAGACTGGAAAGGCTAAGGAGACGCAATTGGGGGGGAAACGGAGAAAAGTCACGTTTCCCAAGTTGACATAAAAAGTAAGCAACTCGACAGAAGGGACCATAGATATGTTACGCCACAGTCATTTATTGGACGCTTTTGCGCGATACCAAGCCTTTGATTTGAATTCAGCGGCAGAATGCAGATGTTTGGAATATTACAAAAATTAAAAAGTAATTTTTTTTCTTAATATTAATGTTAGGAATATAAAAATTAGCTGGCCGGATGGCCCATTCTGAGCAGTGAACTAATATGTTCTTAATTTTACAAACGGATAGATAATATTGAAGATAATGACAAAAGACAGTGTTGTTCACATCATCG
Organism: Oreohelix idahoensis; assembly: GCA_024509875.1. NCBI lineage: Eukaryota > Metazoa > Mollusca > Gastropoda > Stylommatophora > Oreohelicidae > Oreohelix > Oreohelix idahoensis. The sequence continues at coordinate 225,332 of JAMPIV010000195.1, forward strand.
ACGAACTGTATTGAATAAAAAGTGTCGCTATTTGAAAAAAAAAAAACACGACCTCGAGACGCAGGTGTTCAAATCTACTTGGTATGGAGGAGAGGGGATATTGTGGTGGCTGTGTCTAAAAATAACTTTTAACGACAAAATTTTGGAGGGGAGAGAAAGGTTGGTTCAAAAATCAAGTACATTTTTGTAGAAACACAAGTAGAGACGGACAGACTAACAGATAACCATCCATACTTGACTGAAGCATGACTGAAATGACTTTAGGGTAGGAAATTTGAATTTAAAATAAACCTAGGCAGTGATTGGCCACAGACAATCATATTATTAGCGCTCAGACGCGAAAGTGGGGCCAGTCTTCAATAGTTGTTCAGTGATAGACACAGATTTTAAAGTGTGGTGATTTCCATATGAAAGAAAGTGAAATAAATTTAGGGACGCCATACTATAGCCAGCAGCTCAGCTGAGTTTTGCTAGCAATTCTGTGTTATTTATTCATAATCTGGTAAGATTGAAATTATTTCTTTGTATATTTTGAATATTGTTTCATGTTCGAGTGATTTGATACTGCCATATCGAAATCTAGCCTTACAAACAAGTAGGGATTTGCTCTAGACCCCCCGCCCTAGTCAGGGTCTAGGGACCAACAATGTACATAAACTCCAGCAAGGGTTAGGCAAGACAGATCAAGTGTTGAGAATAATGAAACCATATTACCTATCCTCTTTTAGGGCAGAAAACTAATAAAATATTTTTCAGAATCTATGGTCTGGGAGGATCTATCTGATGTAAAACCACCATGGTAAATGTGCTGTTTGGTCAGAGAGATCTGACCTGTCTGTATGATGTGGTTGTTGTGTCAGTGTTGTGTCCAGACGTGGGTAGAGAATAGATTTTGACACATGGCCCATACTTTGATTGCAGAGCTGTGAGTTTCTGTTGTCAACAAAGCAGTGTCTATTCAGTGGGTGACTTTACTCGAGTGTATCTGTGCAGTACTTGTGACAGAGACCACCATTATTGCCCGCCAGCACGGAGAGGTGGGACCATCAGATTTCAGCACCAGAGCTACAACTACAAGATGAGTGAGCCTCTGGTCTGCTGGACATTCACCAAAGCCCTTTAGTTACTAATAACCCCATAAAAATTCCCACCATTTTCTGGACACTGTGTAGTCAATATAGACAGGTGTGATGAGGCCACCCCAACAGCACAAACATTAACTATCCTCCCAAGTAGATGACTACTAGAACATTTTAATAAAACTAACTAGTATAGTACATATATATGTACACTATTGCATTTATGATATAATATTCCATGCATTTCTTACATAATCTCTAAATCCTTTTAAGTTCTGGTCAACCTAAAAATTGACCCAGAACAAAATAAATGTAATATAATTCTATCAAAAAATTTTACACTATTGAGTTAGTTCAGTGTGTTGTAACATTTATTAATATTATTAGTCTTGTTAAATATCTGTGGGTATATCTATAACCTATTACACCACACTACATATCATAACCCTAGACACTTTACTTAGCCACATTCATTAAAAAAAAATTAAGTGTGAGGTCGTAGTGGTAGCAAGAAAGGCCTTCTGACAATTCACAACTACATTTTATCTCAGGAGCCTTCACAGCTGGCCTCATACAATTACATTTAGTAATATCACCATCATACAATACCATCAAACACCACTACATAGATTGGGGTCTTGTCCAGGGATAATTAGCCCAACAGTAATATTAGGATCTCCTGGTGGGAGAAATAAAAGTAGGGAAATAAATTGTAAAATTCCCTTTAACATTAAAAGTGTCCCTGCAGATAAAAGTTGGTGAATCTTCACAGCCAGTAATAATTAATTAGTTAACTGGTTAATTAGAATTAGTTAGACTATAGTCATAAGAAGTACTTAGTGTATTTACTGGTTAGAGATTTAGCTTGTATATTATTATATTGTCTAAAAAGTATGGCGGAGCTGGCAAAATTTAGATCAGCTGCTGTGCTCACCGCGAAGGAGATGGGAATGGATGGTCAGATTTTAATTCAATACGTAACGGCTGAATGTGATAAATATATTGAACGGGAAGAAAGGAGATTAGAAAAAGAGGCTGAAAGAAAATTGGAGTCTGACAGGTTGGTTGAAGAGAAGAAGTTAGAGGCTGAGACTAAGAGGCTGCAGATTGAGGCAGAAGAAAAACGACAGCAAAGGGAGGCAGAAGATAAAAAGGCCGAAAGGGAGGCAGAAGATAAAAAGGCCGAAAGGGAGGCAGAAGATAGAAGGTTGCAGAGGGAGCACGAATTACGACTAAGGGAGCTGGAATTACAAGGCCAGGCTCCTGAAAATGGTGCCAGCCCTTTTGCCTCAGATGCTACGCCCAGTCTGGGAGCCTCAAACTCAGCTATGGGGTTTCATTTAGACCATTTTGTTGAAAAGACGATGACATAGAAGGGTACCTAGGACGTTTTGAGTTATTAGCTACTACATATGGGTTAGAGAGAGAGAGAGGTGGAGCTTAAAGCTATCACAAGGATTGAGAGGTACTTCTTATGAAGTATTTGCTAAAATGAACAGGGAAGACCAAGACAATTATGACATGTTAAAGCAGGCTTTGTTATTAAGATACGAGAAGAATGGTGAATTTTATCGTAAGAAATTTAGAAATGCCAAACTGTTGTCTGGGGAGACATACCACCAATTCTCTGCTAGACTAGAAACCTATTTGGAGAAATGGACGGCTCTGGGGAAGACCCAAGATCTTAAAGAAATGATCATGATTGAGCAATTGAGAGAGTCCATGGCTCCAGACATGAGAAAATTTCTCATGGAACAAGGTGCAGAGAAGTTGGGGGAAGTTTTAAATGTTGCTGAGAGGTATCAGGCAGCCCAGGCAGAGGTAAGTGGTGCTAAGAAGAAGCACATAGACAATTTTAAAGCTCCACAGCAATTTAATAAATTTGATAATAGAGAGCAGGTAAATAAAGGTAGGACAAACTTTGAGCGGCCAAGAAATGACTATCGCGACAGAAACTCACAGTTCAATGACCAAAAGTTCAATGAAAGAAAACCGTTGAACCAAGGAAAAAGATGGTGTAAATGGCGCAAGAAGGATAACCATAACACCGAATTTTGTAGAAGGAAACCTTCAAACATTGCTGCAATGAAGTCGGGGACGCGAAGATTAAAGGTTAATCCTAATGGACAACAGGAACCTTATCACCCCCCAGTTTGTGAGGATGTTATTTGTAATGGGGTCACCATAAGGTGCCTTTATGATACAGGTTTGGATTATGATTCAGTTGTGAAGTCTAGCCTAGTGGACCCAAGTCAGTATACCACAGAAACAGTGGAAATACAAGGGGCGACTAAGGACATACCACTCATGACACTTCCCATCGCAAGGATAACGGTGAAAACTCGCTATGTGGAAGGAGAAATCAGAGCAGCAGTGATAGATGAACCAATCTACCCTCTGATATTGGGGTGTAGATACGTCTTCTTGGGGAACCCCGAGAAACCTGTGATCATGGCGACAGTGCAGACCAGGTCACAGAAGAAGGAGGAAGAAGGTGAACCTATAAATGCTCATCCAGAGGAGATGAGGAAGGCGCAGGCTGAGGATAGGACACTCAAGCCCTGTTTTAAAAAATTGCCCAAATGCCACACACCTCCGAGCAAGGGGGAATATTTCATGAAGAACAAACTCTTATACAGGAAGGCCGGAACTGGAACAAATGGTCACAACCAGCTGGTTCTTCCCACTTCATATAGAGATAAAGTGATGGAACTCGGGCATGCGATTCCCTTCAGTGGTCACATGGGGATCAGCGCCACAGGACAGCGTATAGCTTGTCATTACTTCTGGCCAGGGATAACGGAGGATATAAAAAGATATGTCAAATCCTGCCCAGAATGTCAAAGGGTAGCTCCAAAGCACTGGACTGCTCCTGCAACTCTAGGGGAAATGCCCATAGTGGGAACACCTTTTGAGAGGGTTGCAGTGGATATTGTAGGACCTCTCACTCGGACCAAGAGGAGGAACAGTTACATCCTTACTCTGGTGGACACTTGTTCTATGTGGGGAGAAGCGGTAGCCCTGCCATCAATTGATTCAAAACATGTAGCAGAGGCACTACTTACAATATTTACCCGATTAGGATTCCCGCATCAAATCTTGACGGATAATGGATCTCAGTTCAAGGGGAAACTAACGGAAGAAGTTTTTAAGCTATTTCAAGCCAGGCACTTTCATTGTAGTCCGTACCATCCACAAGGGAACGGCCAGGTAGAGAGGTTCAATGGGACTCTCATTTCTATCCTGAGAAAGCTGGCACACGAAAAACCGGATCTGTGGGATCAATTCCTGCCCGCCGCATTGTTTGCTTACCGGGAGGTACCACATAGTTCAACCGGGATGGCTCCCGCAACTCTGCTATTTGGGAGGCCAATAAAAGGTCCATTAGAAGCCCTATTAAGGACCTGGACAGATGAGAAGGCGGAAGAGACTGTTACCTCATCGTATCAATACGTGAACGAACTGACCACTCGTTTGAAAGCTGGATGGAAACTGGCAAATGATAATTTGAAACAAGCCAGGAAGAAACATGCAGCATATTTTAATAGGAAGGCAAAGGACAGGAAACTGGCAGTCGGAGAGAAGGTGCTGCTTCTACTACCCGGAAGCCAGAATAAATTACAAATTGGTTGGCAAGGTCCATATACGGTTCTAGAGAAGGTGTCTAGAACAAACTATAAAATTGACAAAAAGGGGAAGGAGAAAGTTTATCATGTAAACCTGTTAAAGAAGTATCTGGACAGACCACTCCAGGAAAGCACCCCCTTATTGACCTTGGCTATTGCAACCCAGATGCAAAAAGAACCACTCACCTCACATGAATACCCATTACATCCTTGTGAAACCGCAGCACAGGTAAAAGTCAGTAAGCACCTGACTAAAAATCAGAGGGAGAGAGTTCAACAGGTTCTGGAGGAACATACAGATGTATTAACAGATAAACCAGGCCATACAAATTTGCTACAGTATGACATGAAACTGGTAGACTCAAACCCAATCTGTATGAGAGCCTATTCTATTCCGTTCGCGAAGGAGAAGGCATTGAAGGAAGAAATAGATTATTTATTGAAGGAGGGGATTATTTCGCACAGTGAATCATCTTTTAGTTCTAGTGTCGTTTTGTTGAGAAAACCGTCTGGGGAACCCAGACTGTGCATAGATTACAGGAAACTGAATGCTGTCACAGAAGGACAAGTGGATCCATTACCAGACACAAAACAGTTATTTGCCAGACTGAACAAGGCAAAATACTTTTCAAAGGTGGATCTTAGTAAAGGCTATTACCAGATCCCAGTGAAGCCTGAAGTGAGACCTTATTTGGCTTTTAGCACTTCGGATGGACATTATGAATTCAATATGCTACCATTCGGACTGAAAAATGCTCCGAGTGTGTTTTCAAGGATGATGCGAAAATTGTTGGATCCCCTGAATAACCCATGTATCACGAATTTCATGGATGATATTCTCGTCGCCACAGAGACATTTGAAGAACACATTGAAGCTCTGGAGATGTTGTTTGATAGACTTCGGGAGGCGAACTTAACTGCTAGGCCAACAAAATGTTGTATTGGATGCCAAGAGTTGGAATTCTTGGGACACACTGTATATCAGGGTAATATGACCCCTGATCCTAAGAACTTGGAAAAACTGCAGAGAGCACCTAGGCCACAAACAAAAAAAGACGTGCGATCATTCGTGTCGTTATGCGGATTTTATCAGAAATACATCAAAAATTTTAACGCTATATGTGCTCCTCTGACTGATCTGACTCGCAAGGGACTTCCAGATAAAATTATTTGGACTGCACAATGTGAACTAGCGTTCCAGGAGTTAAAGGAAAAACTCACTAGCAAGCCTATTCTCAAACTGCCTGATTTGACACAGGACTTTGTCTTAAGAACCGATGCAAGTAATGTAGGACTCGGAGGGGCTTTGTTGCAAAGATCAGCTTCACCTGATGGGGAACTTAAACCAGTCGCTTATGCAAGCCGCAAATTGAATAGGGCGGAACAAGGATACTCCACAAGCGAAAAAGAATGTTTAGCATTAATCTGGGCAATAAAGAAGTTTCAAATCTATCTGTATGGTAGGACTTTTGTGGTGGAGACGGACCATCAGCCTCTCGTGTTCTTGTCTCAGGCTAAGCATGAAAACGCAAGATTGCTGAGGTGGTCTTTGTTGCTTCAACCTTATCAGTTTAGTATCCAATATATCCCAGGCAAATTGAATGTCGGTGCAGATTTCCTCAGTCGGCACCCCTGTGATCAAAATTAGAGTAGTGGCAGACGTGAGGAGTAATTTTACCTATGTGTATCGCTGGTTTTGGAACTTGCCATAGGCATGTTTTCAAGTGGGGAGATGTGTAGTGAAATTGACAGAGATACAACGGTAAAATACCTCCAAAGATAACATTTAAGGATAAAAACATAATGCGTAGGCTGCGAATAGTACATGATCGCCTAGACCGCGGGTCATCATCCTCCATAAAAATTGACTTGCTAGACAGGAGGGGAACGGCGGATCAAAAAAGGAAAAAAATATGACTGGAAAGATTGCGTGAGACTGGAAAGGCTAAGGAGACGCAATTGGGGGGGAAACGGAGAAAAGTCACGTTTCCCAAGTTGACATAAAAAGTAAGCAACTCGACAGAAGGGACCATAGATATGTTACGCCACAGTCATTTATTGGACGCTTTTGCGCGATACCAAGCCTTTGATTTGAATTCAGCGGCAGAATGCAGATGTTTGGAATATTACAAAAATTAAAAAGTACTTTTTTTCTTAATATTAATGTTAGGAATATAAAAATTAGCTGGCCGGATGGCCCATTCTGAGCAGTGAACTAATATGTTCTTAATTTTACAGACGGATAGATAATATTGAAGATAATGACAAAAGACAGTGTTGTTCACATCATCGATGAACTGTATTGAATAAAAAGTGTCGCTATTTGAAAAAAAAAAAACACGACCTCGAGACACAGGTGTTCAAATCTACTTGGTATGGAGGAGAGGGGATATTGAGGTGGCTGTGTCTAAAAATAACTTTTAACGACAAAATTTTGGAGGGGAGAGGAAGGTTGGTTCAAAAATCAAGTACATTTTTGTAGAAACACAAGTAGAGACGGACAGACTAACAGATAACCATCCATACTTGACTGAAGCATGACTGAAATGACTTTAGGGTAGGAAATTTGAATTTAAAATAAACCTAGGCAGTGATTGGCCACAGACAATCATATTATTAGCGCTCAGACGCGAAAGTGGGGCCAGTCTTCAATAGTTGTTCAGTGATAGACACAGATTTTAAAGTGTGGTGATTTCCATATGAAAGAAAGTGAAATAAATTTAGGGACGCCATACTATAGCCAGCAGCTCAGCTGAGTTTTGCTAGCAATTCTGTGTTATTTATTCATAATCTGGTAAGATTGAAATAATTTCTTTGTATATTTTGAATATTGTTTCATGTTCGAGTGATTTGATGCTGCCATATCGAAATCTAGCCTTACAAACAAGTAGGGATTTGCTCTAGACCCCCCGCCCTAGTCAGGGTCTAGGGACCAACAATGTACATAAACTCCAGCAAGGGTTAGGCAAGACAGATCAAGTGTTGAGAATAATGAAACATATTACCTATCCTCTTTTAGGGCAGAAAACTAATAAATATTTTTCAGAATCTATGGTCTGGGAGGATCTATCTGATGTAAAACCACCATGGTAAATGTGCTGTTTGGTCAGAGAGATCTGACCTGTCTGTATGATGTGGTTGTTGTGTCAGTGTTGTGTCCAGACGTGGGTAGAGAATAGATTTTGACACATGGCCCATACTTTGATTGCAGAGCTGTGAGTTTCTGTTGTCAACAAAGCAGTGTCTATTCAGTGGGTGACTTTACTCGAGTGTATCTGTGCAGTACTTGTGACAGAGACCACCATTATTGCCCGCCAGCACGGAGAGGTGGGACCATCAGATTTCAGCACCAGAGCTACAACTACAAGATGAGTGAGCCTCTGGTCTGCTGGACATTCACCAAAGCCCTTTAGTTACTAATAACCCCATAAAAATTCCCTAATCACTGGACACAGATTCTTGCCAATCTCCAGATCAGCGACAGCGCTCAACTGCGCAGACACCAGACACCGCGAATGCAGTTATCCGGTTCCAGATCGTGTTCTGTGTCCTGTCAGGGAACAACTAAAACAAAAGACGAGATATTAGAAAAGTTTTACGCAATTATTTTCCCCCATATCTTGAGAAAGAAAGTAATAATGATCTAGTTGTAATACACATTGTCTTTACATCCACGCAGAAACTATTGATTGGTTACCACATATTTGGTTTCATTGAGATATTTACCTTCTTATGGCGAGACATATCTTTCAACTACAGGCAAGAGTCATTCGGTTAAATCAGAGCGCAACTGCAGGTAAAATAAATAGATGTATGCGCCTGAACTCTTTTACTGCGCTCATAAATACGAAGCCCTGAAATGGTAACCTACTGATTATATATAGGTTACAGATGATGAAATACTGCAAACTGCTTCTCCTAAGAGAAATACTAGTGCGACATAGGAACAAATAAAGGGAATACAGAATGGTTTACAGTAGAAACAGGGGTGAAACAAGGCTGTATTATGTCACCACTACTTTTTGGAATAGCTATTGATTGGGTTATGAGAAACTATACCCACAATGAACAATTGGGTATAAAATGGACAAATGGAAAATTCCTGGGGGACCTGGATTTCGCAGATGATGTCGCATTCTTAAGTTCAACACCAAGACAATCCCAAGAAGCAATAAATAATTTGTGTCATCTCTCGGTTAAAATAGGTCTCCAAATAAATGCCTCTAAAACTAAAGCTATGAACTTTTCTAACGAGACATTTGATATCATCTTGAACGGGGAAAAACTACAGAAAGTTTAAAGTTTCAATTATTTAGGCAGTAAAATGACTCAGGATGGTGACACAACAAGAGAAATCCATACTAGAATTGCTTTGGCAGCTAGCGCCTTCAATAGATTATCTAACATTTGGAAATTTCGATCATTGAATATACATACCAAGCTTCGTCTGTTTAATTCAAATGTTATCTCAGTGTTAACATACGGCTGTGAGAGTTGGAAAATAACAAAATCATTGGAGAACAAGTGTTGCGTGCATATTTTGACGCACATTTTACAAAAATTGATATGGCTATTTGATATGGGAAAATATAGACATGCATTCATTTGTGTATGAAAATGCTGTTTATGGTAAAAGCGAGATAATCCATGTTTGATTCACACTTTTGATTATAGGAGTAATCGTTCTGGATATTGATCCGGCGCAAGGATAGTGCGCTTGCGTTTGTACTTATTTTTTAGGGCCAGAAAATATATTAATTTGCTTATTGTGTTTATGGCCTGGATTCATATGTATTACATATTATTAGTACAAGTAGAATCAGTCCTATATTGTATATTTTGGATGGGTAGGAGGGACTAGATTCTTGTATTCCGGTCTAGCGGAAGTATGAGTTGTCTTGACAAGTCGTGATGAGTTCCGATGTACTGCTTAAAAATGGCGGGGTACGTTTTTCTAGAGCTGGTCCTTTCGTCAGGAAAAAATGTCTTACGAAGTGGTATTTCTTCTGAAGGAGATGGTGTCTCTACGATAGTTTGTGTTCGAGACTCTCCTTAGACATTGAACTTTGATGTACTGCCATTATTTCTGAATGTGTCATGACTTCAGATCTGCTATGTATACCTACAAATTGATATGTCAACGAACCATGATGTACTCGTATGTCCCAGTGTGTACGTCTGAATAAATTGAGTAAACTAAGATTCCAGCAGTCTGCATTGGTGCCTTGTAGACAAGTGTGAGTGGTTATATTGGTCAGCACACGAACAGCACACCATTCGCGGTAATCACACTCTACACTTCTACTTCATACATACACCATCCTGCGTCGGCTGAAGTGACCAAGTTCAGGGCCTGCTTCCCCTGGAGCCTTTGCCTTCCCTAACTCAGGACTAGGGTGAGTTACCCATTTACAGCTGGGTAGACTGGAGCATGCCTGATCTCAACAACACACCACTCTTCCTTACAGAGCAGACAGACTGATACTTTACAGTGGTGTACTACAGGTGTAGTAAGAAATAACGTCTTTACAGTGGCGAGCCAGATTCCTGGGTCCAGCTTACGCAGTTTTGTGTTGAGAATCACAGTTTACAGCTGAAAGAACATTTGTTTGAACACATCAACACCAGTAGGACAGCTGTACAGTCGATGTCAGCTTGACCTGTATTACCGATAGGATGCTGTATCTAGGTCAGCGCTTGTTGACAGTTTTTTTTTCGCTGTACAGACAGTATTACACAGGACAGTGGTATCAAGTGTAGAAAATATCTGGAGCAATATTGTTGACATTTCTCAACGTACAGAAGAATCACAGTGTTGTGGAACATAAAGTGCATAGTTCATCGTGGGATCTTCATATGCTCAAAAGAGAAAAAATTGACAGTGTAATAGTTTAGAATTAAATCTATTACTGAATAAAGTGGCAAGTTATTATTATTTAAATAAACTGTGCCTGCTTTACAACACTATACCTGCAACACATTCCATTCATGACATAAATGATATTGTATGCTATATGCTATTTATGCTTACATGTTATTTGTTATGTATTAAATTAGTTTATGTTCTGTGTGACTAGTACAAGGTATGCCGAGTTACATTGGTCTGGTACTAGTATTCGATAGGTACACATTTTCTTAATTGGAAATTTGTTAGCAACAATTTGCTGCTATTTCTGTTAGTTGTGATGAGGTGTTCTTTTCTTCGTTGTTTTTGTTAATAATTTTGTGTCCCTTAGTTTTGTTTGATTTGTTTGTATAATTGTAGGTCTCATCTTTTCTTTCATTTCAGTTTTTTACACCCTTATGTTTATACACTGTGGCGTTATTTGTCTTGTCATTTTATTATTGCAGTTATCATCACGGTTTCTGTGATCATTTATTTCATTTCTTCTATTTAATTTAATTTGATCTCTGCAAATGTTTTCAGATTGTCTTTTCTTGTTTGTCATTTGTAATGTCTTTAGTTGACATATGAGGTATAGTGGTATACACTGATAGTATAGTACAGATCAGTACTCTCTGTTTGTTATTGTTATAAAACAAAATATACAAGACCTTTGTAAGGCTTGTCTCCCAAAGTGATTGGTAAAAGGAAATATTTTTTCCACAGGTACTCAAGTGATCTTTGATTACAGTGAGGTATACAAGACCTTTGTAAGGCTTGTCCCCACAGTATTTGAGATACAATTACTGTTGTCCACAGGTACTCAAGTTATCATTGGTTATTATAAACCATACAAGTTTGGACTAAGACTAAGTCTAAGGTATAGACTTGTCTCCCATTAACTTGAAAGAGGGTAATTTATTTACTTTTTCAGGTTTCTGATTTAAGAAGACAATATGTCTACATTAGATTATTTCATTATACAAGGAAAATCTCTTGATAAGACTGGAAAAGACTTAGAACAATGGGCTGTTGCTCAATATGACAAAGCATTAGCTGCAGAAGAGAAAAAAATTGCTGCTGCTGTTGAAGAAAGAAAAGCTGCTGCTGAGGAAAAAAAAGCTGCGGCTGAGGAGAGAAAACTTCAAATAGAAGAAAAAAAAGCTGCTGCAGAAGAAAGGAAAGCCTTAGCTGAAGAAAAAAGATTAGAAAAAGAAGCTGATACTGCTGCTGAACTTAAGAAATTGCAGATGCAAGTGGAGGAAAGGAGATTTGAGGCAGAACAGAAGAAATTAGAAGCTGATGCAGAGCAGAAAAATTAGAAGTTGCTGCTGCTGCAGAGCAGAGAAAATTAGAAGTTGCTGCAGAACAGAAAAAATTAGAAGCTGCTGCAGAACAGAAAAAACTAGAAGTTGCTGCTGCTGGAGAACAGAAAAAACTAGAAGTTGCTGCTGCTGCAGAACAGAAAAAATTAGAAGCGGCTGCAGAACAGAAAAGATTAGATAGAGAAGCTGAAGAGAGAAAAGCAATAAGAGAACATGAGTTTGAATTAGAGAAATTAAAATTGACATGTATGAGTAATGTTAATCAGGCATCTGGTGGTAATGGTAAACCCTTTGTGTACAAGGTCAAGGTACCAGCGTTTAACCCTACCAGTGATGACATAACATTTTGGCTTTCTAGATTTGAACGGGCTTGTCGATCTCATAATGTTGACAAATCACAGTATGTGAATCAGTTGTCTGAAAATCTAAAAGGGGAGTCTCTGAGTAAGTTATATTTCGTTGAAGAGGCCGACAAAGACAATTATGATGCTGTTAGGGCAGCTTTGATAAAGAGATATCAGCTGTCTGAGGAAGGTTACCGTCTTTTGTTTAAAACAATGAGACCTGAGGTAGGTGTAGAATTCTCAGATTTCATCTCAAAAGCACGAATTACACTTTCACGATGGATTGAATTATCCAAAACAGAGAAAACATTTGATGGTCTTACAGATTTATTGCTAAGAGACAAGGTCATGTCTTCTGTAAATAAATCATTCCTAGAGTTCTTACATGAGCGTAAACCTAGTACAATAAAGCAAATGGAAGAATATTGTGACCAGTATGCCACGGCACACCCTGACATGATTCTTAGTAACTCTAACATTAAAGAGAGTATGCCAGTTGCTTCGGCAACAGAATATAATCAGAATTACTCACACAAATTCCAAGGAGCTAAAAATAAATTTGATAAAAAGGTTAATTGGGATAAGTATCAAAACCAAGATAACCGCTCAAATCAGAGTTCTTCTTCGAAGAACTGGAATCGGGCTGATAGTCCTCGACACGCGAGGGGTGCCCATAATGTTAGAAATTCTCGGAAAGGGAGTAGCTATAGGAACTACCCAAGTGCTTCATGGAGACAAAAGAAACAATATTACAGGGATACTCAATATAATGAGCATGATGATTATGATCATGAATATTATGATTCAAACCCAAATAGGGGTTATAACAGAGGCAATAATAATTATAGAGACAATTATAACCGAGGTAGATCACAACACAAAAGACATGGTAAATCGTATTACCAGGCAAACTCTGCACAACAGGAGTTCCACGACACCGATAATCAGAATAATGATAAAAAAAGACTCCAATAGTGTAGCGAATTCCGCTTTTGATTTTGCTAGAGCATCTGAGTGTTCGCAATGCAAAACATTATTCGATCCAACCACAGTGTCTACTTTAAGCTGCGGTCACCCACTTCCCGCTCTCCATGCGTCAATCGCGCATAATGGAAGGGGTGCTCTTGTCTTTAATAGGGGCCTAATAGATGGTACTCCGGTATCAATTCTTTTCGACTCGGGGTGCACTACCATTGGAGTGAGGCAATCACTCGTAAATCCTTCTCGAGCTACAGGCAATATAGTCAAATGTGTAACATTTGGTGGCACATTGGAGAAGTACTCCACTGCCATTATCAATATTGCTACGCCTTTCTTTACAGGAGAGGTGCAAGCATGTCTCTTGCCGAATCCGATCGCTGATCTTATCATCGGTCGCATTCATGGAGTGAAAGAATGCACTCCACAGCAAATTTCTAATTGGGAAAATGTTAATATGCAATCTGCTAATGCAGTAATCACTAGGGCTCAAGCTCTCAATATGCCACAATCTTCACATTCTGAAGATGATGATGCGCAGATCCAAGATGATCCCTTGGAGATTTCCCACGATTCCTTTATCAAACAGCAGGAAGATGATCCTACTCTAAAGAAATTCTTTACTCTGGCAACAAAAGGTGATCCGAATAAGGATACTAATCGTAAATCTTGGATTACGTTGAAGAATGGCGTACTTGTACGTATGGTACAAGACTCCGCTAAGTCCATTCATTCTCAAATCCTTGTGCCTAAAAATATGAGAGTTAAAATCTTACAGCACGCTCATGATTCGCAGTGTGCTGGACATATGGGTTTTTCCCGTACTAAAGCTAGAGTTCTTCAATCTTTCTTTTGGCCTGCTGTGAATAAGGACATACGAATCTATTGTCGATCTTGTAAAGTATGTCAAGAGATTAAATCCAGAGGTCCACGCCATGATGCACCTATTCAGGCTGCAGACATTCCCATTCGGCCATTTCAAAAAATGGCGATAGACATCATTGGTCCATTTAAGATAAAGTCTGCTAGAGGACACCAATTTATTTTGACGTGTGTTGATATGTGCACACGTTGGCCGGAGGCTGTTCCTCTAAAGAGCATAACTACTGCTGATATCGCAGATGCTCTTTGGTTAATATTTTCTCGTCTGGGGTTTCCAGCAGAAATATTATCCGACCATGGTACCCAACTCATATCGGATACCATGTCTCAAGTAATGTCGACTCTGAAGATAGAGAGATCGCTGAGTAGTATTTATCATCCTATGTCCAATGGGATGGTGGAACGTTTGAATAGAACTCTGAAAAACCTACTAGGTAAGATAACAGAAGATCATCCTCAGGATTGGGATAGGGTTTTACCCGCGGCTCTCTTTGCATATAGAGAGGTCGCCAACGAACATACAGGATTTTCTCCCTTTGAACTTGTCTTTGGCGCGAAACCGCGAGGTCCTATGTCCTTACTTCATGATCTTATAACTGCTGATAATATTGTCGATGACACAAAATCCTCTTATGAATATGTCATCGCACTTAGACACAAGATTATTGAAGCATGCAAATTGGCAACTGCTTCTTCTGAATTTGCGAAACAGAAGGCAAGGGAATTTGCCAATAAAAAGAGATGTTTGCGTCAACTTTGTCCAGGTGACAAAGCATTTGTCTTGCTACCTTGTAGGGAAAATAGACTTCTCATTTCTTGGAAAGGTCCGTACGATATAATATCAAAGGTTTCCGATGTTGACTATATCGTCGATATTGACGGGAAGCGTAAAACCTTCCACATCAACATGCTCACGGAATTCCATGAACGTCCTGATTATTTACAACCTGTTTTCCAGGCAACGGACGATTTTCCAGTCCAACATGGACAGTACTCATCTCTGTCAGTAATACAGGATGAGGAAACGAGTTTCTCGGATGTAAATTTACCTTTTCCAATGATTCCTCTTCACTCTAATGAATCATGGAAAGATGTTGCAATTTCTCCAGAATTATCTCCAGGAGAGCAGAAACAAGTTTCTACTATGTTAGAACAATTTCAGGATGTCCTTACTGACATTCCTGGTCAAACTGATGTCATTCAACATGACATTATTCTTACTGACCATAGTCCTATAAGAGTCAGACCGTATCCTATTCCGATACATTTTCAAGCACAGGTAGAGAAAGAGTTAGATGAGATGATAGAGTTAAAAATTATAGAACCATCCACATCAGCATATTCTTCGCCGATGGTTATAGTACGAAAAAAAGACAATAACATACGTCTTTGCGTGGATTATCGCAAATTGAATCAAGTGACTAAATTCGATGCTGAGCCTATGCCTTTACTAGAAGAGCTACTTACGAGACTATCGAATTCTCACTTCTTTACTAAACTCGATTTGTCTAAGGGATATTGGCAAGTTCCACTATCCGAACACGCCAAACCGTTTACTGCTTTTTCGACGCCTAGGGGTCTATTCCAATGGAATTTCATGCCTTTCGGTCTTATGAACGCCCCTGCTACATTTGTACGCATGATGCGTCGAATCCTATCTCATCGCTCAGATGTCATTGCGTATCTTGATGACATCTGTCTTTTCAGTGATACTTGGAACGATCACTATAATGGTATAAATGAACTATTGTCTATCTTACGCGAGCATAACCTGACAGCGAAACCATCGAAAGATGTATTGGTTTTAGCGAAA